>CAUJNA010002791.1:352934-370434 GCA_963377175.1 Effrenium voratum | reverse complement strand
TCGCGAAGCTGTTCTACCTTTCCCTCGGCGCGGGTGATTCGGTGTTGCAAGCATGGGAAGGAGCCAGGACGCCATGGGCAGCGGCAGTGAGACCTTTCAGAAAGTTCGGCATTTGTCTGGGACATTCTGGGACCTTGTTTGACATCGTTATTTCAAGGTTCACTCCAGTTCTTAGTTTGTGGTTTCTGTTGTGCATGGAGCGTCCTGTGCGTGGTGCTAGTCCAAGTTACAGTCATGTTGAACAAATAATCATGAAGAGCTTCGCAGTGCTTGAACAGTTCCTGCGTGTCTGAATGCTTGCTTTTCCCGGGCCAACATGCTCGTAGTTTAAATGAAGCATCGCACTGTCACACTCAGATATCACTGTAGCTAACAAGGGATGCGTTGAGCTGTTTGGATCCATCAAGGGGTCGCCACTTACCTTTACCAGTTTCAGAAGAGGCAGGCCCTCGTTTCAACAGGGCCTTTGGTTTCCTCTGTACTGGTTTGGCCAACTGAAGCCTGCACTCTGCAGGGCCAAGAGTCGTACATGGCAGAAGAGAAACCTCATGTTCCCCAGCTTGCGTTGAGTAGAAAATATGTGCAACTGAGTGCTTGCTCGCTCGCTTGCTTGCTTTGCGACTGATTGCTAGCTTTGCTTGTTGGTTGACTACTTTTGCCTCCTTGCCTGCATGGTTGCCCGTCCATTTGTTGCTTTGCTTGTTCGTTCAGCCCAACACAGCGTTGGCAAGCTCCCTTGCCGGGTCGGGCTGGCTCTCGCTAGGGCCAGTTCGCGCGTCAGCATTTGTTGATACAACAGTTGACGTCAATGTAAGGCGTGCTTCCAGCCATTGACACTTTGCAGATTTGATCTTCCCAATGCCTCGGCAAACAGACGAAAGTGTCATCGCCGCTACTCAATTGGCAAGCATTCAGTGGGGGAAGGGGATGGGATGTTTGCAGGAAAGCATTGGGCGAAGTGAAGGAAACTGCGATTGCGAAGGAGGTGGCAGCCTCGGGCATCGGCATGCAGCCATGTGGCGCATCACATTGTGTAGGAAAGAAGAGGCGCAAATAGCGCCAAACACGGCATCTACTTTTTTAGGCTCCTCTTTCGCACGGCCAATACCAACCAGTACATGTTTGCACGTGGGTGACAGGCATGGATCTAGGAAATCGAAGGGAGAAGCGCGAATTAGGTCTGACAAAATGCGGGGCTCGCCCGCGTTTTTTCAGGCCGAGCACTTTATGCTCTTCGGGCATCACGGCGCAGCGCAGGCCGAGATTCGGGCACAAGCTGGTGAAATGGCAGCCATTAGCAACTTAGCGAATGGAAAGTGGCGCGACCCACAACGCTTTTGACATTGGTCAAGTTTTGGATACTTCTGATTGGCGAAGGCTCGGCACACCTCCACATGATTCCAAATTCCGTTTATCCTGTCCTTGCTTTGAGGTTCTTGGAACACCCCGGCGGTAGGAATGAATAGGCTATCCCTGGAACACCTCTGGCGGTCTAGCCCCTCATGAGCTCTTGAGAGAGGCAGGTTGCCATCACTCCATCATGAATTTTGAATTTGAAACTTGCCCCTCTGGCAAAAGAGTCTAGTTTTGCCACTGCACCCTCTTGCCCTCAGGGAAGCTACGTGGCCCATTTGTCACTGACCATCTGTCTGCGGCAGGCAAGGCTTGAAGACCTTTGCGGCAATGTGCAGCCCCCAGTCGCTTGATGTTGAGGGCCCTTGATGGAACCCAAGGAACCCCCCACAGAAGATGAATACGGCTTGCAGGAAAATTCATGACTTGGGGTGGAGGGGTGCAAGGGTTGTTCAGTCTTGGTTGACTTTGTCAAGGGAGGCCGATACTGTAAGATGCCAAGGTTCAAGTACATTGTGCTAAATAGCCCTTGAGACAATGCATGACCTTTAGACCAATCAGGGCATCACAGGGGAGACGAGCCGATGTGTGCAATCACTGGCAGGCAGCAAGCAGAGATTGAGCCTGCAGCGATCATTGGCAATTGTTGCGCACTGCCCAAAATAATAATATATATATATATATATATATGTATATATATATATATATATATACATCGTAGCAGTTTGAGCTTCTCAGAAGTTGCATATGATATTTTTCGGAGCTCTTTGGCTGAAAGCGAAAGGCTTCTTTCTCGAGTCAATTCGGTTTCGCAAAATAGGGGTCCCCGAAAATAGTTGGCTTCCATTTGTTTCCCTTCAACCCCCACACATACCCAGCCACTTTGCGAAACTCCCAAACTGCCGTGGACGGGGTATGGCGTTTTGATCGGCTGACTGGCACCAAGGGGCCCTGCATGGATGACACCATGCGCGAGCTGGAGGACAGGGGCAAATGACGCTGGCCCAAACAAGTGAAAACTAAAAGGGGTCGTATTTGGGCATCTCCCAACCTGTTTCGTTCATTCACGCTTTGGTCTGATTTCAGGTTTGTTCTAAGTGCCAGCAGGGTAATCCAAAAGGACAGCAGAAACATCAACTCTGAGAGGAGGCCCGGAATTTGACACACTTGCATAGGAACGATGCTTGCTGTTTGCCAACTGGTTCAATGGCAACGCCCGGCTAGCAGCTGTGAGCGGGCTGGCGCCAGGTTTCACGTTATATTGTAAATATGAGGCCACGAAGCCTGGCTGGGCAGTTGAAGGCATTTTGGCGCCGTGAAATTATCCCTTGCCTTCTAAACCCCAAGTCTGCAGTTTAAAGCTGCAAGGACGCTGCCCACTTTCTGGAGACGACGGATAAGATCAGGTGGGGCAGTCGGGGGGGAGGGTTATCCTGGTCTGGTGGCTTGGTGCATGCGTTCTCTCAACCCCTCCCCCAACCCGCGTGTGTTGCTTCTTGCTCGCCTCCCTCGCTAGCCTGCCTCGATTGACGCGCGTGGGCCTTTTCAACGGTGTGCCCATTGTTTTCGGGCTGGAGGCATTCGTGTTCCAGGGTATGCGTCAAATGAAGGGCCCCGCCAGTGTCTTCCCTTGTGGTCAAGAGCCCTTAACGGTTATTGCCACAACGGGTTTGGAGTTCAGACAGTTTTAGGCAGAAGCAAAACAACCCAAAGCAGCCCGATAAACCGGATGTGCTGAAAGGTGTGCGCAAACAAAAGAAACACAACTGCCCGAAACTGCCCGGGAACGCCCCCGTTTGCGTGATCCCCGGTGAAGGGCCACTGTGGTGTTCCTTCAACAGGTGCATAGGGTACCAACTCCAAAAGCACCCAAAGGGCTTGAAGGTGTCTTGGGGACATCAATGCGAGCCTCGCAGGTCGGAGCACTTCACGGGCAGGATCCTGGAGGTTGGATGTCCAGCTTCAGATTTGCTTTTGCAGCCGAAAGATTGTGCCTTACCTGAGCTGGTTCCCTACTGAAAAGCGGTTTTCCCATTAAGGTGTTGTTTGTTTCAGATGTTTACTGGCAAACCAGCTAGGCGTATGTTGTTTCACAAGGGCTCAAAGCTAGTGGTCCGTTCTCATGGCTTAGCGTCATGGCGGATTTGTTTAGCCCGGGCTCATGTTTCTGGTGTCATGCCTGAGTTTGGCGAGACCGGAAAACGCAGACCAGTGCAAAGCAAGTTTGACGAGTGGAGGAATTTCAATCCCACCACAAGACAATATGACTTTGGCATCAGTGGAGGCTCGCTTCAGTCATACCAAACGAAACTGATGCACGCGCGGAGAAACTCCCGTCGCTAGATGCAAGAGATCCTGCGCAACATCACGGGCCATGACTGCCTCCGAGCGTATGCGATTCACGGAGCAAAGGCCGGAGCGGGAATATGAAGGTGCACAGTGCAAGCGGATTGTCATGTTCCTGTTCCTGTCATTCGGCCACATATTTGTAGCAGATGCACTACAGGGCCGCGGTTCACTGATGGTTCACTCTCCGAATCTGGAACTCTTTCCCATTGTTCTGCATAACAATCTCCTTTTGAAGGCATCCGGTCCAAAGTCGAAATGGGTGCAATTCAAAGATCGCGGACTTGAAAGGACACAATCCTATCCGGAGGGAAGAACTTCTCGCACTTCCACGGCCCACCACTCATTTGACAGGGGGTCATATCCGGATCATGGATGCAACAAGGGGCGGGGTGCGGGCAGCGGGGTGGGGGTGCATTTGGAAGTGAGAGAGAGAGAGAGAGTCTCAGAATAGGACGGCACTAACCCGCTGCCCCCGCACGCCGGTACTATGAAAAACGTGCTGAACAAATTAATATAACTTTAGAGCCTCCGGCTCAGTCCGCCGACATTGGCATCTAGCTTGTCTCCTTCTTCCTCTCGCCCGTGTCCCCCTAGTATGCTTTTCTGTCCTCTCTGGTTCTGATAAATATTCATATGTTTGTAATGTATCTCTTTGCATTGAAATAAAGTAAACAAATATATATACATATGGCGTATTCGAAAAACACCCCTGCGGTCGTTTGTCGCTATGGAATAATAAATATACGGTATATTACACAAAAAAAAGAGCTAGAAACGTGTGTTATACCTCCCCGACACGCCGAGCAATGTCGGCGGAGTGTTGAGTGCCACCAAGAGGGTGCTCCCAAAAAGGGCGCCGAACCATGCCTCCAAGTAAAATGTTGGGAAAGGGTGGCGACCAAACAGGACGTACAATTGCGAACAGGAAGGCTCGCCGTTTAGGGCACCTTAGTGCTGGGTGGTATGTCATGGCCACTGCATGTCATTTTGGTGGGGTGCGCGGATAAGCTGATTTCTGAGGGGTGTTGAGGTTGCCCCTTGTACGGCATTCTTGCTTGCGGGAAGCGTGGCTTAGCATGGCCCAAGTATCCGACACGAAGGACATTGGGGGCGACACTTGGAAGGAAGCTGGGGTTGGGGAATTTGCAAGGACATTTGGGGGAAACTGGGGGGGAAATTGGGGGGAAGTCGGATGGAAATTGAAAGGAAAGTGGGAGGGAATTGGTGAGAAAGTAAGGCGCAAGTTGCGGGGAAGCATTGGGGGAAATTAGGGAAATCGGAAAACACAATGTTTTTTCAATTGTGTCAGCAAAGGAAAAACACCGAACACCGTGTGTCTCAAAGTTTTCCGCAAAAGGCAGCACAAAACCTCAGCCGGCAGAAAGAGGCGGCGGGAGGATTCGAGCCTGGGACCCCCGTTTCTCCAGAGCTCCCCGAAGACTACGTTTAGTGGAACGTAAATTGCCGCGCGGTACGCGGGGGAGGGGGGGGGGGGTGGCGACCGAAAAACCATGTGTATTTGACGTGTCCCGGGGGGGGACTAAGGGGGGGGTTATCCTCTGTCCTCTCTTAGGTATCCAATAGTCCTCTCTTAGGTATCCGACACGCCGAACAATGTCGGCGGATACACGATTTGATGGATCCATTTGCTGTTGCTAACAAAAGGGGTACGTTTGCTTCTTCTCACTTCCAGAGACAAGCGTGGAAGGTGACGGAAGCCCTGTGCCTGTTTAGAATCCACAAACGAGCACCGGATTGAAAAGAGGTTTGCAGCACCAAGCACCAGGCACAGGGCCTCTCTGCAGGAAGAGCTTCAGGAAACACCCCTGGCCTTTCCAAGATCTCTGCCGTCAACTTCCTTCGCCTTGTTTCCGGGGTCGAGAGACACGACATTCGGTGCCCTTCCGCCGCCCTTACATCATGCCCAACCCCAATTCCCTTTGGTATTATTTTGTCCTTTTTGTGGGAAAGAGCAAAATGGAACTGGGGGACCTGCACCACGTGCCCCATTAAGGTAGGGAAGATTCTACATATGAAGCCGGACCATGCCGGACCCCGCATTGCAGGGCAGCGGCAAGTCGGCCTTGGGCAAGGAGTTTGCGCGCTTCTACAACAACCCCGGCAGAGCCTTTTCGCCCGAGCCTCGATCGAAGGGCTGTCTTGCCCAGCCGTGAACGGGTCAATAGTTCTGGAATGGTCGTTCATACCCGACTACTTGCTTGCCAACGGTCATTGTTGAGTTTTGCCCAAGGGGGGCCAACGCACTGACCATTCCCTATACTGCACTAATTTGGATTAACTCATTTTTTTCGGGTTGCGCAAGCGTGACAGCTGCCAACAAATCCCAGTTCACTCCTTATGAATATCCAACGCTGTTTGCCACTTAGAAGGCAGGACCTGTCAAGCAGCAGAACATCGGTTGGACGATGCCCCAAGCGCTGTGGCTTCGCAAGGCAGAGCAAAAAGAGGTACATTTTCTCACTTCCTCCGCTCGTAGTTCGCTTTAGCCGGCTACGTAACGAACCATTGCGATGCGAGAAGCAGAACATCGGTTATTGACTTTGAGTCATGTGTTGCTTGACAACAGTAGCTGGCAGAAGTGTTACGCTTGGCAGCATGGGACCACTCCCCTTTCGCCCGTCAACATACATGTATGCGAATCATGGCCAACGATGTCAACATTGACTTTCTGACCATGCCCGATATTGTCTTTACTGGCAGCACCTAGTTGAGGGTCGCTCATGATAATACTTGCTCATTCCCGTCTAGACAAGGCTCAGTGACACGTTCTCCAGAGTTTGGCCCGAAGTGTCCACCTTCCTCATTTACGGTCAAAACGGACATGAGATGAAGCAGCTTGCCGAATCGCGAGCCGATCAGGTGTTCCGCCCGCATCCTCAGCCTGCCAGACTGGGACGTAGCCCGCGCTGGGCTGAGTGAGATTCCCACCAGCATGCCACCTGGTCATAGAATTGGATGGAGAAACCCTCCGTTCGTGGACATGAATGTGTCCTCATGTAAATGATGTCCAAGAAACAGTTATACCGACCAGTCTTTTCCAGGAAAGGAGTTTCTCCCTCCCATTCAGCAACACGAGCCATGAAAGTGAACATGGCCCCTCTTTTGCTTGCCGGTTCAAGGGAGACGAAAGAGAAGCTAAGCTATCCATTCTTAGGGTGTCGCATGGTGTCGCCCATGTTAAGAGACACCGACATGATTCAAATCTTGCGCAAGCGCAACTTGAGACCACAGCACGAAGACTGTTAAAATCTACGTTTTAGATGTCAGATGTGTTTGTTCTGACAGTTGCTTGTGATTGGCGGGGCGAAATGTTGAACGCGCAGAGATCCGCGCCAAGAAGGACCCCACCCCTTCCCCAAGTCATAGGTTGTTCCCCTTTGATGAATTTTCCCCTCAAATGAGATCCTTGTCAGGTTGACCACTTTGGCTGTCCCAGCAACAATGTACGAGTGCAAATTCTCGATGAGCATATTTAGTATTATGCTTGTAGCTGCCAGTTGAATGCACAGGCCACTCTCAATTGTACCCCTTGACATCAACTGTTGGCCACAACCCTGTTCCAGTCTCACAACAATGAAGGACACATCCCCATATTCTGGATGATTTCTGAACCACTCCTATACACATTCTGATCCCTCAAGTAGATCTACAAGACACAATTCTGTTCTGTTTGGGACATTTATACGTTCTGGACGGACAAATTGGTTGGGAATTTGATTAAGTACGGAAAGGTGGACATAATCTCCGCCAATGGCTGAGCCTCCCGCGACACTCCGTGAAGCCTGAGGCATCGTGGAGAGCCTCCACGAATTGCTGGATGGTCTGGCAGATCGCGAGGCTCGATGTGGTGAGCTCTGCTATTTTCAAAGGGTCCAAGTACCCCTTCAAGGATGGTTTGTGAAGTACCTTCTTGGATGGTACTTGGACACTTACCGAAATATGATAAGTAGAACAAGGGGAACCCATATATTTTGCATGTCACGGGTTTGGTGCTTTGATTTGGTTGGTTTCGTCGGTGGTTGCTCTTTGGTAATTTGGTGTTTTGGGAACTCCAATTTTGGCTTGGTTTAGAGGGAAAGAGAAAGCCAACCATGTTGGGGTCCTTTAGTGTTGGGATCAGCATGATCTTGGTACTGCAAAATGTGGTGGTTCCTTTTGGTATAGGAGTTCGTCAGTGTTTGTTTGATAAAGGTAACCCTTTTCTCAGCTTCCCTGGTTGGAAGAAGCTTGCCGCACGGAATCATTCTGGCAATCGCACAATTTCGGGAAGTGGAGGTGTGGGTTGTTTTTGAATAGAAAATTAACGGAAATCAAAGATTTGCAGGCTTATCTTAAGCCACCCTATCAGCTGTGGGCATTGTCATGATTGTCCCAACCAGAGCATTCGGACATGGTCAGTTTAATTCGAGTTTTGCCAGATGCTTGGACCCCCAACAGAGATTTGTTGCGATACCTTGGCGTGCCATTTGTGTTGGTAGTGACTTTGCAGCTGCTTGTTAGTTGACGGGTGGTTTGAAACACCACCCGGACGTGTCGGCGGCATTCGGCTTTCGTTTGCCTTCGAATTAGGCCTACTTCAGGCCTGGTTCCTTCGATTCCAGGAGAGAGGGGGATATGAGGATTCTGGATGTGTGAAATGGGTTTTTTCTCCAACAGCGATTACAGCGGCGAAGTCTTCAGCCAAAATCAAGGCTTCGGGGCGAATCGGGACGCTCCGCGCTCGTTGTTTTTGGGGTTGGGTTTGAAGGGTAGCATACCCGCCATGTATATTGGTCTGTCTTAAAATATATTAAGCCCTTTTGTGGACGTCGGAAAGAAAACAATTGGCCCCGGCGGTCCTAATTTGAGACACACCAACATTCTCGAGCAAGCCAAAGCCATGAGCTGAATGAGTTGCGGTATATTTCTGGGATCGCGAAACATAAACAGACCACCAAAAAAAACAAAACACAAAACAAGCCAAACGCAGAGTTGGTGAGCACCCGCGCGTTTGCTCCATACGCAGCCTGCATCCACAAGCCCGCAGCCATGCGAGGGTTCGCGGCCCGGGGGCCTGGAAGGGGCTTTCGAAACCCCCCGTGTCGAAGGGTTGACAAGAAAAGGAACAAAGTCCCCGGGATTAACGAGCACCCCTTGGCGATCCGAAAAAGGGAAGCTCCAGCAATGCTGAATCAAATGGAAACTCAAGTCCACCAAGACTAGATCAACTGGAAACTCGAGTCCATTTTGAAAGGAAGCTCCAGCAATACTAAACACTTGAACTAGCCCTCAAAATGTTAATCTGGACACCCAACTCACCATTAGTTCAGTCACTTCCCTCCACAACCGCCCACAGTACTAATAACTGTGAGGGACAAGCAAGCAAGCAGGCAAGCAAGCAAGCAAGCCAGCAGGGACCATCTGCATTTTTGGCAAATGGCAAGACGGGAAACAGTGGAGACAAAACGTCAAAACCATTTGAGGGCCGAAGCGGGTCAGGCTTTTAAAGCTGACCCGATCCGGAGAAATAAACACTAGTCCGTTTGGGGTAGGGTGGGCGCCGAATCCTGTCCAAACCAGGTAGCACGCCCGTGTTAAACCAGGTTTATTCCTCAGGGGCTCCATCAACCTGAAAACTCGGAGAGTCAGGAGCTCTTTGTGCTCCTGGGGGCATTCCTCAGTCAGGCTGGTGCCTTCATGTGCAGGGCATGGAGGTTTGGTGACATCTTACTCGTAGGTATTTACCCTTTGTTAAACATATTTTGGCAGAAACAAGAAAAGTCCAGGGTTTGGGGTTGTGTGTGTGTGTGTTGACCTTTTGAGTCGCCTGAAGATGTCATGTTGGAGTCATCCGCGTAGCCATCACCAGGACATCGCGTTGAATCGCATTGTTCCCAGATGTTTGGCTCATAGAACGGGTACAGTTGACCACAAAAGTGGGCCATTTTGAAGGCCACATCCAGTTGAACACGCCGTGCCGGCGTTTGGACTGTTGGTTTTGCGCTCCCTGATTGCGGCACATTCCGGCTCCTCGCGTGTACCATGCTGGATTCCGCGGGGTGAATAGGCATGGTCATCAGTGAAAGGAGAAGATAACAGGTTTCGGAGGGCTATCATAGCTGTAGCCATGACTCTGGCCTGCGAATGGCAGAGTTTGACGCGTGTTGATGATCTTGCCCAAGTGAAAGTTTGCCTATGTCGATCTGTAGCCATTCCTGCTCAAGCTGTACAGAGCAGCGTGGCGCGACTAAGAAACGGGTTTTGGGGCGGCATCTGGTGGGACTCGGCAAGGAAGCGTGAAGCTTCTTCACCCCATTTTAACACAACCAATACATTCCATTGAGAAGTGCAAAGCAAGAGTCAGTCTCAGGCACTGGCAAGCCAAGACTGTCAGAGTCAGTAGTAGCAGTCTACCTAATACTCTAGGACACAATCTGTGAACCGACTCTTGCAGCGCTTTGCCTGGCTAGACGCCGCATCGAGCCTTGGCCACCAACAAAAGATTGACGTACGGACAGAGAGAGAGAGAGAGCGAGATAGAGATAGAGATAGAGATAGAAAATAGAGATAGAGATAGAGATAGAGATAGAGACAGGCCATGCTTTACGCTTCTTGTTTTGGACAAGTGGCCAATAGGAGATCCCTTGCTTTGGCCCACGAACCCCGTCGGCCCACGGACAAAGGAAGTGACCTCGCGGGATTCTGGTGAATGTCTCATTTTATTGATCCGTTTGACGCACTCAGTTGGATGTTTTTTGTTTTGAAAGCCTGCTCGGAAAACATGCAAATAATAATGAAGCGCTTTATTCTGCAATGTGCCCAAATTAGAGCAGCTAAGTTTTTCCCGGGCATTCTACCAAGTGACAACCGGTGGACATGATTTTTGTAATGTGCGTCGCAGGATTTGGAGGATTTGAGCTTGATTGCAACTGAGTTTTCAGCTTCAGGGTAAGGGACATCTAGTGGGTCCCAGCTGTCTTTTGCTGATGCAGGTTGGTAGAGTGTTGACATTTTGCATGTAAGCCCTTGCATCCCCGCTCAGTCTATGCTTGCATGGACCACAGACAATTGCACAGTGTTCTTTTGTTCAGTCATGTTGGCATGTGTCAAGTTTTTATGTAGATTGTGTTTTGCAGATTCTCTTCCCTTACATCTGACACACGGCGATTGATCAGAACTTGGACGCGTCGCACCTGGACCCTCCAACGGGTTGAGCCTGTTCGAACTGAGTGATCACACATTTCCCAATGCGACATGGAAAGGAGCGCTTGCTACCACTGTCGGCAGTGTGGAGTGGTGTTTAAAACCAGATGTCACCACCAACCCGGCAGCAAGTATTCGTCCCATACATGTCCACTCGTGATTAATTGTTTGCACGTGTGAAAGCCATGCTCAAGAAAGATCCTTTCAAGAAAGTTCGGGCTAGGACATGACGAACGGCAGCCCGACGGGCTGCATTCCGGCATCTCGACAAAGAATTGGAGCGCCACGTCCAGTCCCGGCCCCCGACACTAAGAGCCGAGCCATGGATCCTGGAAAGAAGCACGCATGTTTACGCCAATTCTTCTGGTCTGGTGATTTCGAATATCGCTACGAAGCCAAGCTGAACTGAGAGCCCTGTTATACGTGATCGGGCGACAAATCAGATATGGTTTTAGGGAGCCACAAAAGAGTTCTGGATCTCAGGGGTCCCTGTCCCCATGCTTCCCCAGGTGCTGCTTCCGAATGCTAACAAACTAGTTTGCTGTCGGCAACTAGGGATTGGGACAATGATAATGAGTTTATTGTTTCAAGCTGCTTGAGGATTTGGTTGTTGTTGTTTGTTTTGCTTTATCTCCTCAAAACGCAAGCCACCGAAGGACCCCTAAATTTGGCAAATGCTCGCATATAGATCAATCAGGGTTTCGGCCTTTCTGGAGAAATCCAACGAGACTCCATGCCGGTGTTGACGTGGAATGTGAGACCTCGTGCATGGACTGACATAATATTTCGCTAACGACACATATAGGCACCAGCTCAACGCGCGCTCATGCCTGCGAGGGTGGTATTCACTAGCAGGGCAAGAACAGGGACTTTTGCTCGGTCCATTTTGAAAGGAAACAATCATAACACCACACTGCGACACGTTTGGAGGGTCTGATTGGTTTTGGCATTGGATGATGCGGGAATCCTTCATCACCAGACGTTTGCTGCGCCTCACCGGGCCATTCTCTTGTGAAAGAACTTCACGGTGATGTTTGCCTACTTGCCCAACAAATCCCAGCAGAAACCCAAATGAGCTCAACCTTTTTGGCCGCTTGGCCCATTTGCCAACCTTGAGCGGAGTGACCGGATCGATCAGGCGGGCCTTGAAGTTACAGAGCTTGGGCTTGTACAGATGGAGGACTCGAGGCGAGTGAGCGCGTTGGTCCGCCCTTCAAAGTTGTAGGGTTGCTCCATCGGCCGAAATCTTGGCGTTTTCTCCACCCAAAAGGGAAACGGACAGAAGGCTTCCCAAAAGGGAAGTAGTCTTCCAACCCCTTCCTGTTAGTTTCTACAATTGTTGGAGGGGGAGAGTTGAAAGTACGCGTATGCTGTATTGCTCTGGTTGTGAGATATTGTTGCTGGCTCGCGGAACATAGTGCCGGTCATCAAAAGAAAACTACATGAGGTGAGGCAGATTGACCAACGACAAGCCAGGGGGGTTCAAAGCGAAGCCGGGCTGACTTGTTCTTTGCTTCGCGAGAGCAAGAGGGTCTTCTACACCTGAGCAACAAGAACAGGTTAGTAGGGAAAGTGTCCAAATCATAAATGTGGGTGATCGCCCTTTTGATTCTTCAAAGTAACATGTGTGTGTGGGTAGATCGCTGTTGTACCAGGTGATTTAGACACCTTGACATATCTAGTTCCATGTGGGGTGCTCATCGTTGCTCAAGTTTCTCTCGCCAGGGACGGCCAACACCTCAGCGTCTTCATTCAGGCGGAAGGGGATCTCAGATTGGCCAGTTGGCTGCTGGGTGTCCTCGTTGACGCCTGGCTCTAAGTAACGACCTGGGGGACTTAGTGATTGAGGACGTGAACGGGCAAAACTGGCCATGGTTGCTTTGGTTGACTGTTGACACGGAGGGCTTCTCAGTTCACGGAGCTAACAGTCAGCCAGACGCATTTGAACTTCCAAGGCTGATATGGACCCATGTATGAACCCCGGATTCTTCTCCAGGATTCCCAGAAGGCGACACACGTTTCGCATCATATTGCCCCATTCACCCTCATACGACTCATACGACTCATACCAGAGCTTCAAAACCGTTGCTTGTTTCGCCCTCAAGTCCGACAGGACCCTGTCACAGAGCAGCAAAGTCTCTCCGCCGCTCGGCTGCTGTTTCTTGGGAGTGTGAATGTGTACGGCTCACCTCGTTTGTGTGTGTTTCTTTTCTTTGCGTTCTTGTTTGGGGGCTGGTGTTGGAGGTCATTCTGAGACAGATTCATCCAGAGGTGGAAAAGTCGTTGGGCGTGCCATGAGACGTTAAGTCGGCATATATTGGCTTCCAAGGTAGGACTGACTGAGCGTGGAGGTACAGGATAACTTTTTCCAGGAAACCCCACCATACTGGTCAAGCAGAGTGAGTACAACCTTGTGGGATTTCAGCATCTGCTAGCCTTGCAAGAACCAATTTGACTCCGTGCATGGATTCTTCACGTTTAACTCTGCTCCCTTTGTTGTGTGTGTGTGTGTGCGTTCTGATGTTTGACGTTTGGTTTGCGGCATGCCCACAAGAGGATGTCATTTTGAAGCTTGGGAGTCAAATATGTTTTTGACCAATTGGCAAGGCAGCAAGAGGCAAAAGTCGGATGCGTCACTCAGCAACCCCTTCATGCCCGAGGAACTGTCATTTTTCCCCGGTCAGCTAAGGGCCTTGAGGACGTTGAGGACAGCTTTCTAGCGTGCTTGCCGAACCGTCATTGCAGCTCACCTGGAGGTAAAAATCAGCTCAACTTGATTATCCTTTGCTTCAGGATCCCTTTTGAGTTGGAGTTATTGTAGAATTTGCGGATGTTCGAGCTCCAGCTTGGTGAAGTCTCCGCACCTCAGGGTGGATGGACGACTCGTGCAGCGAATTGCGACAGACCTGTAATCCGGAATTCGCAAGGATTTGCTGAGGAGACAAAAAGGCCAAACTCCCCAGAATTTTGCTCCCGCAGGAGGAGTGGGAGCAGTTGGATCCGACCTCAGAGATCTTGGCATCTCGGCAGAATTGGGGTGACTCCAAGCGCATGGCCACATTCCAAGTGGGGTGTGCTTCAAAATCCGGGAGCTCTCAAGAGAGTTGTTTTCGCTCTGGGCTTTTCTGTGTTTGGCTATCGCAGGACATGCAACCCTGCTGTAACAGTCACAGTCCTTTCCATATTGTGGGCTAGCTTGTTTGGCCAAAGTGACCCCAACCGCGACACCGGACACCCTCAAGAGCTCTTCGCACTTTCGGGACGGTTGTTTGTGGACCCACAAGGGGGAGTTGTTTCTGCCTTTCACAAAGGAAACCGCCAATTCTGCTGCAGGCCCCCTCTCCTGGCAGGTCCTGAAGGCGTCCCGCGCTTTCTGTCAGGAAGCCGTCAACTCCAAGGAGTTTATTGGCGACGCTTTAGAAAAGCCGCGGGCCCGGAATCAAGAGAGGCCCTAGAATCGCTGAGTGCGAACTAGCCCACATGATTTGTGCTTGCCCCAAAAGGAAACCAGCGGGGGGGGGGGGAGGGAGCAGATATTTTGTGTTTTGGTTTGTTTAGAGCACCCATGTTCAACTCCTATGAAGGGTTGGAAAGTATGGGCTGGTCATTTATGGGGCATCAGGGCCAGTGGGGGAAGTAGAGGTTGAGGTTCAGGTATGAGTCATGAGGTGTGTGGGTTGGCTGTTAAGGGGTTAGGCTGAAGGGTTTAGGTTTTAGGGTTTGGGTTTACGTGCCAACAACGCAGATATTGTAGATTCTGCATAGCAGGGGTGGAGTTGTTGGGTTTGTTTTGGCTTGGGTGGCTAGCGGATGTTTGCTCGCCTGCCCTGTGCTCAAGGCTTGTTTGTTTGCTTGTTTGTTTGCTTGCTTGTTTGCTCGCACATTTGCTTTGGCTTGCTCTTGCTTGGTCCTGCTCAGCGGGTTTGGCTGGCTGCTGAAGCGCCCGGCGAGTGAGGGCGGGCATTCAAGGCTTGTAAACCTCATAGTCTTAGCACTCCCAGATTTGCCGAATGGCTGACGCTGTTTCTGTTTGGGGTTCAATCAATACAATCACCTTGGTTTACAAAATGACGTACGCACCCTTGACCTGGCCAAGGATATGTGTGATCAATGTCACTGATCTGATCTTCAAGCATGTACTTGTTGGCAACGCCTTGCCAACCTTCCCAACCTCAAACACCAGAGTCGCTGGGCGCTGGGATCAATTTGGGCCTGAAAAGGTAGCCCTTGCATACGGCTTTGGATCCGAATGGCAATGCTAGGAACCCACACTCGCCTCTCCAAGCTCAGGTCGGCGCCTCCGGGCTTGGCCGTCAAGGAGTGCGGCTGCGTCGGCGCGACCCGGGAAAGTGAAGGGAAGAAACAGTTGGAATCCCATGAACTGCCCGCGGGAAGACCCAGACTTATAGACTTTGGTGTCTTTGCTGGATCTTAAAGGTGGCTCACCAAGGGAAGTCTACCGCCGCCACGTCACCCGATCAATGGAGGAGTACAGTATAATCAGCATGGGTAATACTCACAGGGACCTGTCATGTTTGTTGCGGCATTGGTATCGGGAAGAATTGTGCATCACGGAGTTGACAACAAACCTTTTCCTGAGAGTGTCAGGCGGCACATGTCACCAGGGCCGTGTCAGAGGGCGAATGCTCACACGCCTGGTGACATTGTGTGGCTTTCATGACGATCGAACATGTATGGACCGCTTTCTGAATTTCTGAGACCCCCTGCGATTTTAACCGGCCAACATGAACCACGGTAATACAACACGCACCATTTGTTTCAAAAGTGTCCACAGGAGCCTGCGTTGGAGTCCCAGATGCAGGCCTACCAGGCCTTTGACTACTACGGTTATGGTGGCTCGACCTGCGGGTAGAGTGCCTTCTTGTTGATTGCCCCAAGGAAGACCAAAGCGCTGAGGTTCCCCTTTCGTGGAAGTCAGCCATACAAAGTTTGAGCGATTGTCTGCCTGTGTTTGCTTGGAGGCAGAGCGAGACCACCTTGGGGTAATCCAACAATGAAAGCCTGCCTGGTTTCATGTGGGGGCTTCCGCATGATGAAGGTCGCTGATTGTGGAATTCCTTATGTTGATCGGCAAATATTCCACAGGCACAGCATAAATTTAGAGTGCCCGTTTCCAGGGGAGACGCAACATGCGCGCGGTCTACCTCTACCTTCCAGTTCATGGACTAGAGGGTTTTTATATATTCTCCGGTTCATGGGTTTTCGTGTATGAACTGGGGACTCTGTATTTCCTAGGGGGGTGGCTGGGGGGGAACCATGAACTGGAGAATATATATGTATATATTATACCAGCATAGACCCCAGATAGCAAGAGAGTGGTGTCAGCCAACGAACTAAAGACACGAGCCATAGCCGATGATTTAAGGGATTTGCTTAACGTGCCACCTCTCAAACGGCTTCGCCAACGCACAATGATAGCTGGAAGACAGCACTCCGTGAAGACTGCGGGAAGACTACGGTTCCGCGGCAGTGCGCGGCTCTGAGTCTCGGCCTGTTGCAGCACCCGGCGCAACTCTCAGTCTCGGCCTGCAGCAGCACCCTGAAACAGCACGCTGCCTGCAGCAGCACCTTGCGCAACGCTGAGTCTTGGCAGCACCCTGCAACAGCACCCTGCAGCAGCACCCTGCAGCAGCACCCTGCAGCAGCACCCTGCAACAGCACCCTGCGCAGCTTTGAGTCTCGGCCAGCAGCAGCACCCTGAAACAGCACACTGCCTGCAGCACCTTGCGCAACTCTGAGTCTCACCTTGCAACAGCACCCTGCAAAAGCACCTGGCAACAGCACCTTGCAACAGCACCCTGCGCAACTCTGAGTCTCGGCAGCACCCTACAACAGCACCCTGCAGCAGCACCCTGCAACAGCACCCTGCTCAACTGTGAGTCTTGGCTCGCGCGCCTGCAGCACCCTGCGCAGCTTCGTGAGTCTCAGCCTGCAGCAGCAGCAGCACCTTGCAACAGCACCTTGCGCAACTCTGAGTCTCACCTTGCCACAGCACCTTGCAACAGCTGCGCAGCTCTGAGTCCCGGCAGCACCCTGCAACAGCACCCTGCAGCAGCAACCTGCAACAGCACCCTGCGCAACTGTGAGTCTCAGCCTCCAGCCTGCAGCACCCTTGCAACAGCACCTGACCGGAATTCTGAGTCTCGCCCACCCCTCCTTGACTTGAAGTTAGAACCTGTATAGCTTTCAGCTATTTGGGGAACAAAAAACAGTTCATGCGCCGCCAGTCCACCAAACTTGTAGCACAGCCGGCGGAGCCGCAGGGGCGGATCATCTTTGTTTGTTCTTTCTTTATCTCTCTCTCTCTCTCTCTCTCTCTATAGCCCAACTCCCTGCATTGAGCTTACGCAGGTGCATCCTACACAAAGCGCAACTGCAAAGGGGCGCACAGAGAGGGACAGAGAGCAAGAAGGACGTTACACCATTGGCAAGGTATGTTAGACCTGGCCAGCAAGGACGATGTATGTGGACTTTAGTCACTGCACTGTAATGAATGATTTATGCCACTGGCGCTCAAACACCAGTCGCAAAGGGAATACCATCAAACATGGTCCGTGGACGGTATGTCCTTTTA
>CAUJNA010002791.1:320434-347934 GCA_963377175.1 Effrenium voratum | reverse complement strand
GTGGGTTGCTCACTAAACATTGCAAAGCTTCAAAAGGGTTCCCTTGGTAGCGGGGTCAGTGGGCAAAGCAACTGGATGGTGGGGTTTAGCGACTTTGGACAGTGCGCCTGACTGAATGAGATGTGACGCAAACAAATCTGCCTTGAAAAGTGGTGACTGTTGGATGGGGACAGGGCCTGTAAGGCCTGCGCCCTCGCTAGTGTCCTGATCGTTCTGTTGGGAATCCTTAGGGGACAACTGATCTTTCGGGGGATTCCTTTGGACGCGTCTTGGCCCAGTCCTGCGGATTCGATCCGAAGACTCGAGACTTCGATTTCGGGTCGACCGAATTCCCGAGGCTCACGGGGGTGGATGCCAGCGATCCCTCACACATCGTGTGGACGCTTGAGAAGGCGAGCCTCACCAGCACCACGGCAGATTTCGGGCATCAAGAGATGGGTTTGTCGGGTATGAGGGGGTGGGGGCGACGTAGGCCCAAGTGCTGGTGAGACTTTACAGTTTGAAGCGGTGAAAAGGGGAAGCACTGAACCTCAGGAGGTGATTTGTTAGCGGAACTAACCGCTTGGGGGGAGGGGGCAGTTTCTTCGGGTTGCTATTTCATACTTATCATGTGTGTTTTGGGATTGCCAGCAACTTATACACATGCAAACCAAAGCAGGGATCGGATTCGATGGATTCGTGGCATTCCATGGCTATCAGCCCCAGTGGATTCAACACTCAGAGACTTCAACTATAGGATGCGAAGAGCTGATCCTATCTTGCTGGACTTCGCCTGACATGGAGTTAGTGTATTGCTTCGCATTTCTCTTTCTGAGGTTCCGACCTCAAAAGGCACCCTGAACCCTCGGGCTCCAAGTGCCCCCTCGCACAGGTGCTCTGAAAGCTAGCTTTTTCCCCACGGCCACTGGAGCCTCCCAGGATGTTTGTTTCACCCGGATGTTGCGGCGCTGGGGGGAGGAGCTGGCATGGTTAAATTCTCATCGCCAGCCTTGCTTACACAAGATTCCACGAGTTCAAGCCAAAGGGTAGAGGGCGCAATGTTAAAGTGGGCTGCGTGACTCGCAGCTTGCAACCGAGATGCATTTGCTCCGGCCAAGGTAAGAACAAGGACCGGGAGAAGGCGCGCGGCATGCGCCTTTGCCCCCCCCTTTCCACCAAGCTTTGCGCATCGTGCAAGTCACTCGCAACCCCACAACTCTGGCTTTTTTGCACCGTGCCCACCAATACCCCTTGCTTCCTTCTGGCATTTGTTCTTTTGCCGTAGCATTTGCTGTTTGTTTGCGTCGCTGAGGTGTCGCCTTCCTTTCGCATCCCGATGGGTGGCCAAGAGGTCGAATTCAAGTTGAACCTTTTCGCGACGCCTCAGCCTCAGCGGCAAACTGGCGGGAGTCGGCTCCAAGGGTTGGCGCTAGAGCCTAGAATCAGATCCGTTTGTTTCAGATAGAACATGGTTTCACACATCTTGCCAGGAGGACCAGTCGCCTCATGGGCAAGGCGTCGTTGTTGGTGGTTCGGGTTCACCCTGGTCCGTGTTCGGTGTTGTTGCAGCTATCAGTTCTCCTAGTGTGTGTGTGTGTGTGTGCGCGTTGTGATGCTTCTCCAAAATTGTCAGATCTTGGCAATATCATGATTTGATTATGATTTGAGTATGGGCATCTATGTTACTGTGAGTAATACATGATTCACTATTTGTTTGGCTTAGCAAGACATTTGAGCTATGTTGTCTTCTATTATTTGGGTTTGTTCAGTACCTACCTTCTGAGCGCGTAAGTGACGTTTACCTTCGATGGCCATTTGTGCTGGCCTTTCAAGGATTGGGCATGGCACCTCATAGGCCAAGCATGGGTGTTTCTCAAACATAGGGGACCACCAAAAAGAATGTTGCTTCCTTATGTCTTCCTTGACAACCATCCAAACAGTAGCAGGCGTTCGCTATTTTTAGAAGCCTCCATGATTGCTTCGTGGGTTGCGTTCAGAGCGGTGTGCTCTTTTCCAGCTGCTTGCACGAGGTTTTAACACGTTTTTGTATGGCAAGAATAGCATGACTGCATGATCAAGCGTTGAGTGGGTTCAATGTGGTCCAAAATGCCAAACAGTTCGACGCAGTGACTTTCATAGTTCGTGCAAAGCCAGTTACAGTGACATCCTTGCTTCCTTTCATTCGGTGGGTGTCCCACTAAATATATTATGAATGGTCAACCCCAAAACGGGTTCCATGTTGTGTTTACCTTTTGCATCATTGATTGCAAGGGGGTCTTCGAATGCAGGGACAAGCACTTGACCTCCTTTCGCAGAATTGACTCCGCCCCTGCCTGAGGTCAGTGTCCTCCAACCGCCACTGCCGCCTGGCGAACGTCATCGCAATTGGTAGATGGATGACGCTTTTAAAGTAGGCCCCCCCCTTCAACAAAAAGGGGGTGGTTTCCAGTTGGAGTCGCTTTGGGCACCAACCAAAAGGTAGGTGCCCAATTCTTGGACACATGTACTCGTTTAAAAGGCAGATTTCCGGCTGTGTTTTCATAGCATTGCAGCGCACATGACACAACGCACATGACACTGTTCAGAGTGATGTGCAGTCTCGGCATCTACATCAGGAGGACAAAAGTGTATGCCTTTTGCTGGTTTCTGCAAAGCCGTGTGGGTTACCCGCGGATCGAATTTCCAACGCTGTTTTATGTGGCAGGAGTGGGGCGGTCAGTTATCACCCTCTTTTAAATTTAAGATACTTTGAAGGCTTTGGAGTGTGAACATTCGACGGCAAATGACCCAGCAAGAACTTGCAGTATTCTAGGAAAAGGGTTGTGTTTCCTGAGAAGGCCCAAGAGGCGCAACTTTTGTCCTGGTAGTGTATGTGGCAGATTCTTGCAATTCGCTCATAGCATTTCATGGCACACGCCCAGCGTCGCAGTTTTGCTTTAGTGCCATAAACTGCTCGCGAAGCATTGCTACATCGGCGGACTTTCATGCCAGGTCCAAAAGGTCAGTTGCGAGGGACGGCTGATGAGGTCTTGGGCAGCAAGTCCCAAGGTGGGCTGACAATTCTGCTTTGGTGCTTTGGGTATATTGAACGAGTCCAGAACCAGGCCAACTCTGACTACGCAAACTCTAGTCCTGATATCTCGCTTATGGCAGCGTGTGACATTGTGATACACTGGACGTGGCTCCCAAACGAGACTCATGACCTATGAGAATAGAGAATCTTGTTCCATATAGGTCTGACTGGCTGAGAATGGCTGAGATATTGGATCTGGGCAAAAGCTGGATTTGAGTAGACCCTTGAGCTTTGCTTCGATGCTGAGGCTCTTCCTTCAAGAAGGCCAAAGGAAAAGGATACGTGGCATTGAGTGGGGAGCCTAGCGCAAGCCACGTGGAGGGCGAAGCTTTGCTTGAGCGACTCACTGGGCTGACGAATGCTAACTTGCCCGTGTGGGGAAATAGCTGCGAAGGGCTGGGCGAGACCACGTGTACTTCAAGCAACTGTGAAGGGCAAACCAGGGATGGCGTACCCATATGGACCCTAGGATTTCAGACCGAAGGTTTCCTCCGAGAAGCATGAGGGTCCTTCGGGAGGTTTGGCGGCCCAGGATGCGTCCAAAGTATCGAAGACTGCACCCAGCCCTCGCTGAAGTTTCGAGTCATTCTTGGAGAAGGCGGGATAGAAACCTGCCGGGTGTGAAAATCTTATCGGGACGCTTTTGGTGGACATCGTTTTCAAGCAACCAGTTGGGAGAATGTTCCCATCAAAGCTCATTGCCGCTCTTGCCAGCTCTCAAAATGCCAGCGCTGCTGGCATAAGCAGCTGGCAGACAAAGTGCAGTACTTGACTCACCCTTGGCCCTGAATTGGCCTGGTTGGGGTCAGCTTGTTGAACCATGCCTTCAGAGGATCAGGGTCTCCATTGTTGCTTTTTAAGCCAGTTGAACATCACTTGTTGGACCTGTCGCCGAGTTTCCTATTGAGGGGGACCCCTGCCAGCCTAACCAGTGGTTTCAGAATGTTAAAGCCATCCTGCTTTGACGAGCCTCACGCAGGATCTGCGCAGACATCACGCTTCGTGGAGCATAACTTCGCAGAGAAGCAGATTTGCAACGTCCCGCCGCCGTTGCAGGCTCCCAAAGGCAGGATGGACACGGGCGTGAATGCGGGAAGACACGGGAAGTTCTCAGCCTGGTATCCTTTTTGCTCAATGCGGATTGGGTTAAGAAACGCGTCAGAGATACTATTGATTGCCATTGTTAGCGGGTGCAATCGCAGCTGGTTGTTTGGTTGTTGCGTTTGTGCCCTTTTGGCTTTGCCCCTCCAAAGTCGGCCCAAATTAACAAACCTGTCAAGACAGCAGAGCAGCTCCCTGTTTGTTGAATTTCAAATAGAGCAAATCTGTTGAAAGAGTCCAATCCTACGAAGCGTCAGCGCTTAAAGTTCATGTTCCAGTTCACGTCGGCGCTTTCAAGTGGCCCACAGAACCCATGTTTTGGCCCGGTTTCCTTTTGTGGCTCAAAGTTGCTATGAGCCTCCAAAGGATCAATCCGTAGCAATTCGGTCAATGGTTTCCTTTGGTTTCCCTTCACCAAGTTTCCTTGGGTCTGAGCAACCCCACGGCGAGGGTTTCGTTGAGGCGAGGAAGAGTGGGACTTCTTGAACGCGGACGCAGAGAAGCTGACCTTTGTGGTCGCCACTTGCGCGAGCGTTGAGAGAAAGGGACAACTGCGATTATCTGCGATTGTTTGGCAGCATTTCGACCATGCAACTGTTTGTGTGTGTGTGTGTGTGCATGCTTTCAGAGAAAGAAGCAATTTGACACCCAAATCAATTGTGATTAGTGAGTCAAAGAATGCTCCATCGGATACAAATACCCGCAAAACGTTACCTCATATCATGCCTTGTTTCAGGCCTTGCTTGGTGGCTTGGCTTGGGGGATTCGAGCCCCCGGTTCTTGTGGAGGGATAGAAACAACCCCCTAAGCTCCAGACCAATTCAAGCCACTCATTAGAGGGAGGCGAATATTCCCTCCGGGAATTCGCTTTTTCTTGGAACGCCTCTGTTGCAAGGTTCTTGAGGTGCAACCTCAGACCGCGTGACCTGCCTGCGCAGGACAGTTTGGTACATATCAAGACCGTATGGGTGTCATGTTTGAGGGAACTCTTTGGTCGGTTTCAAGGCAAACCGCGACCAAGCAAACCAATTTCGGGCTCCGTGAATTTTGAGACAAACCCGTTCGGTCTCACTATGCAGTAGTCTATTGCGCGAGGGACACGGGACTCGCTAAACTTCCCGAAAACCAGGTCGTCAGGGGGCTCTAATTTTCCTAAGGCCTCGCGTCCTTTACGCGAACTGCATAAACAAAATACAGGGTCGGTGTCAAAGCACGGTCCCCTTTGGTGACCAAACCAACCTGGTTTCGACACATGACTATGAATGCGGGGTCCTGAGCCCGTTTGGACGAGTTGAAGCGGAAACCCAAAGTGAACCAACCATTTCTTGACGGGGCTCAAAACCCTGCAACAAACGCAGTGTCAGCCTTCGGAAGAGGTTGGAGCTCAGTTTGACAGACTGCCATTTAGCATCGTACTCTTTGGAGGCCCAAACTATCAGTATTATGCCTATCAGCGACCTCCTGTGACTGTCCATGGATCAGCCAGCCAACTGTGGGCAGGATATGGATGTCAAGATCTTCTGGCTGCGAGGAGTCAGAAGACTTGCGCCTTGGTTGGATCACTTGATGCTGATTCGCTTCTTCATGCATAGACTTTGCTTCGCCCGCTGCACCAGCCAAGGTCTGAAAACGATGAACGATGCATGCGCTTTGAGAATGCTCGGGTTGAATTTGGCACTGCAGTCAGATGTAGCACAATTTGCGTAGAGCGTCATCCAATCCGCCGGAGAAAAAGGTCCAACCCGCTTGACTGGCTTGCTTCCTGCTTCCTGGTTTTTCCGGTCTACTAGTGTGCCTGCAAGATCAATTGCCCATGTCCATGTCAGGTAATCGGGGGATTGGCACAACTGCTTTGCTCTACTGAGTTGCTGTGCGCAGCTCTTTGGATGGTTGTTGGTGAAATCAAGTCGCCAGGGCCATAGAAGCCCAAATGTTTGAGTTTGAGTTTCAGCTGGAGGGAACTGCAACGTGACGGGCTATTTCACACTGAAGGATCAAGCGTGAAGTCCCAGAATGGGTACGTGTCAGAAAGGGTGGACCCCGAAAACGGGTTGGTGTCCCTTTGCTTTCACTTTCACCCAAGCTAAAACGAGTACCCTCAACAACAGCACCCAAGTGCAAATCCTGGAATGCCTGCCTTTCGACTATGTGCGCCCAATGACCGCGATTTGTTGAGCATACTGCTTGAGCAAATCTTGCCATGAGGATTCCTTTTTAGGGTGTCCGTGGTATGCTCAAAAGGTATGCTCAAACGTTCTTGGAAGTGGGTTTGACGTAGACTCCTTTGTTGCCAGGTGTTGATTATTATGGCCGGCCCTCATGCCAAAACACCAATTTCCTGGTCCCCTGGACAAGGCGAGAGCAGCCTGGATGCGAGCTGGCATCTCAAGCGCAGCGTGTTACAGTGTTTCCGGCCAGGTCCGGTACATCCACTCCATACGAAGCCGACCTGGACCCGAAGTAGCGAACCCCTGCGCTTGTCTCGTTGCTTCATGGGCTCCCCATATTTCCCTTTCTGGCAGATTTAGACATCACCTTTTGGTCCCCTGTACGTGGGGAGCCCTGTGATGCTTGGATGAATGATTTGCGAACAAGAAGCATCGCCGAGGGCTTCGAATGAGTATACGGATGGTTCTGGAAATCATCAGCCTTAACCTAAGTTTGAAGGACATCAATCTGTGCCTGCCAGAGCGAGGTTCTGCAAGTTAGCCACCTCCCAGGTTTGGCTCGGGTTGCTCCGAGCCTCCAAAGGATGACCAACCTCGCAAAGTTCTAAGGACCAATGTTCTATCCCTCGTGCCCGGGCATTCAGAGCGACCCTGTGAGAAACATCGTATCCCATGTGTTGCAATCAAGTTTCCCAGGAGGACCCCAAAAAGCACCCCTGTTCAGCCCATCTCGGTTTCAGATTAGCCCTGCTCGCAGGACCCGGCTGCTTTGCACTTGCGCAGACACCAGCTTCTCAGGAAGAGGTGCGCCTTCCCTCTTCCGGGCACTGGGTGTCTCTCCAAGTGGGTTCTACAGGGGCCTGGCGTGTTTAAAACCAAATTCAGTCAGTATGATTGTAGGAGTCAACTATTGAAGATTGTTTAGCCCCTTTGTATCAACCTTCATTAGACGCTTGAAAGGCAAACCAAGAGCAACCATCAAAGTGACAGCGTTCATACAAGGAGACATGCTTTGAGGAATGAGTGAAGGGGTTTCGATATATGCTGAGCAACGGTGGTTGTTGTTTTTGAGTGGCAGTGTACACTCTGTGCGCCACCTGCAAGAATGGTGTGTGACCAATTTCCTCATCTGCCAGATTGGGCTTTCAAGAGCTTATGCACGCATGCGAGCTTGATTGGCATGCCGTGTTTCCATTCTTGAAGACATGCTTTGGAGGCATGAGTGAAGGAACATGCATACTCAGTGGCATTGTACACTCTGTGCGCCAGATGCAAGAATGCTGGTTGACCAATTTCCTTATCTGCCACATTGGGCTTTCAAGAGCTTATGCACGCATGCGCGTTTGATTGGCATGCCGTGTTTCCATTCTTGGAGACATGCCTTGAGGCAGGAAAGAAGGGGTTGCGATGTATGCTGAGCGACGGTTGTTGTCTTTTGAGTGGTAGTGTACACTCTGTGCGCCACCTGCAAGAATGGTGTGTGACCAATTTCCTCATCTGCCAGATCGGGTTTTCAAGAGCTTAAGCACGCGTGCGCGTTTGATTGGCATGCCGTGTTTCCATTCTTGGAGACATGCCTTGAGGCAGGAGTGAAGGGGTTTCGATGTATGCTGAGCGACGGTGGTTGTCTTTTTGGAGTGGCAGTGTACACACTGTGCGCCACCTGCAAGAATGGTGTGTGACCAATTTCCTTATCTGCCAGATCGGGTTTTCAAGAGCTTATGCACGCGTGCGCGTTTGATTGGCATGCCGTATTTCCATTCTTGGAGACATGCCTTGAGGCAGGAGTGAAGGGGTTGCAATGTATGCTGAGCGGCGGTGTTTGTTTTTTTGGTTGGCAGTGTACACTCTGTGCGCCACCTGCAAGAATGGTGTGTGACCAATTTCCTCATCTGCCAGATCGGGTTTTCAAGAGCTTATGCACGCGTGCGCGTTTCTTTGGCATGCCGTGTTTCCATTCTTGGAGACAAACCTTGAGGCAGGAGTCAAGGGGCTTCGATGTATGCTGAGCGACGGTGGTTATTTTTTTTCATTTGCAGTGTACACTCTGTGCGCCACCTGCAAGAATGGTGTGTGACCCATTTCCTCATCTGCCAGATCGGGTTTTCAAGAGCTTATGCACGCATGCGCGTTTGATTGGCATGCCGTGTTTCCATTCTTGGAGACATGCCTTGAGGCAGGAGTGAAGGGGTTTCGATATATGCTGAGCGACGGTGGTTGTCTTTTTTGATTGGCAGTGCAATTTCCTCATCTGTCAGATTGGGCTTTCAAGAGCTTATGCACGCATTCGCGTTTGATTGGCATGCCGTGTTTTCATTCTTGGAGACATGCCTTGAGGCAGGAGTGAAGGGGTTTCAATATATGCTGAGCGATGGTGGTTGTCTTCTTTGAGTGGCAGTGTACAATCTGTGCGCCACCTGCAAGAATGGTGTGTGACCAATTTCCTTATCTGCCAGATTGAGCTTTCAAGAGCTTATGCATGCATGCGCGTTTGATTGGCATGCCGTGTTTCCATTCATGTTGTTGTTTTTTTGAGTGGCAGTGTACACTCTGTGCGCCACCTGCAAGAATGGTGTGTGACCAATTTCCTCATCTGCCAGAGTGGGCTTTCCAGAGCTTATGCACGCATGCGCGTTTGATTGGCATGCCGTGTTTCCATTCTTGGAGACATGCCTTGAGGCAGGAGTGAAGGGGTTTCGATGTATGCTGAGCGACGGTGGTTGTCTTTGAGTGGCAGTGTACACTCTGTGCGCCACCTGCAAGAATGGTGTGTGACCAATTTCCTCATCTGCCAGATTGGGCTTTCAAGAGCTTATGCACGCATGCGCGTTTGATTGGCATGCCGTGTTTCCATTCTTGGAGACATGCCTTGAGGCAGGAGTGAAGGGGTTTCGATGTATGCTGAGCGACGGTGGTTGTCTTTTCTGAGTGGCAGTGTACACTCTGTGCGCCACCTGCAAGAATGGTGTGTGACCAATTTCCTCATCTGCCAGATTGGGCTTTCAAGAGCTTATGCACGCATGCGCGTTTGATTGGCATGCCGTGTTTCCATTCTTGGAGACATGCTTTGGAGGCAGGAGTGAAGGGGCATGTATACTTAGTTGCAGTGTACACTCTGTGCGCCACCTGCAAGAATGGTGTGTGACCAATTTCCTCATCTGCCAGATCGTGTTTTCAAGAGATTTTGAACGCATGCGCGTTTGATTGGCATGCCGTGTTTCCATTCGTGGAGACATGCTTTCGAGGCAGGAATGAAGGGGTTTCTTTGTATGCTGAGCGACGGTTGTTGTCTTTTGGGTGGCAGTGTACACTCTGTGCGCCACCTGCAAGAATGGTGTGTGACCAATTTCCTCATCTGCCAGAGTGGGCTTTCCAGAGCTTATGCACGCATGCGCGTTTGATTGGCATGCCGTGTTTCCATTCTTCGAGGCATGCCTCTCGGCAGGAGTGAAGGGGTTTCGATCTATGCTGAGCGACGGTGGTTGTCTTTTTTGAGTGGCAGTGTACACTCTGTGCGCCACCTGCAAGAATGGTGTGTGACCAATTTCCTCATCTGCCAGATTGGGCTTTCAAGAGCTTATGCACGCATGCGCGTTTGATTGGCATGCCGTGTTTCCATTCTTGGAGACATGCCTTGAGGCAGGAGTGAAGGGGTTTCGATGTATGCTGAGCGACGGTGGTTGTCTTTTTTAAGTGGCAGTGTACACTCTGTGCGCCACCTGCAAGAATGGTGTGTGACCAATTTCCTCATCTGCCAGAGTGGGCTTTCAAGAGCTTATGCACGCATGCGCGTTTGATTGGCATGCCGTGTTTCCATTCTTGGAGACATGCCTTGAGGCAGGAGTGAAGGGGTTTCGATGTATGCTGAGCGACGGTGGTTGTCTTTGAGTGGCAGTGTACACTCTGTGCGCCACCTGCAAGAATGGTGTGTGACCAATTTCCTCATCTGCCAGATTGGGCTTTCAAGAGCTTATGCACGCATGCGCGTTTGATTGGCATGCCGTGTTTCCATTCTTGGAGACATGCCTTGAGGCAGGAGTGAAGGGGTTGCGATGTATGCTGAGCGACGGTTGTTGTCTTTTGAGTGGCAGTGTACACTCTGTGCGCCACCTGCAAGAATGGTGTGTGACCAATTTCCTCATCTGCCAGAATGGGCTTTCAAGAGCTTATGCACGCATGCGCGTTTGATTGGCATGCCGTGTTTCCATTCTTGGAGACATGCCTTGAGGCAGGAGTGAAGGGGTTTCGATGTATGCTGAGCGACGGTGGTTGTCTTTGAGTGGCAGTGTACACTCTGTGCGCCACCTGCAAGAATGGTGTGTGACCAATTTCCTCATCTGCCAGATTGGGCTTTCAAGAGCTTATGCACGCATGCGCGTTTGATTGGCATGCCGTGTTTCCATTCTTGGAGGCATGCCTTGAGGCAGGAGTGAAGGGGTTTCGATATATGCTGAGCGACGGTGGTTGTCTTTTTCAGTGGCAGTGTACACTCTGTGCGCCACCTGCAAGAATGGTGTCTGACCAATTTCCTCATCTGCCAGATTGGGCTCTCAAGAGCTTATGCACGCATGCGCGTTTGATTGGCATGCCGTGTTTCCATTCTTGGAGACATGCCTTGAGGCAGGAGTGAAGGGCGTTCGATGTATGCTGATCGACGGTGGTTGTCTTTTTGAGTGGCAGTGTACACTCTGTGCGCCACCTGCAAGAATGGTGTGTGACCAATTTCCTCATCTGCCAGATTGAGTTTTCAAGAGCTTATGCACGCATGCGCGTTTGATTGGCATGCCGTGTTTCCATTCTTGGAGACATGCCTTGAGGCAGGAGTGAAGGGGTTTCGATATATGCTGAGCAACGGTGGTTGTTGTTTTTTGCAGTTGCAGTGTACACTTTTTTGCGCCTGGACCAATCTTGTTTGGCATGCCGTGTTTTCTTTCTGGGGGATTTGCTTTGAGGCATGAGAAATGGTGCTGGCAATAATTCTGAGCAGAGGTTACTGGCTTTTTCTTGAGTTGCAGTGCACACTTTGACATCACCTTTTGCCAACTAGCATACTGTATGTGTATTATATGATATGTGTATGATTTGTGTTGTGCTTTTAAGGAGCATTTGCATGAGGTTGAATGGCGATTGCTTGCAGGATGGGGCGATACAGACGAGGTTAGTTTGGGTACCTCCAGTTGTGTTGTTGTGCACACAAGCCATTGACATGAGACGTTTTTAAGACATTGCACTGTTTTGTTCATGCCAGCAACACGCAGCTGCATTTGCACACGCGTGCATTTGCACTTGCACGTGCATAACGTACGGTGCTTGCACGCTCGTCGAGGTTGCATGAATAGGCGAACGTGGTTTTGGGCATTCCTTTGGTGCGCGTCAAGACCACTCTGGTACATTACGACGGACATGGCAAAGCAAATATCATGCCCTCTTTCTCTTGTCGGATGGCAACAGGACTTGAATCTTCTGCAGGCTGCAGCAGCTGTCTTTCGGGCGCAAGGACATGCCCTTCTTGCTGGTGATCGATGACGAGGCTTCGTCTCAGATATCCGCATGGGTTAAACCCATGGGTCCTCTTTTGCTTCACGAGGGTGAAATGATTGAAGTTCCGCTTATTTACACGGGTCTTGATTGATTCCGCAACTGGGAGTCCCAACCACTGTTGGTACCTCACTTTCAGGCATTTCGCAGGAGTTATCCTAGGCAGCTTAGAGACCTGCAACGTGTCCTTACTT
Organism: Effrenium voratum; assembly: GCA_963377175.1. Lineage (NCBI taxonomy): Eukaryota > Dinophyceae > Suessiales > Symbiodiniaceae > Effrenium > Effrenium voratum. The sequence continues at coordinate 335,881 of CAUJNA010002791.1, read as the reverse complement.
TACTATTTGTGGCACTTGGAGGAGTAGTGCTGATGTGCGAACCCACTTGGTGGGGAAGTTGTTGGGAACATTGTGTGCACCGCTTTCCTGAAACTCTTAGCGACTCCGCCACTAGCGGTGTTTGAAGTGCTTTGTGTAATATCTACATACTGAGAGTTCATCCTTCAATCTCGAGTGTCCAGCGAAGGATCCCCCGGTAGCCTTTGCTCAAAGCCAAAGCATGCTTTGGAAAGCCCGCGTCAACCTGCATGTGTTGCGTAGTACACGCGAATGGAACTATTTTTGGGAGGCATTAATTTTGCACAGGTCGCTTAGGTTCTTCATCCCAACACTTGGACATCTTCTTTGACGGGTGCTTTAGCAGTGCCGGCACCGCATTGAATAATTGCGGAAGAAAACGGCTGAACCTTTCTTCATGTGTTCACAACCACTCAAGCACAGAAGCACGTGCAATGGTGCAAACGGATACGAGGCTGGAAAGGGCAACGAAGACTCCGGCAACCATGCTGTTTGAAGTCTCATTTCCCGGCCACAGGAAGCCAATCCGCAAAATACCCAAAATGTTCTTCCCAGCAAACGCATTTCACTGATGACAAGCGTAACGGTTAACCAAGCGAGAACATTGTCTCCCTTGCCCGAAAGCCTCCAAAAAGTTTCATGATCTCCATGATATGGATTCCACGATGCGGCATTGATCACCTTCTCACAGCCAGAACCTGTCAGAGTCTCCTGCACAAAGTCAGTTGGACCTGCCAAATGGCTGTTTTCATGTTGCTTCCTTTGCAAGATGCCCCCCCCCCAAATAGGCGAATCTGGTTTGGACACCCAGCCTCCCACGTCCTTTAGGAACATGCGCCGCGAAGTTCCTTTTTTTTGTGAGAAAGCTGATCCAATACCATAGCTTTTGACTTTTGCTAGATACTATCAATAGTAGATACCGTCCTAATCTTGATAGATATTTAGAACTTTGTGACTTTTTTACTTTTTTTCATTTTGTTCCTCTATGCTAGATATCGCTTTTTGTTCATAGCTCACAGCACTTTCTGGGTTTTGCAGAATTTGCTTCGAGGTGGGTGCCCTCAGTCACAAGGCCGTGCAGGATTTCTTCGGAGAGGTCCTGAAACTTTGGCCGCTTGAAGCGATGGGTTTGGGTGTGGCCACTTGCCTCTGACTTTGACTGATTGTATTCCCTTCTCAATCAACTGGCTGATTCCCGTGGGCCATTTGGCTTTGGCTGGTTCCAGTCGGTTCCTTAGGGTGTGTATTTGAGCGAGGGTCTGTAGGTGTTTGTACCCTTCCTGTTCGAATCGCACTTAGATGGGTTCTTGCTTGGCATGGATCAGTCTCCGGCTTCAAGTGGCGATCTCAATCATGTGTATCCTTTTGGTGTCCCTTCAACTCACTCAATCAACCCCAGGGTTTCCTGAAAACAAGACACACCCAAGTAAGATAGTCCAAACCGAGGCCCGACCTGAGCCTGCTCATCCTGACGCAGCTTCCGAGCCTTCGGACTTTGGGTGAGTGGAAGGCGACAAAGACATGTTCACCATCAGACATGTTCCATGCTTCTTCGGAATTCGTTTCACTCAGCACCAACAAAAGGTGCCCTCCCTTGCCACTGGGCTGGGTAGGGCTGCTCCAGTCCAAACATGACACATTCGAGGGAAGAGTTGGAAGACCCGGTTTTTCGGACCATTCTTTACACGTGTGACGGGGTGGAAAGGAGAGCACTCTGTTTCATGCTGACCTCTGCATGTAACCCCCAGCCGGGGGGTGCTAGTAAGGGGTCAACACAAACAGTCGGGTCCGAACTTGAAAGTTGGACAGCCCAGCCTTGCCAAAAGCACCGATCGCGAGCAATATAGTACGCTTCTGCATATTTGCAAGAATTCCTAGGAAAGAGTATTATGTGATACTAGAGCCGGCGAAGCAGGTGGGCGGAAGTTTCAGAAAATATAAAGCTATAGTTTTAATTGTATTCATGTTATTCATTTTCTTTCTTGCGGTTTGTCACCCTTTATGTTGTTCCTTTACTTATTTATTTCAATGGTTTCTTTTCTTTCTATTTCTTTCTTTCTGCTTTCCTTTGTTACGTGCTTCGTTATTTCCTTCTTTCCGTCTTTCCTTCTTTCCTTTTTTCTTTCTTTGTTTCTTCCATCCGTTCTGTCCTTCTGTCTCCCTCGTCTTTCTCTTTGCCATAACTTTGTTCCTTGATTTCCTTCTTTCTTTTGTTCCTTCATTGATTTATTCATTTGTTTATTTCTTTATTTCTGTCTTTGTTCATTTATTTAGTTTGTTGTGTCTTTCCTTCTTAATGTCTTTCCTTTTGTCTCTTTCTTTATGTCTTCATTTCTTTCTTTATTTCTTTCCTTCATGCTGTTTGTTCTTTCCGTCTTTGAATATTTCTTTCATTATGTCTTTCATTATTTCCGTCTTGAGTTGTTTCTCTTTCTCTGCCTATCTGGCTATCTATTTGCATGGCTGTGTATCCACCCCTCTCTCTCACTCTCTCTCTCTCTCTCTCGCTCTCTCTCTCGCTCTCTCTTCTATCTATCTTTCTACCTATCTGCCTATCTAGCTATCTATCTAGCTAGCTATCTATCTATCTATCTACAACCTTGCGAAGCGAAAGTGCTGCGCCTGCCACAAAATTTGCTACCTGTCCCTTCGAAAGTGATGCGGCTACCAGGAAATCTGTGCCTGACCTTGCGAAAGTGCTGTGTTTGCCCCGCTGTACCTGACCCTGCAAAAGTGCTTCGCCCAGCCTGCCAGCTACTGTTGTGAAAAGCGCGCGCGTCTGTGCCAATGGTCCCGGCTCCGAACGCGGTCCAAACACGCTCCGACCCGACGTCCCGATCAGGCTAACTTTCGAGCATCCCAATGCCTGGAGAGTTGCACGGTTTTAGCATTTCTGTTTTCCCGCCACACGCATTTTGTCCCGCGTTCTTATTTTCTCTCTTGTCATTTGTTCCAAAAGAGCTAGCTCTTAGTTGCCGTAACAAAAGCGTCGGAGGCCTCCACAACTTCGCCGCTCCGCCAGGTTGCCAGCCTGTCTCTGAAGGGCCTCGCGCCCAAGGACGCTGCCAACCTACTCATACGTCGCATCCACAGGCGCGTGCAGACGCAATCCTGCGACTCTTTTTCAAGGGTGGCTTGAAAATCTCCAAAGTGAACTTCGGCATTCGTTGGATAGAAATGATCGTCAGCCGGAAATGGGACAGAGGCGATCAGCAGCGACAGGATGGAATATGGTCCCAGCCCGAAGTAGCTACTGATTGCAATGGCATGAGAGCTGAGGAAGGCTGTCCGAAGCCTTACCCACATGTTGCCCACATGGTTTGCTTCACATGGGAAACCGTGGGAAACCACTCGGGGACAGATATTCATTTTCGGCGCCTCTAGCTAACACGAAGCAGAAGTTTGGGACAAGTTCAACAAAGGGACTTTCAAGCAATTTAGTTGCTTCGCGAAGGGTAGTTGCTCACGTTAGTATCTTGGGGTCAACTGTTGCACGGGCTTTGTCGTGTGCCCTAAGTAAGAAGCAAAAGGAAGGAATGTGTTTTTTGCAGCAGAGCTGAGAACTGTTGCTAGTTTGAATATCGAGCTACAAAACCAAAGCCAGCTGAAAGTTCAAGGATCAGAACCAGCGCCGGAATGAATTGGCATTTGAATTTTAGGGGTTTGCGCCCTTGTTGACTTGTTTGACCCCAAAAGGGTGGTTGATCGCCTTCCATGTTCAAAGATGTGAGGATTGTTCAAAACCCTTGATGGGTACCTGCGATACGCAAAGTTTGACGCATGAATTGATCACTGGCTTAGGCCAGCTTGGAGGGGCACATTCGCCAAACCTTCAAGCAACTACATCTTGTGGAGCAGCCAAAACTCATGAAAGCTCTTTCAGGGAAAGCAATGACCCGCCAGTTAATTTGGGCGCCTCCCGGGGGTGCAATGTGTCCACTGACACGGTTCAGCGCAGTCTGGAAGGATACTGATACCTGTGGGCAACAGCGGTACGCAAGCCCCTTGCAGCCAGTTCTGAAAGGTGTCAACTCCCTTTGTGTTGAACATGGCTTCTTGTGAGGGCCCCAAAGTGCTTGACGTAACATGGCCCTGATCAAAGCTTGGGCAATCCGCCGTTCTTGTGCGTCTTGTGGAGGACTTGTTGCATGATCTCACGCATGGTCAATGCGACCGCCTTGTGGACCTTGGGAGAGGCAGCTGCATGGAGCTGGGAGTGTGCAGGCGGTTGGAGACGAGAGACTTTCCCACCACTTCGACGGCCGGTTCGGATGGAGGCGAAGCGTGGAAGCCCAGCGGGGGCCCAGCGTGTGCGGATTTCAGCCCGAATGTGCAGTGTCTCAAAATGGATCCCCAAAAAACGCGGCTTTGCCTTACCACAAGAGGGTGCCCTCGAGCCATGCGGCAAGCCTGTCCGTTTTGCATTTGGATACGCGCTTCGTGTGCTTTGCAATCAAAATTGGCACGCACTTCCACGTGTGTTTGACCTTGAACGTCTGTTCTAGCTTGCGACCGCGCTGACGTTGTTGTTTTGTTTGCCCAGCTTGTGCAAATACTGACCTGCTCTGGTGCTGCGCCTCGGTTGTGCTGGTGCTTGCGCCTGCAATTTTATTGGAAGCATGTTCGCGTCAACTAACTGTTATGATGCGCTTGTTCATAAGTCAAGACATGATTTGTGGTTTGTCTCCTGCTTGCATCCTGTTCTGCTCACAGCTTTTGTTTACAGAACCGGCTTTTGGCCCATGCTTATTGTACGATTGTTTCTGTTTGCTGGATGGTTTCAGAGGGTTCCTGTCTGACACTGCCTGACTTTGCTCCCTGGAATTGTGCGCTCATCCGTGCTGCTGCGCTCCTATTGCATGTGTTTGGTTTGTTAGCCAACTCCCTTCAAGCAAGGCTGGCGAAACAAGGACAGAGGGAGCCATTCTGGTTGTCTGCATTGCGATTGACATATCGAGGACATCCCAGCTCCTGCGATCAGTGGCACCTCTGCTAAGGAACAAACGCCGTCTGAGCTCTGGGCGTCGAAGGCGGAGCTTGGGCACAAGAGAAAGCAGACTCTGCTCGGAAGTTGAGCGTCTGGATGTGTGTTTGTGTTGTTGGGGTTGAGTTAAGGGAGACCAAAAAGGAAACCACCCATTTTTGTGGATCCCCAATTTTGATTTCGATCCGAGTGTTGCTTCAACATGCCAGTGCTTCATCGACCAGGTTTTGCTGTTCCTGGGGAATCCTTTTTACCCACCTGTGGGTCGACTTGGAGAATTATCAAGTGGATATGCGTCAAAGCTTGGGACTGCTACATGAATTTCAAAGATCGCCAACCTGAAGCCAAGCGGTTGGGTGACCTTGTGTGTTCTTCTGAGGTCACCCATTTGTTTGCAAAGCCAAAGGGAAACCACCTGTTTTGGGCTTCCCTGAGACAAGCCACTTGCCAGGAAGGTGCAATCAAACACTTGGCCGGCCATGCGCTGCATCCGCTGCTTGAAAGTGGGGACCTCGATTCGATCTCGGATCGAGGCGGGTAGCGCCGGGGTCACAACATAAAATCCGGCGACGCCCTGACGTCCCCACGGAAATCGATCCGTGCCAATGAGCTCTACCAAGACAAGATTGGGTGACTCCATCAACAGCTGACTGTGTGTAGAAAATGATCCAGGGTGCCCGCAGCATGCTCTGGATCAGCTCCATGATTTGCAAACGCATGGATTGGCATAGAACAATATAGTTGCTTTGGAATGTGAGGGCCGGAAGATCGTTCATGCTGTGAGGAAGTCCGCTTTCATAAGTGAGATTCGGTCTTCCCATGTCCACTTGGAGGGGCGTGCCTCATATAGAGTGTCAACGTCGTACCATTTTCCAAGCAAGTGGCGCCCTTGTCCCGACAGTTCGGGTGAGCTCCAGCTTTTCACCAGCACGTGGTGCTGCCTGTTGTCCTTTCCAGAGCTGACCCAATTGGTGCTTGCTTCCTTCTGCCCCGTTCTTAGGTGAGCAAAGCATATATGCTGATTCACTGCTACTCGAACATCAAGACATGCTAAGCCGAAATCCGCAGCTTGCTTGTTTTCGGATGTCCTTTTTCCGAGCGGTGAGTCAGATTGATTGGTGCGCAATGAGGCGGACATATGCGATGCTGTGCTGCCATGCAGGATTCTATGCCAAACCCCCCGCATTATGGGAGGTGGCTTATCTTTGGCTTCTTGTTTGATCAAAATGGGTACCCTCAAACACAGACAGCCCCAACTTGAGGCTTCAGACATAGCCAAGCCCAGCCATTTGCACCTTGCTGCGCGCCTGAGGTTTGGCTGGCCATCCCGGAAAAATTCGACAGGCGGGATGTCTCCGGATTGACACCGGACAAAGCAAATGCAACTGGCTAAAGGGTGGATTTAAATCCTTTGGTGCATAGGGGAGAGGATTGAGGAGGCCTTCTTGATGCTTTGAATGTACTCCTGTTCCTGTGTCGTCCTCGTGAAAGTTTGGACACCACCACCTGGGCAAAGTTGGGCGACGACATCATTATAGCCTGCCCCGGTACCATGTCGCGGTCCACTTCCATGACGAGAGAAGCCAAGCGTTAAAGCTTCACCAGCTGATTCATGACTGCCGCCCAACTTACAAAGCTATGTCAATTGAAATGCGCCTCTGGTTGACTTCAACATCCGCCAAAAGTTCTCAAGTAGTGACCATCTCAGTGGTCCACGGGGATCACCCTTTTTTCAGGTCGCCTAGGAAGGCTCCGACAACCACTCATCAAGCAGACGTCCTTTGGTCCCATGGCGGCTGCACATGGCTCAGCTAACTCGGGTTGTGTGAGGTCGCCACGAAAGTGATACCAGAAGGGCCGAGCCTCATGGAGTTGGCAAAGGTGCGGCAGCCGAGACAGGGAAGGGAGCTACAGGAAAGCACGACACGGGATGGCAACTTCAGCTGGGGATGTAGACGCCCACACGGACACCAAGTTGGAGTATACAGTTGGGGTTTACCACCCCCATGAAGGTATTTGTAATTCACCCAGATGTCATGTTTGCAACTGCTTCAATTGTGCGATGTTTGTCAAACGAGCATGAAGCTGCAAGAAATCTGGTGGGAGACGCTTGTAGCCCCTGTCCACTTCTGGCTGTCCAGTTCTGGATTAGAATTGCTCAAAGAGATCCTGGCAAATCCTGGCACAAGAGTCAAAAGGCGGGTCATGACAGGAAAGACACCATACCATATTTGTGCAGTCTCCTTGTGGTTTGGTCATCTTGCTGCTCAGAGAAACCCGCATGCAAGCTTTGGACATCGGAAGACCAGGTGCGCGTCATCCGTTGACTTGTTGGCTTGACAGGGCTAGCAGTTTCAACTGGGCTTCCAGACCTTGACGATTGAAGCGGCTTGATGGGTCGGAGTGTGAAGTTCTCAAAAAGAAGAAAACAGCCCGGGTGCATGAATCAGGCAGGCTGATCCGGGAAGCTCTAGCAGTTTATGTCAATCTCTGGCTTCCAGCACTGAATTCCACTAGAAACATAGAACATATTCTCGATATGTAACATTATGTAGCTAAAGAAAGAGAGAGAGAGAGAGAGAGAGAGAGAGAGGAGCCATATTTCCCAGGCAACTGTCAAAGATTGAGTGTTTGTCTCTTAAAACAAATGGTGGGGGGAGGATTCTGCCAAAATGGCAGCGAGCTGTGTGGGGTACATGAGCTGAACTTTCATATTTTCTGACTTTGGATGCTTCCTTTGCTCGGAGGCAACGAAGTCTCAGCACTGCAAGCTGCAAACCGAATAAGATAAAGGAGTGATTTAAAGCCTAGAAAGAGTGCCATCAAGGGAAGACACCCATTTCGGGGAGGACACATCTCTGAGCTCAGGAGATGGCAGTCGCCACGCCGAGAGGAAAATTCCATGGTGCCCGGGCACGCATCAAGGGCAGTGGGCTGACGGGTTCAATGGTGCAGGAATGACCGAGCCGCCTTTCCAAACAAGGTCACACGCTGATACTTGACCGTGGGTGATTGTGGACACATTGTGTACGTGCGATCGATGGCATAATGACAATGTATAACTAGAGTGAACCCTCACGAGAGAGCTGCTAGTGAGTTCGCTTGAGTTCAAGCCCCACGCATTGTTGTCTTCTCTCCAGGATGGTTGGTGTCTGTTTTTTGGAGTGTGACTTGCTCCAGCCCATGGCAGACAGGAAGACGCCACAGGCCTAGAGTTTGCTTCTGTGGCCACTTGTACTAAAGCAGTACTGGGCCACGGACCAGATCACATGATGCTATCGTTTTCGAGACTTTGCATCGGCGGCCCAGGTGCTGTTGTACAGGGTTGACTGAGGCTGCCAGTTGAATGGAAGAGCCGATTGCGCCAAGCTGCGTGAGCAGAAATGAGATCGAAGATGGCTTTCAGCCTGACACTGCTTCTTTGCAAAGCACTTATCTCATGCTGGTCTTTAGGGTTTATGGGAGAGCTTTTTTTTGGTTTAGTTGTAAGCGCGCTCATCGCAGCCAGAGTCTGGCTTTCCGGGCCGCATCTATTCTTGGCAGTGCGAGTAAATTTCCTGAGCACAGTTGCCTTCCTGCTTTGCAACGAGAGGTCAGTTTGCCTTCCGTTGCATCAGATAGTGACATGACATGACTTTCAACATGTTTCCGACTTGCAGGAAGGCTGCAAACACTGGCTGTTCTGGTGCTCGCCTTGCCTTATTTGACCAACCACTCCATCGTTTTCCTCGTTGCTGACGTGTTTGAGCCTCTCGTTCGTAGTGAATGACATGGGAAACATGCTTATGTGACAGCGCGACACCCTGTCGCAGGGAATTTGGGAGCTTAAGCAAGTTTAGTTCCTTTGACATACTGAAGGTACGTTATGGAAGCTTAAGCTTGCTTGGACATGTCAGTCACAGCCCTGTCAAATCGCCAACCCAGCCCGCAGCAGAGTGGGTGTTGGCCCGTTGTCTCTCTGACTCTGCGGGCGATTTTTAGGGCACACTGCATCTTGGGGTCTGTGAGGAGGATTTGCGGTCCTCTATCGGCCCAACCCCCGGTCTATCATGCGGCACATGCGGACTCTGCGGACACCGAGTATGCCACGCAAATTCAAGCTGGAACTTCTGGGGCGTTTGTATTTACTCGCTTGCGCGAAGGGAATATGGGAATGACCACCCTCACCCGAAATGTATCCTTGCAGGGATTTGTTGGTGGGGTTACTCCCATGTTCCCTACTCTCAACGAAGCAAGTTGAATCAAGTGCAGCATTTTGAGAGAAAAAGCAACCGAATGTTAGAGAGTTGGACGGGAATGAAGCCTCTGCCTTGAGAGCGGTGATCCTAGTGCTGCGTCGCGAAAGAGAAACCTTCAACAGGCACGGACCCCTGGGTGAGTCGCGCGGCTGACGTTGCTTCTCCCTTGGGGCAGCCTATCCGCAGTAGGTTGCGTGTGGGGCTTCCCCCACGCAGTGACACTAGATATTCCACTGAATCAAACCGATTGCGAAGCGAGCCTTCATTATTGCGATTCGTTTTGACGCAGAAAAACAAGAGTGAATGTGCAACTCATTTGGCTTTCAGCCGAATGCAGTTCGCCGTGTCTCGCTTTGCGCGCCGAGCCCAAGCCAAGCTTCACACGGGCTGGATCTGCCTGCATCCGGAATGGATTGGTGCGGACAGCTTTGCCGGGTTTGGTTCAACACCGTCCCGAGCCTGCGCCGCAGGCTGCGGAGGCTGTGCAGTGGACATACCTCTACAAAAGAGAAGAGGTGATCATCGCAGCCCCGGAGCGCTGGACCCCGATCATGGAGGTGCTCATGTCTCAGTGTGTTGAAGAAAGTGATGGGTTGTGCCTTTTTTGCATGGTTAAAGAACATAACCTTTTTTTGGTCCTGGGCCGGGGTCCAAGTTTCTTTAATTCACGCTTGATTTCGTGGGGCAAAAAGCGGCACAGGGCGCCGCGGTGATTGAGTCGGCCGCTCTCCGGCGTGATCTCACCTGGCAGGTGCCTGTGCCTTGTTTGCCCCAGTGCTGCAAGAAGCTGAAAGCTCGCAAGCGCCTCCCTTGCTCGAAAATGGGGAAACGTAATGAAATGGAGGTGGATATGGGTGTAAGTCGCTTTCTGAGAAGATTTCCAGAGGCCTTTTTCATGGCCAATTGCGAAGTGCTCAAGTCATGTCCGAGATACCTACACAACCCCGACGAGATCCCCATAGCATGTCTGCGTATGGGCAGTGAGGCCAGGGCCATGCATTTCGCTGGTCCTGCGCTCGCAGGGCAGGCGAGGCTTCCGATCCCGCCGCTTGGGTGCAAACTGAGAAGCCAAGTAGGTCGTAGGTCAGCCAAACCGTGCGACACGGTGATCTAGGCTTCAGCTACCCCCCAACGACTACTCCACTCAGAAAATTGTGGTGCCCCAGTATTCGGCATTTTTATGTTAAATATTTTTATACATTGGTTGTGCCCCTTGTGCCCCCCATTTCATCCTGGGGGGTAGTGGTTGGGGGGTAGTGGAAATCAGCACAGAGGTGAGGATGCCAGGCCATGAAGTCTGAAGTCCCTAAAGTCCCTGTCAGGTGGTGCAATGACTTTTTGAACTAACTGCTTGCAGCCGGCACGAGAGCGAAAGAGTCTAGAATCCCCCAGCTCGACTGTCCACCGCTTTGTTTGTTTGCAAGCCAAATGGCCGAGCTTGGGCTTACCAACCAGATACAGTATCATTGACATGTTTATGAGCGAAACGGCATTTGCGAGTATGTTGAATTGTAGCTGCGTTACTATCAGCTGGATGGGATGTTGACCCATGTATTCTGCGTGGTGTTTTCACGAGCGCCGCGTTGTTTCCTGAAGTAGTTTCCGGGCTCAAAGGATACACTTGCATCAGGGATAGACCCCATTTTGTGAGGTCGGGGCCGGAACAGCTCTAGCCGGGATCGTGAGATGAGAGACACGTGGACAAATTCAAGCCTGAGATTTGCTGATTCTTCTTGGCCTGTTGGGAATTCAAGGATACGATATGAGACGATCGGGGCGTTGGACTTTCATCTATGCCGAACACGGTCTCCACAGCATCTTCTGGATACGGGACCTGGTATCAGACACTCGCCCTATCCCACGTGGCAGGATGCGACTGCTCCGAGCCTGGGCCAACTCAACCAAACGCTGTGTCTCAAGCCTTTGGCTCACTCGCAAGCTTCAACTGGGGTTTGTAACCCACACGGGCATTCTGGGGATCGCGCCATCCTGGCCCTTTCGAGCTCCTCCAAGAGGGCCACCTTTCAGTTGATTCCCCGAGTTGGTTTCCTCTTGATTTGTCAAAGCGAAAGAAAGGGGGCTTTCCTAGACTGGATGAATCCCTGGGCAACCAGCAAGCAGCCAAAAGGTGGGGCTCAAGAGTTTGACACTCTGCAGGAACTGAAGTCCTACGCCAACTGTTGACTCGACATGGCAGCGCTTGTTTTTTTTGGTTGACTGCAGAATATGGGCAACTCATGGGATCAGAATATGCCTAAAATTTCAATAAGCCCCATCACCAGTGGTTGAGGGCATTAGTGTCCACCAAAAAGATGTCCAAAAGGTTCCATGTTTCTCATAGATTTCATTTGCGAGAAAGTAAAGGAACCGAAGCTGCGGGAATTAGGAAACACATGTGGGTCAAGAGTCAAAAGTCGAAGCTTGGCTTTGAAGTGCATGCGGAGATTTAACTAGCTTTAACACGCACAACGACCTCGACGGACATTGCTCAGGGTCCGGCCTATCAGGCTCGCAGTCGCCCCATGCCTTGGGCAATCGCGTAGCCTGGCAATTTCGCCTGCGGAAACATCGGAGCAGCTTTGGTGAGAATTGCTCATCCGATGCGCAGCCAGACTCACTTGTCGAAGTTACTTGAGTAGCGAACATCGGTTTTGGGTAGCCCCCTACCGGCCATACCGGTTTTCGGTGGTCTTGTCGGCGAGTCCTTTGAAAGAAGGACAGTTGTTGCACGGGATGGGTGCGTGAAGGTCCACAAGCCGACGTTTTTGGATTGTCAGCGCTGCTTGCCTTGAGAATGCATGCCTGGTCCAGTTTTGGCCAATCACTACCACACATGAGAGGTTGTTGGCAGCTCGGGTCTACGTACTAGTAGACAACATTAGGCAACATTGGGAAAAATTCATTGTGTTGGGCTTTATCATGCACAGTCAGTTATATCATGTAGCGCCTTCCTCTGAACAAGAAAGGGCCTTAGTTGTAGGACATGTTATTTTCCAATCCTTGACCCATTAGTATAATATCCACCCAGCCAACTGCAATTGAACTAGGTGCCTTCTAAGCCGGTGAGTTCGTATCAGCAAGTTTCTGTTCATTGAATTCCCTGATATATGACATGATACGTTTGTTGTTTATGAAGGTTTCTTGGCAATTTGCGTGAATGGCTGACTCTCACCAAAAGTGCTTCTGCGCACACTTGCACATCTACCTTCGCAGGCTGGAAGCTGCTTTGCAATAAATGGCTTTCAGTTCCGAACCATCGTGCGCGAGCGTTTTCCAACGGAAGGGCAGGTGCGACCTGTCTGTCCCTTGCCGAGTGCTAAAAGCAGCGATGCAGAAGCTGGTCAGCAAGTGGCTGGAAGGGGAAGCACCCGTTGAATTCACAGGATCGGCTGTATGTTCATGTGCAAGATGTTTGGAGTTGGTTCCTGTTTTCTTCGGGAAGAGCTAGTGTTGGCCCTCTAAACCGGAATCCCGCCCTCTCACTCATCGATCTGACATCTCACCTCTTACTGTACCCACCGACCCAAATCTCAGCTCAAAATCACCAATCCCAGCCACTTCGGGAATTGCCCATTGTCTTACGTTTGCTGTGTGCCACGCATACTCAGCCAGCGCACGTGCTTGTAGCTGCTCGGCGACTCATCGCCTGTCGGGAAAGGCCAGCCTAGCACTAGCTGCTGACGAATTCCCTGAGGTCAAAAAAGATGAGTTTGCTTGGTTGCTGTCTGTTTTGAGTTTTTGGTCAATAACTGCTTTAGAACTAGGCAGAACATGTTTTTGTTTTTTCGGTTTCCTGTTGCTTTTTCTTCATCGATGTTCTTTACAGCCTGCCAAAGGGGTTCCCGAAACAATACACGTGCCGATAGAGCCATATCTATATGTGTTTGTTGCTTTGTTATTCCCCCGTTTCTGCGTTGTGAAAAGTACAGCCACAAGGAACTTGAGGAGCCTTGTGCGAACTCATGAAAGCCACCTTGTATAAGATGAAGCTACTGCAGCCCTCCAAACAGTCGAATTTTGGGCGCTTCAAGGGGCTTCCGCCCATGTTGTTTTGCTGCCCCCGCAAAAGCCCACAGCTTGTTGGTTCGCATTTCTGCGCGCCCAAATCAATCTTGCAAAGTGGAAATCCGCGCCATGCTCCAGAATTCATAGCCCGCCCGAGCATAGCCGTGGTTGTTACCCATGTGGCATCTTGCTGTTTTTTTGCTGCTGGCACCCGCCATGGGCGGTGAGTGCGCAGCTTGGATGCAGCTATTGTCCAGCCTTGCTGCTTTGCATTTGGTATTTATAATACATACCTCAGGCCGCCGCAATGTGGGCCGCTTCGTACTTACTTTGCTGTGTCTGTGTGTGCGTGTTTGTGGTTGTGTGTTCTGTGTATTTGTGTGTTCTGTGTATTTGTGTGTTCTGTGAATTTGTGTGTTCTGTGTATTTGCGTGTGTTTGTGCGTCTGTGTGTCTGCCTGTGTCTGTGGTGTCTCTGAGTCTCTCTGTGTCTCTGTGTGTCTGCGTGTCTGTGTGTTTGTGTGTCCGTGTGTTTGTCTGTGTGTCTGTCGTTGGCTGTCTGTGTGTTTGTGGGTGTGTGTCTGTGCGTGTCTCTGTGTGTGTGTATCTGTGGGTCTCTGTTTGTGTGTGTGTGTGTGTGTGTCTGTGTGTTTGTGTGTGTGTGTGTCTGTGTGTTTGTGTGTGTGTCTGTCTGTGCGTCTCTATTTGTGTCTGTATGTGTGTCCGTGTGTCTCTCTGTGTGTCCGTGTGTCTCTCTGTTTGTGTGTGTCTGTCTCTGTCTGTGCATCGGTGTGTGTGCGTCGGTGTGTGTTTGTGTGTGTTTGTGTGTGTGTGTGTGTCTGCGTTATTCTGTGTGTGTGTGTTTTTAGTTTCTGTGTCTGTGTGGTTTGTGTGTCTGTCGTTGTCTCTGTATCTCTCCGTGTGTCACTCCGTGTGTCACTGCGTGTGTGTGTGTGTGTGTGTGGGTGTGGGTGTGGGTGTGGGTGTGGGTGTGGGTGTGTGGGTGTGTGTGGGTGTGTGTGGGTGTGTGTGGGTGTGGGTGGGTGTGGGTGTGTGTGGGTGTGTGTGGGTGTGTGTGGGTGTGTGTGGGTGTGTGTGGGTGTGTGTGGGTGTGTGTGGGTGTGTGTGGGTGTGTGTGGGTGTGTGTGGGTGTGTGTGGGTGTGTGTGGGTGTGTGTGGGTGTGTGTGGGTGTGTGTGGGTGTGTGTGGGTGTGTGTGGGTGTGTGTGGGTGTGTGTGGGTGTGTGTGGGTGTGTGTGGGTGTGTGTGGGTGTGTGTGTGTGTGTGTGTGTGGTGTGTGTGGGTGTGTGTGGGTGTGTGTGGTGTGTGTGGGTGTGTGTGTGTGTGTGTGTGTGTGTGTGTGTGTGTGTGTGTGTGTGTGTGTGTGTGTGTGTGTGTGTGTGTGTGTGTGTGTGTGTGTGTGTGTGTGTGTGTGTGTGTGTGTGTGTGTGTGTGTGTGTGTGTGTGTGTGTGTGTGTGTGTGTGTGTGTGTGTGTGTGTGTGGGTGTGTGTGTGTGTGTGTGTGTGTGTGTGTGTGTGTGTGTGTGTGTGTGTGTTGTGTGTGTGTGTGTGTGCTGTGTGTGTGTGTGTGTGTGTGGTGTGGTCTGTGTGTCTGTGTGTCTGTGTGTCTGTGTGTCTGTGTGTCTGTGTGTCTGTGTGTGTGTCTGTGTGTCTGTGTGTCTGTGTGTCTGTGTGTCTGTGTCTGTGTGTCTGTGTGTCTGTGTGTCTGTGTCTCTGTGTCTCTGTGTCTCTGTGTCTGTGTGTCTGTGTGTCTCTGTGTCTCTGTGTCTCTGTGTCTCTGTGTCTCTGTGTCTCTGTGTCTCTGTGTCTCTGTGTCTCTGTGTCTCTGTGTCTCTTGTGTCTCTTGTGTCTCTTGTGTCTCTTGTGTCTCTTGTGTCTCTTGTGTCTCTCTGTGTCTCTCTGTGTCTCTCTGTGGTCTCTCTGTGTCTCTCTGTGTCTCTCTGTGGTCTCTCTTGTCTCTTGTGTCTCTCTGTTCTCTCTGTAGTCTCGTCTCGTGTCTCTCTGTGTCTCCTCTGTGTCTTCTCTGTGCTCCTGTGTCTATCTGTGTTCTCTGTGTCTCTTGTGTTCTCTTGTGTCTCTCTGTGTGTTCCTCTGGTGTCTCTGCGTCTCTGGTCTCTGAGTGTCTGCGTCTTTGCGTCTCTGCGTCTCTGCGTCTTCTGCGTTCTGAAGTCTCTGCGTCCCTG
>CAUJNA010002791.1:267054-320334 GCA_963377175.1 Effrenium voratum | reverse complement strand
GTGGCGTGGCGTGGCGTGGCGTGGCGTGCGTGGCGTGCGTGGCGTGCGGGCGTGCGTGCGGGCGTGCGTGCGTGCGTGCGTGTCGTGCGTGTCGTGCGTGTCGTGCGTGTCGTGCGTGTCGTGCGTGTCGTGCGTGTCGTGCGTGTCGTGCGTGTCGTGCGTGTCGTGCGTGTCGTGCGTGTCGTGCGTGTCGTGCGTGCGTGCGTGCGTGCGTGCGTGAGTTTCGGGCGTGCTGTGGCGGTGCGTGCGTGCGTGCGTGCGTGCGTGCGTGCGTGCGTGCGTGCGTGCGTGCGTGCGTGCGTGCGTGCGTGCGTGCGTGCGTGCGTGCGTGCGTGCGTGCGTGCGTGTGTGTGTGTGTGCGTGTGTGCGTGTGTGTGTGCGTGTGTGCGTGTGTGCGTGTGCGCGTGTGTGCGTGTGTGCGTGTGTGCGAGTGTGCGTGTGTGCGTGTGTGCGTGTGCGCGTGTGCGCGTGTGCGCGTGCGCGTGCGCGTGCGTGCGCGTGCGTCCGTGCGTGCGTGCGTGGGTGGGTGGGTGTGTGTGTGTGTGTGTGCGTGTGTGTGTGTGTTGTGTGTGTGTGTGTGTGTGAGTGAGTGAGTGTGTGTGTGTGTGAGTGAGTGTGTGAGTGTGTGTGTGTGTGTCTGTGTGGGGGGTATCGTGTTTGTGATGTGTGTCATGTGTGTGTAAGTGCGCCATGAGTTCGTGTGTCCGTGTGTTTGTTGCACGTGGTTGTGAAGGTGCCTGTTTGTGTTTGCTTGTGATGTTGCGATTCCGTGCTGGTGTTTGTCATTGTGTGTGTGCATGTGGATGTGGATGGGTATGCGTGTGTATGGATGTTTGTTTGTTTGTTTGTTTGTTAGTTTTTTGTTTTTTGTTTGGGTGAATCGCCGTGTGTGCGGCTCCAGTTAAACATCCCACCCATGGCTTGTCAAAGAAGCCGTTGCCCTATTTGGGCAGCTTCTGTGACCCCTGTTCAGAAAAGGAAATCAAGAATCATTTTGTTTGCCCCAAATTAAATCGGACCCTGCTGATTGAACAACCCTCACAGGTCGCCAAGAGTAGGCGGAGTCATTATGGAGGCCTGGTTACATTGAGTGCCGCTTTAGCTCCCTTCCTGAGTTCATGAACTTTATACTTTCAGGGCAGGCCACTAGTGGCATACAAAAAGAATACGCTTTTCCTGACCCGTCCCTCAGGAAATGAGTCAATAAGGGACTTGTGGAACATGGGCTTTTAGGGCAGCCTTCTGCAATACCGAGGGACTCCCCTTCAACGTGATACCAAAAGTCATGGGAATCACCCATATTGGCATGACACACCGGGTGATGTTCCAGAACCATGAGGAAAACATAAACGCGCACCATACTTTTGCAGACTGGTGCCTGATGGTTTCATCGAGGAAACCAACAGCTCCGGCTTGTTGATGCTGCAGAAGAAGGACAGCCTCGAGAAGGGTCGGCTCACCAGTCAGGAGTGGATCAACGTGCGCCTTGTCACGAAAGGTTGACCCCGCAAATTGAGCTTCCCGAAAATGAGCGGCTCCTTTAATAAAAAAGCAACTACACCAGCATAGACCCCAGATGGCACACCACGGCTACGAACCATGACGCAGCATTATCATGATGATGTAGACAGCACCATGATGATACCACAGCCACTGAGCATGGTGCGCTACAAACGCGCATACAACGTCCTAATGAGTTCAGCAGCATAATGATGATGTTGAAAGCATCATGCTGATACAGTTCTGATGAGTTCGACAGCATCATGATGATGCGGACAGCATCATGATGATGCGGACAGCATCATGGTGATGCAAACAGCATCATGCTGATGGTAAAGGCAGCATCATGATGATACAGCCACGAACCATCTTGTGACAGCGTATCAGCATCATCCTGATGTTGACAGCATCACGGCGCCACTACAACCACAAACCATAACGCAGCATCGCAGTGACCCCAGTTGCATCATGACGTGGTTGGGAACATCATGACGATACACCAGCCACGAACCGTTACGCGCGAACAGCATCCACCAGCCCCCCAAACTGCGTGCCCCTCCACCAGCACCCCAAACTGCATGCCCCCTAGCACCCGGCCGTCAAGCTCGCAAAACTGCATCCACCGGCACCCCAAACTGCATGCCCCCTAGCACCCGGCCGTCAAGCTCGCAAAGCAGCATCCACCAGCACCCCAAACCGCATCCACCAGCACCCCAAACTGCATGCCCCTTAGCACCCGGCCGTCAAGCTCGCAAAGCAGCATCCACCAGCACCCCAAACTGCATGCCCCTTAGCACTCGGCCGTCAAGCTCGCAAAGCAGCATCCACCAGCACCCCCAAACTGCATGCCCCCTAACACCCGGCCGTCAAGCTTGGAAAGCAGCATCCACCAGCACCCCAAACTGCATGCCCCTTAGCACCCGGCCCTCAATCTCGCAAATCACTTTCCACTCTTTATTAGAAGTTAGAACCCCTATAGCTTTCAGCTATCTGGGGAATTAAAGGGCTTTCTCAATCACTGTGACCAAGTAAGGCTTCAAAGCACACCTTGGAAAGAAGTGCCACAATGAATGGCTGTGCTCTGGGCCCTGGCCCTGGAACCCAAATATGTTTCAACTGTGCTGCACCGATGTTTGACCGCGGTGCTTGTCCATCAGTGACTAAGCTGCCTACTTGCTCGCACTAGTACGTACCAATGCATACAGGATCATGCTGCTTGCATGTGTGCAATGTGCTGTGCGATCTTTAGTAGCATTGAAAACGTTTCATGGCCCGTGCTCCACATCAACCCAAGTCTTACTTCATTTTTGCCAGGTCCCAGGTATTCAAGGATCTTCGCCATCCAAAAGCAGACAAGTTTTGGATTGGTTGATTTTGAAGGGAACCCCAAAAGTGTTGCAGCAAAGGCCAGGACCTAGGCCCTGAGCAAGCTGAAGCTGAGGTGCTACTTCACCAACTGGGCACGCTACCGCAGTGGACTCATCAACCAGGGCAAGGACATGTTTGAGCTTGGCGTCGTGGATGGAGCAGCTCAGCCGAATTCGAGGATGGCAACACCAGCAAGAGGTTTTCTCCTTTTCAAGGATACCCTTTTGAGGTCGTAACAGGGGTGTCCCCTTTCGAGACAAAGCGGAATGGGTGTTTCTTCTCTTGGGGGTATGTATGAATCTGGGAGTAAAGGGCGCCAGCACCATCCTGAATGGTTGCTGATGGCGCAAAGTCACCAGAGCGAATCAGTTGGTGACACGACCTCAAGATGCCCACAGCGGATGGCGACAAACGACCCTTGTTGGAAAAGCTTTGGAAACGGGGTCAACAGCCAGTGTACAGTTTTGGCGGGGCTCCCAGTTTTGAAGTGCAGCCATGCACGTGGACTCCACTGACAGTCTCTGCACAGGGGCTCTGACACTTGTCCGGCGCGCCGACCATTCTTTAGGTAAGGCTGCTTCTTGACCATTGCTCTTTGACAGGCAGTCAATTGCTGGTGGTGAAGTGAAGTGAATTACTCAACTTGTTCATGGTTTCTTCAGATGCATGCCCTTTGTTTTTCTCTCTGGCTTGAGAGAAGAGTGAAATGATTCGCTTTTTCGTTGGTTGATTAATAGAGGGTGTCCCCTGTTAGTGGAGATTCACGATTTTTAGAGGGAACACTCCCCTATTAATAGGATGGGCTTATTAATTCGGGGTTAACATGAATGAGCTTGCCGGCTCACCCAGAATCAAGGTCCCTTTTTGGCCTTTGATTTCCCATGAAGCCACGCCTCTGCAAAGCTCTGGGATTTCTGGATCGAAGGACCTGTGCACGCACTTCATGTACGGCTTCGCCACGGTGCAGTTCGAGGACAAGCGGTTTTTCCCAGTCGACTCGGGACCAAAAGCACCAACGAGGCAATGACCCAAAAAGTGCCATTTGGTTTCTGTCAAGAACCCCAAACAAATAACCCTCAAAGAGGACGGGGTTGTCCAACATATTATGGGTGTGCCGTTTTGGGGAGGCCGGTACCCTTTTTCAGGCTGAGCTATGGGAGGCTTGGAAGTCGCATGTCGCTTTGAATTACTACCCCAGCTTTTCCAGCCCTTGAGAATTTCAGGGTCCCAGTAGACCCCTATTTTGAACCCGAAATTGGGTAACAACTTATGCACACTTTTGCCATGTCTGAAATGATCATGGAAACTGGGCGCAGGGGGTGACTTTGAGAATAGTACGATGCCAGCTTTCAAGGCAACACGTCCCCCAAGATGGTCCCTGGTTTTGACACCACATGGTGACACGTCACCACCAGTGTTTGGTTTGCCTTGCAGGCTTTCTTTCAAAGCACTACCACACCGATGATGATTAGTCTTCCCACACGTACATACACCATCCGATTGAAGCACCGGCCACGTGCCTAATTCAGATCATGGGAGTTGGGCTATTCTGTGGCCTTCCATGTAGAGGGGTGAATCACAAAGCATGGTGGTGCAGCTGGTTGTGATTTGACGGGGTTTCAGCAACTGGAGCACCTTCAAGGGACATCATCCCCTCCACATGGAGTTGGATTCGGCAGCCTCTTAAACCTTCCTCGTGCAGCTCATGCATCATGCAACACCATTTGCCCTGCCACTGTCGGGCCCTGTTGGAAATGTGTCTAAGCCCGCCATTCGGGTTTTCCGGGAAAAGCGCTTTGGGACACTTCAAAGCGTCATGGAGCCTGAAGCAAGACCTGCTGTCCGATTGGTTTCCTTGGCTCTAGGATGGGGGCTACGTCCTCAAGAGCAACGATCCCAATGCGGATCACCCAAGCGGCCACGAGGCTCAGGACGGACTCTGCCCAGAGGTTTGCAACGACCCCAACTTTGTGGCGGATTGGAACGACCCCAACGGTGAGAGGCCGGGGATCACTTGGGTGGCTTCTTTTGCTCGGCTCACTCAGGATGCTTTGTCAAGTCCTATTGCTGTTGACGAAGTGGCATTGCCTGCTTGTGTTGTGTGAGCATCAAGTCATGGGTACTGACACGCCTACCAGGCGCAAATTGCAAGGGGGGGTTGCCGCAGTGAGTTTTTTGTTTTCTGAAGTTTCTCCAAATCGGGTGGCCTTTGTTGATCATACGAAGTCCTAGAGTTGAATGCTGACCAGGGGCATACAAAGCTGGGGTTGGAAAGTCAGGGCACAAGGTGGGGCATAGCCATGGCCATGTGCTGGGGAGGATTTTCTTTGTAAAGGCCACGTTTTCTTGCCAAGGTGCGAATGGCCGTGCTCGCCCAGTCGAACCCTGCGGGGCTACGAGGCGGCGACCCTCGGGATGAAGCGAAAGAATCCAGGCATCAAGGCCCGGGCCGGGGGGGGGGAGGGGCCTGCTGAGGGTAATACGTACAATATGATGTGCATATATATATATATATATATACATATATATATATATTGTTGTATCTATGTTTGCTTAAGTAACCTCAAGTATATGGTGTTGCTTCATGTAAGGACAGATCCGAAAGATGAGCTGGCTGGCTGGCTGGTTCTTTGTTGTGTCTGTTGTTGTGTTAATTATGTTTGTGTGTTTAATTGGTCAGTTGGTTGATTGTTTCGTTGTTTCTTTGGTTTCTTTCTGTGTTTGATTCTTTATTGCTTGTGCGTGTGTGTTAGCAAGCCAAGGAGCACAAAGGCAAAAGCTTTTCTACAATCACCCACGTTGTTCCTTCTGATACTCAATAGATGCTGTTTGGCAGCGTGCGTGAGGACAACTAAGATTGGACCCCCGATGCAAGTCAATGCTGAGTTTTAAGGCTGAGAGCATGTGCAAACAACTTCATGAGGTTGGTTCATAGCTACCACCACCAATTGCTGGCACGATGTTTTTGATGTGGCTGGCTAGGCTCCTCACACTTTTTGGGTTGGACACGTTTGGCCTTGGGTATGTTGCTGGGCGGGCCTCGCAGAAAATGCAGCGCACCACCATGCAGTCGTTTGCTGCAGGAAGGCAATCATTGGCACAAACAAAAGAGTGGCGCTCTTTGCCATTTAGATTCAGTTTCCTTTTAAAGTCAACTACCAACAAAAAGCTTGCCCTTCTCTTCCGCTATGGCTGCAAGTTTGCTGTATCCCTGATAGTGATTGCTAAGACTCGTGCCACGTCCATGGTCATGAGGCTCTGATCAGCGTGGGTGGCTGGAACTTTAACGACTGCAATGCGAACGCGGCTTGGCCTAAGACGTGTTCAGTCTCGGCTCAGTTTCCGTTGGAAACCAAGCCTCTTTGAAAAGCTCCTGCTTTCCACATATTCCCATCTCAGGTCAAGGGGAAGCCCTGCGAGGAAAACCGAGGCCATTTCGGGCGTCATCCCTATTTGGACGAGCCAGAATGTCAGCTGAGAATTACTATCAACCCCTAGTTGATTTCGATCGGGCTGGTGTCGTCTTTGTGGGACTCCGAATGGCCGAATCACTTTCGTGGGTGACACCCGTTGGTAAGACGGGACCTACTCAGATCCATTTTTGCTTTTCTATGGGCTGGGGGCTAGCGAGGCCTTTGGCCAGGGCGCTGCCACCTGCGAGATCTTCTCCGAGATTGCGGCAGACGAGGCGTGGTCAGGGGACTCGCAGTCTGGGTGCGGTTCATAGCCTAGGTTTTCTCTTTACCCAAAGTAAAACCAAAAGATGAGCGACGTTTGGTGCTTCCTTGTTCAGATCCCCCAAAACAAGCAGCCAGAAAAAGTGAACTTTGCAGGCTTTTGAATTGAGAGGTGTTTGTGTGTTCGTATCCTCCGCGATTCAATGGGAGCGTAGCCCTTGAACTGGAAAGTCCAACTTTGAAAGCCCGAGGAGGAGCACACCTGGACAATCAACGAGCTCAGGTCCTGGGGTAAGATCAAAAAGGGCTCACCAGCGATGAAGCTACCGTGCATGGGGTTTCTTCGTTTTGGGTTTCTGAAATGTAATGTGCCTTGATGTGAGCCACAATCAAAACCCGGGTAAGTGAAGGTTAGTAAGGGACACTCCCAGCCATAAATAGCAGCGGCCGCCTTCTTAATTCTTTACATGGTTCTGGGTCGACCATTTAACACCGGGTTTTGATTTTGACTCATGTGTCAATGGAGGCCAGCGCAATAAAGGCCACCATTCTGGTTTTGTCCTATAGCCACATTGGGAAACTTCATTCACCCCTAAGTGGGCGTTCAGACACTTGTCGTAGGGGTCCCCTCTTCAGGCTAGCATTGCACAACGAGTGCTACAGTGTCGACCACCGACCCTTTTTGCAGTCAAAGGTCCGATTTCGCTTTCACGATGTTCTCGGCCTCCAGCTATCGCGTCATTTGAGTGCCTAAATTCAGATCTGACTTGTTAATATTTGAAACCATTCCAACCATGGTGCGCGCTCATGCCTTGCATGACGGCCTAGGCAAAGACCAGGCAGTTCGCAGCCAACATCATCAGCTTCTGCCGGAAGTGGAGCTTCGACGGCTTCGACCTGGACTGGGAATACCCTGTGGTTGCTGGTCACAACAAGAACGGCGGCTCCGCTACGCCCCAGGACGCTCACCCGATCATGAGCTCATCCATGAAGGTCCTTTCTTGGAGGTGATGGCGAGTTTTGGAGTATCGTTAGCCCCGACTCATCTGGATGTACGCCAGTGGCAAGCAAAGATGACTGCTTGGCAAGTGAGTACAAGTGAGCTCGAACCAAGCATTTCTCGAGGAGCATCTCTACAAGATGTGCTCTTTTTCTAATTGGATTGCTTTCAAGGAGAACTGCAACAGAACGGCACATACAGAAACCAACAAACCTGCCATCACATATGCGGATTCCCTTGGAGTGGGGGGGGGGCGTGACCCCTGGGACATCATCACGGTTGGGCGGAGGGGGATGCGCTTACACAAGGTGAGGTAAGATCAAGACTGAAGAACGCCTCACTCCGCAGGACTTCACCAACTATATTCGAATGCTCCGACTGCTGAAGGACTGGCTTTGCTTTGTATTGCTTCATGGGAATACAAGTACAAACCCAAGATCCCTCGAGTTGCTTGTCGGCTCCCTTGATTGGCACAGGCGCAACACCGTGCTTTGAGCTGTTTTTTTTTTGCAGTTTGGCGGATATCTCGACTGTTTCAGCTTCTCTCTAGTTGGCGGTATGGATTGGTGGTTTGGAGTTTAGGGGGTTCCCATTGATCTGAAATCCACAAACCACCAATCCAAACCACCAGTGAGGGGTCACCTGACCGTTCAAGGAGGAGTTCCTGAAAGAGAGCACTTCCAACCCGCTGCTGCTGACTGCTGCTGTGGGCGTAGGCAAATCCACGGCGGAGACCGCCTACGACATCCCCGGCATGAGCCAGCAACACGCCCTGCAAAGCGCAGGCCTGATTCGCTTCCGAGGAAGGAAATGGGCCCTATTTCGCACCCGGAACACATGTGCTTACTTTGTTGATGGGTGGACACAGCGAAAGAGCATAGCCAATTGCTTGCTGTTGGCATGCACAAGGGCTGGCCCCCATGAACCATCTGGTCTTCGAAGGCCGCCACGCCGCTTCAAACATGAAGCCGGCGGACCCAGTGCCAGAAAGGCAAGAATGGTTTTCCGTGCTCACCTCCAACTGGCAAAAGAAGTGAACGGCTGAGGTACCTGGACCTCATCAACCTCATGACCTACGACATGCACGGGGCATGGGAGAAACGGCTGGGCTGCAATGCGCCTTTGTACGCCACAGAGGAAGACACCGCCTTGGCGGAGTACCCCTTGAGCGTGTCCTGGGCGGTGGACTACTGGCTGCAGCAGGCGGCATATCGGGCGAGCTGGCGAGCTGGGGCGGGATGGGAAGTGCCCCAACTTCCTTCATACACCCCGCACGCGCTGGACCTGAGAAGCCATTACCCAAATGGCTGCGGCAGCGGCAGTGGATGCACCGCCCACAATGCCGCGTAGAAGTGCAGTCGAACTTAGAAAGACCCATGCTTGGCTAGCAGTAAAGCCCGCCTTTGAAGTGTGGGCGCTCAGTAAAGGAGCTAAATTCCCCGTTCATGGTACTGCTCACCCTTGTTGAGGGGGGAGTCGGTTTTTCTCAGGCCTGCTTCAGGTGGGTTCTTTGGCATGTGTGTGTGTGTTCATGATGCCTTGCTTAGGGCTACCAACGGGGATCAGTTTGGGGCCAAACCTAAACCCTGAAGATCCTAAACCTAAACCCTAGAGCTAAACCCTAAGCCTAATTACACCTCAAGCCAAAAAGCCCAAACCTGGACCTTAAAACCGGCAACCTAAACCCGTAAGACCTTAGACCTAAACCTGTATGGGGTAGAGTTAAATTTGATGCATGGTATGTTCCACGGCGGCTGTCGAACCCTTGCTTAGAGTTGGTCGCTTGCGGAGGAGTAAAAGGCCGTTGGGGGCAGCTGGAAAGACTACCCCAACCACACCTGGAGTAAGTCTAATACTTGTAAGGAGCTCAGGAGCTCAGCCGTGCGGGTACCTTACGCCCCAGACCACTCCCCAGAACATGGAACTCGTCAAAAAGCAACTCTCATTTGTTCTCGGAATCTCCGTAAACTGCGGAACACCGTCTTTGGGCAAGCCATGTTTTGCAGGGCGCGCCGGCCTCCAAGCTGACCATCGGCTTGCCCACCTACGGCCGCGGCTGGGTGGTCCAAGCCGGCACCGAAGTGAACGACGTGGCAAACGTGGCGTGCGCTGGGGGCACCAGCACAGGCCAGGGCCATCAGTAACTGCTGGTTGTCAAAGGAATCTGATCATACGAGCGTGTGTTTCTTGGGTGCCTTCCTTGGGGTGGTTTAAAGGAAACTTCAGGGGAAAGTCAAAAAAGGGAAACGTGGGGTTCCTATTTTGCACAATATGATAGCAAGCTCACATGGGGGTAAAACGAGCGAACCGTGATGTTCCTTACATGGAGATTGATTGAAAGGGGCAATGGTTCTGTTTGACCGTGTTTCCAGCAAGCTAAACCACCTTCTTGTGAATGCAGCTTGGCTGCAGCTTCATTCGGCATGTTCCAGAACTTGCACCAAGACTGTGGCACCCCAACATGGCGCCGCGAAGATTGGAGAGCCCCAACCTGGCGCACTTGGACAGCTCTGATCCCTGGGGATGGTCCCTTTAGCTCCATACGCTAAACTCCTCGAACTTCAATGACCTTGTGAGATCCCAGCTCTTTCAGCAGCTTTGACAACTGGCCGAAGCTCATACCAAGCCTCAAACCCAGAACGCTTGCACCATCCTGGACCTGAGAGAGGCCACCATGCGTACATGTTTTTTCATTCAGCGTTGGCGGAGCCCAAAGGCTCAAAGGCTGAGAGTTTGAGCTGGGAGACGCCAGTCAGGCGAGAAGGGCTTTCGCGCCTACTATGAGATCCAGGAGATGCTTAGCAGCGACCCTGCAGCGACCAACACCCATGATCCGGTGTCTCGGAGTGAACAGTACCCCCCGAAGCTCAGGCTTTGCGAGTGTTCGTGCAAAGTTGGGGACATTGGGGAGCCCTGAAAGATTTTAAGATGTTGGAGTTTGATTGCCCCTGGTTCATCGCTTGTGACTGCCAAACAAGATGTATTTGGTGTTTCGCGCTCTTCCTTGTTTCCGGAACTAGGATTGCTGCATTTGAAGTCAGGGCTGCAGGCACTCGAAGGTGACCAGCCTTGTTCCAAGAAAGCAAGTGGGTGTCTTAGGCGTTTCCCATTTGCTCCGCGACCAGTTCAGAGCTCATGCTTTTGAATTCAGCAACGCTGATCATGAAGGAACCCTGGAAGCATCACCAAGAGGAAAGCACCCACTTTGGGGTTCCCCCGTTTGGCAACAACCCCAACTGTTTCAGCAACCGAAAAGAGCTCAGGTGCGTCACTGCGCGTATGCAGTGAGCGGCGGTGAGTGGATTGGCTACGATGACGTGGAGACAATCTGCGCCAAGCTGGCCTTTGCCAGGTGCGCGCTGAAAGACTTGGGAGCTCCAAGCGCCCTGGGGCTTGATGTTCTATCATTGTTCCATCGTTCTTTCACAACCCAGCCGATTCCCTTACTAGTGGCTGATTTCTGGAAAGAAGGTCCCCTACAAAGCATGGAGAAGTACCCCAATTAGACATCCACAGATCGGAAGGTAGACAGAATACAAACTAGACGGTGTTGCGCAGCTGTTCTGAGCGATTTTCAGTGATGCAGTTGTGCAATACAGTTTGCTCGACACTTCTGAAGCACGCTGTAGCTAGACGATTTGCCTTGAAGTCTGCAAGAGTGTTCAAGCCTTTGGTTGACTCTTGCGAACAACATGTTTGAGCCGCGTGCGCTCTGTTGAATGCTCGGATTGTGTTGTGCTTGCGTTTGCCAAGCGCCAGACGCGCTCTGTGGGCCAGACCACTCAGTTGACCAGTTGGTAGATTACGTAGAATTATAGCGACTTCACCTACTTGGGGGCTGCAACCTCATCGAGGAAAAATATTCCCTGAAAAAGTTTCCCTGCATGGGAATCTCTTTTGTTGCGATGTTGTTTACATGTTCAAGCGGATTCAAGCGTGTGACATCTCTCGGAATGTGTGGCTGCATCTCAAGAGCCCCTCCAAAGGCCTCCGGATTGGTTCAGTTGAAAGTTGGCTGGTTCGGGTTTAGGGCACCCCCGAAACCCTCGCCATCTGAATTTTTAAGGTCGCGGAATTTGGCGGGCTCGATGGTCTGGGCCTTGGATCTGGACGACTTCAGCCAGGGCTTCCCGCTGATAAGCCTCATGAGCAGTGGAGGACGCTTAGAGCTTCCGGGGTTTCAGGCTGTTCGGGTAAAGTTCCCCCCCCCCTTTCTGGGGGCTCCGAGCATATTTGGTTCTGAGAAGGTTGGCAGATTTGAGGTGTTTCCCTCTTGGTTGCCAGGTTTGAGCGCTTTCAGTTTTGGGGCAGAGGTCAAGCTTTCGGATGCAGGTGAGGATGGTCCCGGGTTGCGATTGGGCTGCCCCGTCAACCTGATCTGACCAAGCAAGAGTCGTATGTGGCAAGCCCGAAAGAGGTAGTGTATTCCAATGGTGCGATGTTGAATCTTTGGGAACGAAACTAGCTGTTCTTGAGATTCACAGCTTGATGTTGTCTCCGTCCTGGACAAGGCAGCGAGGCAAGAGTCAGGTTTTATTGAGGCATGTGGTGGCAGGAAATTGGTCCGGGTGTTTGAAGTGCAAGATCTGTTTATTGAGCCTCACTCCTGGAATTAAAGCTGGTGGCTCGACTTGAAGCATTTCTTGATCAATTTGTTTTTGGTCACCAGCCTGAAACTGTCCAGGGCGATGTTCCAGTGGCTGGTGCGGTAGGCAAGCCCTCGAGGTGATGTCCAATGTCGGGATTGCATTAAGACCCCAAACCCGTTACCATGTTGCATTGTGCAGCAGCTGTGCTTTCGTCACGGTAGTCATTTGTTACCTTGAACCTCATCGGGAAGAGTCATGTTTGGCAAGAACCTTCTTGAGAAAGGGACATTGGGCAGTATGTAGCACATATCTCATATCGTCCCGATAGAGGCCGACAACGTCAAGGTTGGCAAAAGCATGTCCCACGGTAGCAACTCTGACAAAGCTCTAAACTGAATCTCGATATCTGTCCATCTGCAAGAAAAATAACTCAGGTAAGCAATCCAGCATGCAGTGAGGGCAGTGCAAGCCCAATGTGTGGCTTGGATTGTTCTGGAGCCTAACATTTTACACGACTTGAGAATATATCCGAAGCGGCGTGGACGGACACGTCAGGAACCTGGAAACTCTGGCATCAAACCAGGGACCCTTTTGAGGGCTTCAAAGGCAACCAAGCCAATCATTTTAGGGGCTCGCTCCACCTGGGTTTTGACAGATTCCCATCCCAGCTTCGAGAGGAACCACCTGCGGCCCTACCACTTCGCAGGCATGGCTGACTGCTTCGGAGTTATTTCCCGTAAGTCCGTAAGGATGTCACTTGTGAGGATATTTTTGGGTCAAATCATGGGGCGGCCACAAGGCCCTGGCACTTCTGAGCCGGCGATTGCCTGAAGCTTGTTTCAAGCCCTGACGCAAGGACTTGACCGTCCTTGCCGCCACATAGGAGGCAGCCACAAACCCATGAGTTGAGGCATGTCTTTCTGGCTGAAAGGCGAGCACCGGCTCCACTACACCAAGCTCTAGCTCAACCACGACTACGACCCCTGCTACCTCGACTGCAGCTCCCACGACGACTGCGGCTCCCACCTCGACTGCGGCTCCCACCACGACTGCAGCTCCCACGACAGCGGCCCCCACAACTGCAGCTCCCACCACGACAGCAGCTCCCACGACTGCAGCTCCTACCACGACAGCTACCACACAGACAGCGGCAACGTCCACGACAGCGGCAACCTCTGGCACAGCCAGCTGCATTCACAACACCGATTGTTCAATCAGCGCCTGGTGTGGCCAGTCGGAGGCAGGGACTAGTGTTAGCGACGGTTCCCAGTTTTTGGCGGAGACGGGCAGTTGAAGAGGTGCCACGTCAGTGTTTCGCCCGCTTGTTTGGGAAAACTCTGAATCGCATAAAGCTTAACCTGCGGATTTTCCGAGGCACCTTCGAGGCTGTGGGGTACTCTTCTGAAATTTAGTG
Organism: Effrenium voratum; assembly: GCA_963377175.1. Lineage (NCBI taxonomy): Eukaryota > Dinophyceae > Suessiales > Symbiodiniaceae > Effrenium > Effrenium voratum. The sequence continues at coordinate 306,786 of CAUJNA010002791.1, read as the reverse complement.
AGCCCTGAACCAAACTTGGCCCAGCCTCTCGTGGTCCAGGTCTATGACGAATGGTGTGCCCGGCACAGTGCCACCAGCTGTCCCTCTCCTCACTGCGTCCTGGGGACCGCTGCGACTGCAACGACCACCGCGGCACCAACCACCGCGGCACCAACCACCGCGGCACCAACCACAACGGCAGCCACAACAACCACCGGAGGCCGAAGAATATGACACGGCTTTAAGGTAGTCATAAGGTCATCAAAAGAATGCCCAGAGGCAACCAAGTTTAGAAAGCGGACGCATGAGTTGCACAAAGGGGAGACTGGCAGCGTGGGTGCTGGATTAGTTGTAGCGAGGCCATGGACACCTTAGACAAAGGGGCATGGGCATGTTCAACGCCTATGCAGCAAGTTAAGCGTTGTCGGCTCCGTCCTTTTCAGGCTGCGTGGCCACCGCAGAGGCCAAGGCCGCCAACTTTGGCGCCAGCGACGCCCGGTGCCGCGAGGCCTGCGCGCAGGTGCCGGCGCAGACTTGGCCCTGCGGACAGGGCGGCCCCTGCGCTTGCTGCGCCCTGGCAGAGAGTCGAGCATGTCGAGCTGTCGCAACGGCCTCAAATGTTGCACCGCTTATGCGAGTGGCGAGTGAGTCAACTCTGTCGCAAGTGAGTCACAACCAGCTAGGTGCACCCCTCAAAACGCCAGATTCCCCAAGTCCCTTCAACAAGCTTTCTTCATTGCAAGTCTTGATTCTCCAGGATGTGTCCTGCTTGTTTGAAAGGAGCGATTGTGGGGGGGGCTGGAATCATTTTGTTAGAATAGGTTTGATTTTCTATGATTTGATCATATTTGATCCTTGTTTCAATCTCGGGCCCTCGCCATCCCCGAGGCAACTGACGGTATTTCAACCAGGTTGCATGTTGTTCTGTGATGATTGTACGCCGTGACTGTCTCGCTACAGTGTGGGATGATTGTAGCCTGCCACATCAGTCCAACGACCAACTGAGGAAATTCCCGAAGCACCAGTCCCTGGGTTAGGAAGATTGCACGCCCCCGGCCTTTCTGTGGGGGGATACCGGCTTTCAGGTGGTCGTAAAGGGAAGCCAATGGCACGCCGCGCATTTTGAGGGGGGGGGGGTATTCCAACAATCTATTGCTGGCAACACGTTGTGTCCCCAGGAGGCGAGCGCCGTCCCTGGCAGCGCGTGACACGCTCCGGGCGATTGAATTCATCCTCGAGCGCGCACAGCACGCAGTGAATGGATCAGCAACATTTATCAGAGAGGAAGAAGACCCAACTGCGGGCAGTCGATTTGGCATGGATTCTTATTTTCGCCAATTCTCGATGTTTCGTGCTGTGGGCTTGGGATTGGCGCCACAAAAAGGCGCTGTTGTATAGTCAATCTTGCTTCCAGCTGCCTTGCCTTGGAAAGTTGTTGCCTCGCGGACTGGACCCGGATTGGGTTGACCGCGTGGGGACTGGTGACCACCTTTTCGTTGGCAGATCTGTGAAACTGGGCAGCCTGAAATGGCGAGTTGTTGTTGGTTGTTTTCTTTCAGCCCATTGGCATGTGTGTTGAGAGATTCGAAATTGGACCTTGTTTGGCTGCTTTTGTCAGGACTTTCCAACAGACCCCCATTCATTCTGACGTTGGCAAGGACACAGTGCTGTCCGTTGTTTATTCCTGTTTCATCTTCACATGCACACCTGACCTGAGTTGAAGTCAAGCAACTACCCACGTATCGCAGTTCATGGGAAGTCTTGGAAGGCTCATATCATTATTTTCTGAGCAATCCTGCAGTATCCGGTAGAAGTTTTGCCAATGAGCCAGGCAAAAATAGGTTTGTCATGCCTTGGTTCGGAAGGCACAAGACAGTACTGAAAGTAGAGCAAAGCCCGAATCTTGAGGCCACAACAGATCCTAAATGCTAACATGAGTTGAGCAAGATGATTGTTGTTGTTTGTTTCCTGGCAAGACAGGCTGAGTGTGCCTTGAAATTGCATGGCAAAAGACACGTTGCGAGACACAATGCCCGCAACGCATAACCGTAGCAATGGCAAGACGCTTCATGAAACCAGAATCAATCTACAATTGATTAAACATGGCAATTCGTCTTAAGTTCCATTGAAATATATAGAATGAATATGTATTAAGGAATTGATATATTCTTGGAGGGTGAATATAGATATTTATTATATATTTTTGGAGGTGAATATAATTTGGTTTAATATATTTTGTATTAGTCTATCTGGATATGAATTTGAGATATTTATATATAATTTGATATTATAATTATTTAATAAATAATATATATTGAAATTGAATTTATTATATAAAGTGGAGTGGTGAAATTGTATTTGGGTTTTTGGAGGTTGGGATTGGATAAAATTTATAAATCTTCGAGGATTTGTTATTTTTGTAGTGTTTTGTAGAAAATGGTTATATGTAATGGGTTGGATGAACTTAGATATATATTTTAATTTTCTTTTATGGATGATTGGATGATTGAATAATTTCAAATGTTTTTGTTTTTGTTGGTTATAAATTGTGTTTTTTTGTTTATTATATGGTTTATAATAATTGTGATTTGTTTAATATGTATTTAAATTATGTTATTGTATGTAATATATGGTAGAATTCGGGTATAAATTATATTTTTTGAATTGGAATGTATTATGTGTATTATGGTATGGTGTATGTATAAATTTGATTATATTGATATAGGATTAATATGTATTTTTTATTTTTTAAAATTGTTTATTAATATGTTTATTGTATTTTGTATATTTAAATTAATAAAAATTATGCAGTGTTAAATCACCAAAATCTTAAAATCCGGGTTTTAGCAAATATAAATTATATTAATACAAAGCAACGAACTCAATATCAATAAATATATAATCATTTCTATTAATTATAATTAATAACCGATATTTAAGGTAAGAGAAATATGCCTAACGAGCAAATATAAAATAATAAACACACAAAACCAAATATTCATAAAATATCATTTTATCTATTCATCCAAAGAATTGATTATAGAAAAATAAATCATAAGAATTAAAATATATGGGTGTTCTTGTTTTTATTGATTTGGATTATACGATTTGGAATATGCAATTTTATTTATGATTTCTTTTGGTTTGCTATCAGGCTGATTCTACGGCACCTGTTTTTGAATTATTTAATTTTAAAAATATATGTATTTAAATATGATATATATAGATAAATATATATATATATGTTTGTGTTAAGGCTATATTTGAATAGGAATAATATTATATATTGTTTTGTATTATTATATAACAATAGATTGGTTTACACGTGTTTAAATTAATTTTGAAATATCTATAAATATAAAATATTTATAGGGGGGTTATTACATTGATATTTGTTTTATGATAATGAAATAAAATTATGTTGTTTTTATGGAGGCCTAATCGAAAACAATGCATTTGAATTACAAATTGAGGACCTATTTATTTGATGTTTAGTAAGTCGGAAAATTCAAATTTTGGTGGGCCCAGCACCCCTTGGGTAAAAGGTATTATCTATCACAATTATTTTGCTAAAATACGTTTATTAATAGAAATATATAGTCACCAATTTATTTGACAGATATGTGGTCTGCAAAATTTTGAAACTATAGAAAATTATTCCGATATTTATCCTTATTTTTGAATTTCCATATTATCTTCACCTATATATAAATAATAATAATTATTTGGTTTGTCAATTATTTGGCCTGCAGTATCGAAGCTGTAAGAAATCGTAATCCAAAGTGCATAAATCGAATTCTCAAAATATATTATCCCATACAAAATCGTTACCATTGTTTCTGTTAGTGAATTATAAAATTTGAGGCCTCTGAATATGGTAATCCAGAAATTTATTTAACCTGTATTTAAAATATATTGACCCATAAAATTTCGTGGTCACCAACTCCTAATATCAAACATTTGACCTACAACATATCGAGACCCAAGGAAATTAAACTCCTAATATGTCCCTTGGTTATAATTATTCAAAATATATAGTCAGAAATATCTTTTAATTCTATTTCAATAAAATCGACCAATAAAATTATATAATTATCCATTTATTATATCAAATATATGGTTTATTAAAATATTGAGGACATAGAAAATCATAATCTAGAGATGTGTCTTAATTATATGTTTAACATGTTTTGGCTAATAAAATATATGACTATCAATTATTTAATCAAATATTTGGCTTACAATATAATAAATCATATCAGATTATATGTTGAACATAGGAAATTGTAATATACAAAATGGTTTGCTTTATCCAAATTTTAATATATATTCACCTAGGAAAAATTGTAATTACAATTTGTGTCAAATATGTAGAGTGCAATATTGAGGTTATCGATATATATAGTTCTGAAATGTTCCTTAATTATATTTCTTCAAAATTATGTCATCCATAAATATGTATGTTCTCCATATGTTTTATTACCAAATGTGCGTCCTGTCGGCTTGTAAATATCTTTGGCAACCAATAGTTACGAAATTCCTTGTTTCATAGTTTTTCCCAATAGTTGAAAGCTTTGGGGTCTTAGCCCAGATAGGCTCCGGGGTGGTCTAGGGCGGCCTGGAGGTAAGGATAATATTGGTAATATTACCTGAGTTTATTTAAGCTTCCTGTTTATTAGTATTTTGTCGTGGTGATGTTTGTATTGTTTCTTGGCCTCCCGAAATTTGGTTTATATTTTCTATTTCTCGGATTTGTTATTTGTTGGATTTTCCAAAATTTGATTTGATGGTTTTTTTGGTATTCACACGTTTTTGGGTATCCTTTCTTAGATGGTCTTGGTCACAATTGCTATTGGTGATATCCTCTTTTCAAAAGATTGATTTTAATTGGGATGATTCCATATAATCTGTCCTAGAATCAAAATTCATATAAAGAACAATATTGAGTATTCCATTTCTTTTTAATAAGGGTTTATAATTCTATATTTTAATCAAATTTAATATAGTTTTAATTAAATTGAATAAATGTTATTAATTTATTTTTTTGCTAGGGGGCTATATAAATATAAACTAACATAAGAATTATTAGAAAATAATTGTAGATGTTTATTTAGTGTCTTCTATAAAGATTCAAATGAAATCAAACAAAAATATGTGAATCAGGGCAATATTGGGGAAATAGGAGAGAACCAGGGCTTAATCTTAGTCCAAGTACGCAACATCAACCAAAGGGAAAAATAAAAGAATGGAGTGTAACAAATACATAACAATGCAAAATGAAATTATAATATTGCCTTGCAGCTAACCAAAACTAAATTTTTGAATATATTATTGATTCTTAGGATATGTCCATGAAATGTACATTAATCTTTTTGTATTTTTCTATAATTGTTATATAATATTTTATAAAATGTCTATATATTGTCTATGTATTAATTGTGCATGTGATAGAAATATTTTAGAAAATAAATAGATAATATCTAGAAATCAAGAGAATATATATAATATATATATATATATATATTAAAAAAAAAAAAAAACATAAAAATTGAATATATATAAAAAGTGCAAAAACCAAATACAAAGAAGACACATAAACAATATATATAACATACAAAGAAATTCATTAATAATTATAGAATATTCATATAACATTCATGGAAAATCACACTAAATCTATAACAATCATATATAAATTCTATGAGGCATTCACGGAAAGTTCATTACTACATCCCAGAAATATATATTTCATACATTCTACAAATTTGTTCTCAATACGCTCGTGTTTTTTGTAAACCATCCCTAACAACAAATATATATGGTAATCAAGAGGGATTAAATTCAATAAATGGGAATCTGAAATGAAATCTTGAATATTCATTAAATATTTTATATCGAAAATTCAATCTTAGCAATACTAAATTTAGGATTGGCAATAATAAATTAAGTGCTGGAAATCGATTAGTAAATCTTGCAATATCAAAAATAAAATTGTCAATAGTAATTTCGGGAACAATCCCATTCTAATAGGTCCCAAGAAAATTACAGGATATCCAACGTGCACAATAAATACAAATTTCCAAACAACGAACGATATAAGAAAAACGATATGTTAGTAACCAAGTCCCATGTTTATTTGCTTGAGATTAGTAAATTTAGAGCTTCCAAGAAATTTTGAGGATTCAAAGATAAAAACGAACATGTCAACAACCATATCCTAAATAAAAAATTGATAACACACTTAATAAGTATTATTCCCCAAAAACCTCGAGAAATCTAAATAAGCAAAAAACAACAAAACAACATGGAATATCAGCAATCGTCCAAACAAACCATCAATATATATACTGTATCAACAAAAACAAGAGTTCAAATAAAATATTATAGCATAAAAAACACGAAATGACGATAACCATATCCCAAATAAACATTCCAAACAAATCCTAAGCAAGTGCAAAATTTCAAACAACACCTCGAGAATTCCCCAAAACCAAAAAAACACAACAAACGAGCACATGTTAGAAACCAGGAGGAGCCCTTTGGTGAGTTCCATATTAATGGATAAGAGGGTAATAGGAACCTAAATCCTGCCCGGAGCAAGGGCCCAGCCTTCGCGTTTTGGCGGCACATTTGCCCTAGCAATGTGTGTTTTCCCTTTGCCCTGTGTGAAAAGGAAAAACGAAACTATACCTCTTTAAAGGGGACTCAGACAATCCTTAAAAACTACACAAATCATTGCTTACAAAGGACTAAATAATTTTATTTTAGTTTGTTCCTATATTTATAGCCAAATTTGGTTGTTGTGGAAAATGCAATACGTAGCCAGAAAAGTTAAATAATAATAATACTTTACCATTAAAATTGTTTTTCCAAAAAATTTAAAATCTAGGAATTGAGTTAATAACGATAATGTTCCTTATTAGCTTTCTTAAATGAATAATTTCATAACCCTAGGGTAGGAATATATATCTATTATTGCTTATTAATTTTGCATACCATGAACAAATAACACAATTGTGATTTCTATTAATTTTGGTATTGTTTTAACTTACTTGTTGTAAATTGATTTTTTAATTAATTTTAAAAGGGGGTATTAATATTAATTTTAAAATTCTTCAAATTAATTTTTATTAAACAGATTAACATAATTTATTAAAAATCAAAAATCTATTAATTAAAACCAATAACCGACATCTAAGATATCATTTATATCAAATTCTTATATATATATGTATAAACCCAATAAATTAATCATTTCGTATAATTTTACTTCCTCTCTCTATTTCTTCCTTTTCTAATTTCTCCTTTTTTCCTCTCTTCCTTTCTTATTTTTTTCTTTTTTTTTTTCTCTTCTCTCTTTTTCTCTATTTCTTTTTCTCCCTTTTTCTTTTTCTTCATTTCTCTATTATTCCTTTTCTTTTTTCTCCATTTCTCTTTTTATATATTTTTGTTGATTTCTTTATTTCTCCTTTTCTTTATTTCTCCATTTCTTTATTTCTTCATTTCTCAATTTCTTCCTTTTTCCACTTCTCGCTATGTCCTTTCTCATTTTCTCTCTTTCTCCTTTTCTCTCTCTCTCTCCTTCTCTCCCTCTCTCCCTCTTTCTTTCTCTCTTTCCCTCTTTCTATCTTTCCTTCTTTCTCTCTTTCCCTCTTTTTTTTTTTCTTTCTTTCTTTCTTTCTTTCTTGTTTTTTTTACCTTCTTTTTTTCTTTTCTTATTATTTTATTCTTTCTCTTTTTTTGGTTTTCTATTCTTTTTATACATTCGACAATTTTATCCTTCTTTCATTTTTTTTGTTTCATGGATATATTTTTTGTTTTTATTTAGTCGTTAATGGAATTAATAGGTCCCCCCTAATATTATTCTAAATTAATTTACACTTTATATGTAATAATTATGAAACATGTTAATATTGTTGAAAATATATAATTATGGTTTAAATTTAATTTTATGCTAGTTATTCGTTATTAAGAAGATTTAAATCGTTTGTATTTTTACATTTGTAAATATTAATATATATATATAACTAAGAATAATTATATATATTAATTATAAATATGGTAGTTAATATATTATAAAGAACAATCGAATATTTACATATATATGCTAACAAATGCATTTCTAGCCTTCGCTTTGCATAGCCCATTACACGTTCACATATATCTTACCAATGATTTCAGGAAATGCCAACAATCCTCAAGAAAACGACTTTCGAACACATTGTTCGTTCGTCTTTTCATACCAATAATATAACAACCAATTTTTCATATGGTAAAAGCCATATCATTCATGTAAATATAATTCGATATTAAATTAAATTATGTGGCATGTTTTCTTAATTCCAATTATATATTAATCTCAACCCTAAAAAAAACCCAAACAATCAAAATCAAATCACCCATCCAAATAAATATTTATATAAATAATATTAATTTATAATATATAAATATATCTATTTAAATACATTTCATATTCCATTTTTTTTTTCAAATATTTATTTTTAAATATTCGATAATTATATCTATAATCATTTCTTAAAATCATATTGTTTTAAATTATGTATTTAATTAAATTATTTATATAAATAAATTCAATATTTAATTTTATACCTTATATGGCTTAAATAAATAATTCAATAAATAATATATCATAACAATAAAAAATATATATCAAAATATATAAATTCTTCAATAATATATATTTTAAATAAAATTCATTCTAAATTATAATTTATTAATATAACCTACATTAAATTAAATTATACATCATATTTTTATCTATAATCATAATTTATTATATCTTCAAATATAAATTATATTTATAAATTTCTTACTCTTATATATTTGATTTTACTAAAATATAAATAATAATTTAAAATTATATTAATATTTTTATTTTAAATATATATATATATATTAATATATTAATTTAATAATAATTATCTCTATTTATAAATTCATTCAATTTATGTATTCCAGTCCTATTTACTAAAGATTGAATCTTATTATAGACCTATATTCGGTATCAACTATATCAAATTCGTTTAATATATTTTCTGTTTTGGGCTTGCAGCTCTAGCTCCAACAGTCGCCGCGCGGCCGAGCTCAGGCGCACCTACCGCGGGAAACAACACACTGAGTTCCGTGCTTTCGATAGAAATGGGTAGTGACTAACCAAGAGACAGCAACGACGCTCACCTAACAAGCGAACGCAAACACACACACACACACACACACCCACACGCACACGCACACGCACGCACACACCCACCCACGCACGCACGCACGGACGCACACAATCACACACCAATCTATCACGAGCACACAACAACAACACAGCAAACCAAGCAAACAAGCAACCAAGCAACCAACTAACCAGCCAATAGCTAGCCAGCCAGACAGCAACCCAGCCAAGCAACCAACAAATAAACATACACACAGAGGCACACACAAAGACACACGCACACACACACACACACACACGGCACGCAAACACACACACACACACTCACACAAAAAAAACACAAAAATACACACACACACACACGAAAACAAGCAAGCAAGCAAGCAAGCAAGCAAGCAAGCAAGCAAGCAAGCAAGCAAGCAAGCAAGCAAGCAAGCAAGCAAGCAAGCAAGCAAGCAAGCAAGCAATCAGAAAGACAGACAGACAGACAGACAGACAGACAGACAGACAGACAGGCAGGCAGGCAGGCAGGCAGGCAGACAGACACAGGCAAGCAAACAAACAAGCAAGCAACGAAACAAAGAAACAGACCAAGAAAGAAAGAAAGAAAGAAAAGCAAAGCAAAGCAAAGCAAAGGAAAGGAAAGCCAAGCCAAGCCAAGCAAAGCCGATTATCCAGCCACAACACAAGCAAGATAATCCCAAAGCAAACACACAAAGACACAAACACAGACACGCGTTCACATAGACACACACTTGATTTACTCACACATACACAATCACACACGCAAACACAAACACACGCACACACTCTCTGAAACAAAGATACCCACAGCCACGCTGGGTAGCCGCCCGCCCGCGCACGCACGCACACACCCACGTACCCACATCTCAAGTATCCTGAGGCACGCTCATCGGAAGTATCCTGAGGCACTCAACTATCTGGGTAATACACGCATCAACCCAAACATTCTTCTGGATTGGCAATCAATTGGTCGCTCAACTAACCCTTCAGCACGTACGTCAACAGCAAGGCCTCTTGGAGGTGTGGCTCGGCTTGATTTCGATGCGCTGCTGGCTCTCAGCAGGCCTGGCACCTCATGCATCTTTTGTCTGCAGCCAGAGTCTTTCGAGAAACACGCGTGTTGGTTTGCCGACGCCGCCAGAGATCAAAGGGAACCCACCAAACCTCTCAAACTGGAAAAATAGTCTCGAGCAAGGGCTCAGATTTCTGTCTTCGTGAATTGCCTAGGCACCTGCGCAATTGTCACAAAAGGGGAGGACGATCTTGGCTAGGACACACCGCTGACAACATGATGAGCATGCTGTGCAGTCTGGAAAATGAGTCCCCCTAATTACAGACTGTTCGCCGCCGGCCCAAGATGAGTTCACGGTGGTTCGGAGTTTGGGCTGCTTGCTTGTCTGTGTTTCATTTGACACAACACTAGCTACGCCCGACGCGGTCGAAAAGTTGGAGTAAAACAGCCGCGCAAGTGGACATCTCTCCATTCAACAGAAGGACGGAGAACTTCTGTTAAAATTACGCAAGTGGTGGCTTCAAGGGAGACGATCTCAAAAGGGATTTTGAGAATCCTCAGACACCCCCGCAGTTGTCACTCTGGCACATCTAAGCAGAGTTTTTTTGGGAAGGTCATGCTGATGACGTATCAAACGCCTACGCCGGCGCCTACGCCATGTGCAAATACCACGCGGGACGGCCTAGTCAGCCTTAAAACGCCTATGCAAGCCTATGCGGTTGGAGTCTTGCTCTCAAAGTGCCTACGCAGTGTGCGTTTCGTGCTAAAACTCGTCACCTACTGTCAACCCGTCAAGTCGAGCCGCGGTGCCTACGCGAGTAGCTCCCCAGCCGACTGTCAAAAAGTGGCTACACGCGCCTATGCGCGTGTAGTAATATGCCTACGCGGGGCCTGATAAGTCCACTCTCCTTTTTCCCCTTTGCTACCCCAAAAACAACTCTGCTTATCTGTTGGAGAGTTTGTCACCAAAAACACTTAATCACCCCATTGGCTAATGAAGTCAATATGCTCAACAATTGAGCGGTTTGAAACATATCCTCTTTGCGATTCAATGCTCGAGTGGTTCCGTCCCCGCCCTCCCAACATACTCCGACTCCAAGCGCTGCACGACTGGCGGCTTCCTGAGTGGCATGAGTGCAATATGCGGCTTGCCAGCTGGATGTCTCTGGAGCCTCTTTGACCTGAGATAAACTTCCAACCAGGCAACAGCCACTTGCGGCAGCGGTTGCTGTCCTGGCAGCTGCATGACACGATCCTGGCAACCTGGTAGGCTGCGAAGAAGTCTGGTGGTTTCACACTACTCAAGCCGATCAAGTCATGCAAGGAATGCTTTTCAGTTGCTTTTGTACACCACAACCACATGTTTCGAAACACCCCAGGTCCCGATTGCCAGCAGTGCCCGGACCATCCTTCCCGAAATGGGACTGAGATCCGGTCCCTGGCAGGATTGCGGTGAACTTCCTCTTGCCAGCCCCCAAGTCCTTGCCCACCTCAGGGGCTCACTTCAGCTTTCCCAACCTCAAACGCCTCGCCCGCACGGGAAGCTTCCTTTATGGGAGCGTCCTGAGTCCTTGGAGACACATCGGCAGGTTTGGCTGGATGTGTTCCACCTCATAGAGCCCAGTGACTTCTGACCACAAATCATCCCCTAGGGGCATCTTCGGGGCCCGCTGACACTGTCAATTGCACAGCAATTTGCACAACCCAAGTGTGCCACCACTGAATTTGTTTGAAATGTTCCTTTCTTAAAGGACACTGGCCAGCATTGTGCTAATTTATTGTAGTCCTCACTTTGCCATCACCAAACATCCTCCCCCCCCAAAAGAAGAGGACATCCAAACATTATAATTCATCCGCGATGTGAATGAGGCTGGTCAGGACATCCGCCTGTTACCAAAAAAGCCGGGCGCGCCTCCCGCACGAAGCTTCGCTTGGTATCAACCTAAATGTGCTTTGGCTGGGTTGCCCCTTCCGCTGCACGCGATTCGCACCCACATGGTCTCACGACCAGCATGTCAAGTTGAGATACATCTCAGGGCTGGCGCAATCGATCTGAGTGGCTTCGACAATTGGCCAATTCAACCAGCTGCCCGGTGTCCCGCCTCTAAAAAGAAGCGGGCGTTGCGTGGTGCTGCATACATCATGTGGCCGATGGGCGCCTGATGGTGAGTCGACAAAAACCTCCCCTGCCAGTACGGTCAATGAGTCAGCACAAGATGTTTCAACGAACAAGAATAGATGCTGGCAAGTCCAAGCCACTGTCGGGGCTTTGATTTCAAGCTGCAATGCAGAAACTGTTTGGTGTTGGTGGGTAGTTCCACCTACCATGTTGCAGTTGATCGCTGTCAATACACAAGTGGCTCAAAGACCAAAGAACCAATTGTCAACAGTTAGCAGAATTCTGACCACACACCGGACACACACACACAGTCAAAACGTATGTTTACCATCGCAATTTCTGTTTGACCAAGAGTGGGTGTCAGCTGTCATGCTTGTGTTGGCCGACCGGGCATCCGCGCCCGGGCAATGCAGGAGTACTTCTCATCCTTGGCAACAAGGGCTCAGCAGACCAATCACCGCCAACGGTCAATTGCCTAGATTTAGACAAGGCAAAGGGCTGAAATAATTTCGCGCGTTACCCAACACGAAAAAATGAATGCTCATCGTCCAGCCTCCTTGCCCAAGTCGACTCCAATCTCTTCCACCTGTGCAAGTCTCTTGCACCATGATTGGCATTGTGCTATGTCAATGAATCGGCTTCCCGGGTTAATCCCATGTCGACTGCTCATCTAGCTCAGCAAAAGATGTATTCCTTTTGGGCCGAGAGCCCGGTTTCATGCGGCACCTCGTGGTCCACAGGATTGATCATGAGGACCCGATGAGCCTGCGGCGTGCATGCGCCAACTCCCTGAAGCTCAGCTCAGTCGAGAGCCTAGACATTATATTTTTGCTTTCTCTTTACATTGCTGGCCCACTGAACACATTCCAAATGTGATTGCAGTTGATATCTCACTACTAAGCGTGGATGCGACGGCTGCTTGCTGCACTCTCGCCTTCAAATCTTTGAAATGTTCAGCAAATGCAGTCTCAGCCATCCCATCAAACTGCCAATGTTCAAAGCCCCAGAAGTGCTTCATGACGATTTCATTTGGAGTTGGCAGAAACTGTGACTTTGAGGGTCAAATATTCGAGTGGGGAGCAGCACGATTCGGTTGGGCTTTGCATGCTCTAAAATATCTAGAATCTGAATCTTGCTGACTTTGACACGTCGTGTTGCTCTTTGGAACTGCCAAATGACCCAAGCAATCGTCTATCCGACAGTGTCCGACAGGTGATACATTTCTTTGCATACGTGCCAAGGGAGGGTCATTCAATCACAGGGGAGAAAGAGCCGAATTGATGTCACAAACATTTGCCGTATTTGCTCCCCTTGGTTCGCCCCATCTCTGCGCCTGCAAGGGTGCGCAATAGATCCGTCCGTCCGCACCCTCTGCTGCGCAGGCGTAAAGGGCCTGTCCCAAGTGTTCATGAAGGAGCCTAGCTTGCGAATATGAATGCAAATCGAAGCCTGCGGCCATTTGTCATGTGTGCCAAGGGCACTCCAGCTCTCCGTCTTACACCAGAGCCAAAAAAGAACTCTGCCGCGCAGACCACTGACTGCTCGATGTTCCGATCAAGGGGACGGCACGGGAGCATCTCCGGCCTCTCCCGTGCCGATGTTGGGACCAATCAAGCCGCTCATCTGGCAAAGGTGGGCTCCGGCAGAAAACTTTTCTCGAATGGATGCGATGGAAAGATCACGGGCTGTCAAACTAGCAGACCTGAAGAGTTTGGATGAGTTTTGTATGTTGAGACCCAACTATTACGATAATGCCTTCACTGTGGCTCTTGAGACACGTTTTGGTCTGAATCGATTGGACACAGGATTCCAATGCAGAGCAGTTTTGCAAGTCGAGTCCCTGAGTCCAGGCAGCTTATTCAACACACGAGGGGCTTTCAGCTTTGAGTCATGCTCTGTTGGTGCAAAGATGGATCTCTCCAGGAGCCTGCTGCAAGCTTGGCGGGCGGACGCCCCCTGCTGTGTTGATCTCCAAGACCCGGTCTGCATAGAGTGGCGCAGCCTCCAGCGGGGTGTCTAATGCCTCTCTTGTGAAGCTTCTCGAAACTTTGCAATGAAACTCACAATAAAATTGCCCAGTCAAGCGCAGGGGGAGTTAGTTTGAAACCACCTTGACCCCGTGCACTGCTTCGGGGCCGCGACGTAGAGCAAGCGATTGACACCTTGACAAACACCTGGGGCGTTGGCACCCAGCAATTTGCGACACGGAAGCCAAGCGAGCGCCCAATATCATTGATCCTTGAATCTACTAAGACGGTTAAAAGAATATAGGCTTTACTACAACCTCCATAAAACCAGGCATTAGAACCAACTAAATTGCCCAAACGGCTTTGGGCGCTCAAGCTTGCGTTGCATTTCCTCTGGGTGCCCCCCGCCCACTGCACATGTTGGTATCTTTGGTGGGCTAGCAAAGGAACTCCACTCAAGATACATGCGCTAGCAAAGGCTGTTTCGCTTCCTTCCCTTTCTGAGCAAACTCCATGACCGATTTGCCTTACGGGGCCTCACTTGGGCAGAAAGCCTCCAGGTACCCCATTCGGACTGACATGCAAACAGGCCCACAGAGCTAGATAGCGATTCCCACCCTGCATTAAATGGGTGTGCGTGTTGTGCGAATTTGCAATCACCGGCCCAAACATAGAAATATGAATATATATATATATATATACATATAATATATATATATATATCTACAAATGTAAGTCAGTGAGAAACCAGCTGTGATCTGAGGGTGTAATTCCACTCCTCTATACTTCTCAGATTTAGAGCAAATAGCCAGCCGAGCACACCAATCGTGCACTGGATATTCCCAAAGCTTCTTGTTTGGCCCAAAGGCTGGACAAGTTGACCAGCAAGAAACTTGCCTAAGGGAATGCTTTACATCACAGGTGCAACGGCGGCTGAGGTCTGAGGGCCACGCAGCTGTACTTTCTCGGCGCTTCATTCTCATTTCCCAAGTCAGGGCCTATGAGGCCTGAGGCGGCGAGGAAGGGTGGTATGGGAGGGCTCGGTTCTGTGGAGTGCCAAATGTGCTGTCAGAACTCAGGATATCGAAGGATCACCATCCCTTCAACAGACATCCACCTGGCCATCATTGTATTCTCTATCATGGGTTGCCGAGCTTAATTTCTCAAGAGTCTAGCGCCCGAATCTCTCCATAACGATGCCATAGCTTGGTCAACTCATGGGATGCCAATCCGATTCCATGGCTGGCTCAGGCAGCAGAAATTCCATGAACCTTGAAGGCAAAGAAAAATGCTTCAACCTGATTAACCTGAGCGCATCTCTCTGCAAGCAACTTCTTAGGTGCCATGCTGACTTCGCCTTTCTCCGAGATTTTCAGGATCTGGCAGCGCTTGGCTGGGGCATGCAAGGAATCCTTACATAACCTCCGTTTGCGCTCAGCATCCCTGTCAAACACACACACACAAGCAATGCTGGGGACTATTCCCAACTGCCTGGCTGATCTTGCTCCGTCACAATGCATCACGCCGCAGTGATTGACTGCTGTCTCAACTTGCCTTG
This sequence comes from Effrenium voratum, assembly GCA_963377175.1. Lineage (NCBI taxonomy): Eukaryota > Dinophyceae > Suessiales > Symbiodiniaceae > Effrenium > Effrenium voratum. Next base: position 290,943 of record CAUJNA010002791.1, on the reverse strand, counting down.
CTGGCGTTGTACGGCGGCGCATAAATGCAGCCATCTGCAGCCACCGCAGCGCAGCTGTACTTGCCTCAGGCAGTACGCAGCGGTGTCTAAACCGAGCCTCAATGCCGAATGTTGCATGGAATGGGCCATTCGTGCTGAAAATCAGAACCAAGTCGTGTTTGTCTGCCAAAGAATGTAACCGGCGCCCAGCTCTCACTCATGGGGCGCCTGATGCCGGGCCAAGATCAGGCCCCACCTGAGAGCGACAGAGGCCGGCTGAACAAAAGCGCGATGCCCGGATGGTGGCTTACCTTCGAATGGAGTCTGGAAAGGGATACCAAATTTAGGCAACTAGTCAGTCCGCAGCCGATGACTGCCACATGATCCGTTTCACCACACACAAACCCCCTCATTCCTAAAGCCATATCCACAGCTGGCAGCAAGTCAAGCATAACGAGTCCTTTTGGACTCCCAGCGAAGCCTAAGTTGTTGAGCGGGTTCAAGGGCTCCACAATTTTAACAAGCCCCCAGCCCCTTGCGACTTGCGGCCTTGCGTGCTTGACCGCCGTGGACTGGATCGATTTCAAGCACCTAAGCTATTTGCAGGCACTGGACCCTGTCAAAAGCTAGGATCCAACTTGCGCCTCCTAAGGATGGATACTATCTCCGAATGTCCGGGCTGCCAACAAATCCGAGACATGCTGAAGAAACATGCTGAGATGGCACTGTACACTCTCTGAGGGCAGCGACGTGTCGCGCCTCCCACGGAAGGGCGTAGATCTTGAGCGTCTTGGCAGAAGCAAGCTCCGCAATCGTCCGCTTCTATCAAACGAAACGGAGCTCTGGACGATCTGAAGGAAGGCCGCTCATGGACTTGCAGTATACAGCATATATATATATATATATTGTATGTATATATATATATACATATATATATATATATATATCACAAACGCCTGGCACATGTCAAAGTCCCAGTTTCAAAAGAGCGACGATAAACCGACTACACAGTGAGGCAATTGCTGCGCAGTGCTCTATGAAACATGGTCTTGCCTCTCAATCAGAAGCCAAGGGTCCTAAAGCGCAGATCTCAGGTGCCAGCGGTTGGGGAAGAGACTGTAGCCCACCACTCTGCCTGAGACACAAACGCCGCAACGCGAGCGTGGTGCGAACATGGAGAACGTCAAGAACTCTGATTTTGGCCAAGATTGCACTAGGAATAAGAACTTGGAACACTCTGCAGGATGTCTCGTCGAGCATGAAGAACATGAATGTGAAGCCAAGGCAAGGCTGAAACGTCAAGCGGTCAAGAATAGAAATGAGACCCCCGTGCAATGTCCAAGACTGCTTGGCTGATGGAGCCATCAGCTCTTTGCACACATGGCATGAGCCATCGCCGAAATGCACCCTGAATTGCCTGAGTGAAACAAACGATTCAAACGATGCTTTCAAAATGTATCCGTCCCAAAAATACTATCATTCGAGAGCCTAGAAATCATCCCTGGACCATGATGTTTGCACTTTGAACCCATGCTGCCTGCCTGAGGAGCGTGCTGGATGTGCCACCGGAGTAGATGCTACGAGTATTTCTTTGAAATTCGAACTTGCTGGTGATTTCCTTTAAATTTGTCTGGTTTTCTTGCGTCCCCTTGTTGAGAATCCAAGCTCCTCTGCGCACCTTGTCTGGCCGTCCGATGCGGTTCCCGATCTCTCGGACAAGTCCTGGCGAGCCGAAAGTGAGATGTGAGTATGTGTCAAAATAGGGGGACCCCCAATAAAGGAATCAAGTTCAATAAAGGGTGGTGTCCCGTTGGTTCTTTTCGACCGACCTGACAAGTAGCTACCCTCAAAACACACACATGTCCAGGCGCGGCTTATCAGGAAAATGCAGGTTCCTGGCAAAAACTTTGCCGTCTGAGTAAGGTGTCTGCAGTCACTTTCGGTGCATGCACAACACATATTTCCGTAGTGCTTGTCGGGAGAAGTATGGAAATTCTCATAATTGTGGGCTCTCACAAAGCTGGAGTCCTATGCGCGGATCGATCTCCATGACCTGGATCGGGGCAAGGATAGTCAAAAGCTTCCTAGCGACTCCCCGCAGCGTTCTTTCGATTGATGGGCAGACATATGCAGCAACGCAGGGCTTGTCAGCAGGGATGGTGACTTACGGCCTTGCAGGGATAAACCTATCTTAAGACTTAAGCCTCAACCATCAGCTTATAACACTTCCGTTGCACGTGAGTTCGGCATTGCACTCTTGATTGTTTGAAGTCACAGTGCAGTCTGCAGCGCTCCCCAAAGATTCTTTTCCGACACCGCGTAAGTGGCTGAAATCCAAAATTTGAGGGCGGGCAGTCAGCCTTCTGCCAAGCCCGAAGGGAGTGAGCTCGTCCTCCCTTGTCCTTGCACCTTCCCCCTCCTCAGACAAGGGCCCCAGTGGGGATTTCCGAAGTTGATCCTCCTGATGGGTCCGCATCCGGCTCCGGGGACTTGTCCAGGAAGAACTCTGGAGCACTCTCGCCGCCTTGCAGCAGAAGGCATCATCTGCGCGTCAGCCTGCGCGTCCATGATGTGGAGGGCGTTGTGCGTTGCACGCCAGCCACGGCTTTTCCTTTTTCCTCCTGCGGAGCCTCTAAAAAAAGAACTCACTCCAGGCTTGCCCTATGTTCCTTGGTGTAGACATTAGCCATGCTATCAATCTGCAATCTGTTCAGGTACCGGCGTTGGTCACGTGGGACCTGAGCGTGAAGGCGACGATAACACAATGAGCGTCTGCCTTTTGTTTGCCATGCTGTGAACGTAACCGTCTCCTTGGTGGTCACCAGCGTGTTGGGACGGGTGTGAAGCGTGTCCGAGTACCTGGCCAAGGATCCAACACAGAATCATTTTCTCCACACCTTGTCGGGTCATCGCACCCAGTCAGCAACCCAGCGCTGAGCCCTCCAGAACTGGGAGAGCCTGTAGACCGACTTGTCCAGAATTGCCCGTGACCAAGTTTTCTTAGTGGTTTCCAGGTCTCGTACTTGTCTTCGCGCTGCTTGATCGCTGCCATGAACGAGCTCCTGTAGAAGGGCGCTGAGGAGTTTATCAGCGCAGCGCTTGTTTTTCTTCTGCTGCTGAGGGAGTACCGGCCTGGAGATGCCGTCCATCTCCAGTTGGTGCGCAGCTCCCATCTGGGCAACGCCGCCGCCATTGCAGGCCGTTGAAGAGGTTACCTTCCCTTCATCTTGTCCGATGACATTTGGGCCTGGGTGTCCTCCTTCAAGCTCCGCCGTCGCCCCACCCTGGTCCCGGGGGCAGGCCCGCCAGCAACAGTGTTTGAAACAACTGGCTGCCGCAGCTGCGAGAGTAGGACTTCAGTCCGAGTCAGTCCAAGTCTTGCTCCACAGCTTCACGGCTTGATCCAGCAGGGGCTCGATCACGTCTGCTGCCACCCAGACCTGTCCTGAGTCCGCTCAACTGGTCTGTTTTTAGAGGCCACCAATCCCACCTCCGTGCACAAGCCACGCATGAACATGATGATGGGAGATTGTCCTGAGGATTGGTGTGGATCCATCACAGCAGCTCCAGCCATTGAAATCCGCCCGAGCCAGGCCGCCCCTAGCCCCCCCACTTCGGCGAGTCCACATCTCTGTCACAGAGTGGCAAAGCCGCCCCGCTCTGAGTGGAGAGGGCGGGGCCCCACCAGGCTCGCGCAACAAGACCGCCTGAAAAGGGGCCTCGGCACTCAGCCGCTTGCCCTGCTGGTCTGCCGGGGCATCATTCCCATAGCGCATAGCGGCTCTTGGCGCGCTTGCTTGTGTTTGTGTGTACAGCAGTAGCACTGGAAGGCCATCGCCCAATTGCGCTTGCCCAAGCAAAAGCCTTCAGCGCGGAGGGTGGCCCGCTGGTCGTGGGCCGCGCGCCTCCACCCATGCCTTGGCCTTGAGGTGGAGCTTGGCACACGTTTCATCTTCTTGCGTCGCGCGGTCCTGCCCGCCTCATTGACCGTCGCTGCACCCTTCCACTTGACGCGATAGAGGGGAAGCCCAACTCCTGCTGTGGCGCCGTAGCAATTTTTGAGCTCCCGGCAGCACGTCTGGAGGTTGAGCTTTCAAGGGAACGGCTGTCGGGAGGATTCGGCGCTGAGAGCAGCCATTCAGTTGAGCAGTTCCTTGATCTTTTCCGGAACCTGAATGCTTTGCTGGCTCATGCCCCTCTCCACTTGGCACGCCTCATTGCCTCAGCGAACTCTTTGAAGACCTCCGTTGGGACCGTGTCTTTTCCATTACCTTCTGCTGGATCCAGATCACCAGATCTGTGGTAGTGGGCCCACAGTCCGCGAAGTGCCATTTGCTCTTCTCCGAGGCAGTGTCCAGGATTTCTGAGGCGGATGAGCAGCCGTCCCCGATCCCGGGTTCCCCAGCTCCATCACCGTCGACTCCCTGTCAACTTCCATGGCCATTGCCATGCTACCTGACAGGATTCAACAAAAAAGATCCGAGATCGAACCAAGGATCAAGGACTTGAGCCAAAATGGCCCCGAGGCAGTCGTACAACCGAGTTCGCAAGCAAGACCGGAAGGGGAAGCAAGGAGCACTTGGCACTATGACATCCCAATTTTCCCAAAACAAGTTTGGGCAACATAAGAAGTCTTAAGCCTTTTGCAGCGTGAACTTGAAGGGTGCCAAAGTCCCTTTGCAAAAGGAGGGCAAATGGCAGTGCGAGGCCTGTGACGCCTTAGGAGTCTCCGATGGAGTCATCAATAGCCTAGACAGCTACTTGGTGGAGCAACAAGATGTAGCGTGCGTGCGTGCGGCGCCGGTGCGCGGTGCGGCGCGGCGCGGCGCGGCGCGGCGCGGCACGGCGCGGTGCGGTGCGGCGCGGCGGGGCGGTGCGGTGCGGCGGTGTGCGGTGCGGTGCGGCGCGTGCGACGAAGGTCTGGCTGCTCATCCACCCTCACGCTATTTGGGGTAGCTCGCTCCTAGAATGGGATACAATCTTGATACATAGTGGACAACTGTACCCAACATTTGCTTCCGGCCCGCGTTTGCATGGTAATCAGTGGATTGTCCCGGCATTCACTAGTGACACTAGTGCTACGTTGGCGGGTTCGCTCATGTCACCCACCGCTCTCAGCAACTGATGCACATCCAGGGCCATTTTTAGGATCGCCTTTAAAAAAGGCCGCACAAGGCGGCACCGGGTTGAACAAGGAGCCATATTTGACCACCCATCTCCCCCTCAAGCTAACAGCCATGATCGCATACGACCACAGCTCTGGGATCACCAGGCACGATCAGCCCCGAAGGGCGGCGCGTAGATGCGGCCCTGCCAGTTTTGGCTGGCGGCCTCAAAGCCATCGAGTAAAACCGGGGCCTAAGTTGGACTGAAGACCAGACGATGAACAACCACCAAACCCCAATTCTTTGGTAAAGGGCAAACGGTACACACACACACAACACACGCACGCGCACGAGTACGCGCACGCACGCACGCACGCGCGCGCACGCACACGCACACGCACACGCACACGCACACGCTCACACGCACACGCGCACGCGCACGCACACGCGCACGCACACGCACGCACACACGCACACACGCACACATGCACACACGCGCACACGCGCACACGCGCACACGCGCACACGCGCACACGCGCACACGCGCACACGCGCTCACGCGCACACGCGCACACGCGCACACGCACACACGCACACACGCACACACGCACACACGCACACACGCACACACGCGCACACACACGCACCCACACACACACACGTTTGGAGTGTCTGCTTGTTGCATACAAACACCAAGCAGCAAGCACATGGTTCCTGATTGCGAGAACCAGACCTCCCCTTTGCTCCACTACTATGAGAAGCGGCAAGGTTCGAGGCGATGCCAAGGTTGAGGCTGCAGTGGCGTACTTGGTGACCTTGTCTTCCGCCAGTATGTCGCCGACCTGTTCGTTGCAAATTAGCTTGCCTGTACAAAGTCCTCAAATAGATCCACTGATCGGTATGGCTGGCTTCTTGTTTGCTCCCGAAGGCCGGCAACTTGCACTGAGAATCACGTTAAAGGTTTCAACCACAGAGTGAGCAAACTACAGCCACAACTTCCAGCCTCCCTGATTTGCTTGACACTTAAGTTGCTCAGTCGGCATGGATTCCGGAAAGACCCAACCTCCCATCACAAGGCACCCATTCACCAAAGTTTGCATGGCAGTTTGCATGCAGGCGAGGAAAGGTGTGAGCCGATGCGCGGTCCAACAGCCGCTTTATGCCAAGAGAGAATGGGATGCCAGTTGGCTGTTTCATGGTGATGGCAATGCTAAGTCGTGACGCGAGCTCACTATCAAAAAGGGGCGCACGAGGCAAGGCCGGGCCTGCTTGATTGTGTCCTTCTCGATGTCGATCAGCATGACTTTGTCGCAGTCATAGGGCACCTGTGCACGCGCTCTGCCTGGATTCAGCGCGAACAAGATTATTCAGAAGGTTCCCCACAAGGTTTTGCAGAACTTGCGACAATTAGGCGAGCCCGATCTTTGTGAGATATCTGTGTGGGCCTCCGCAAACTAAAACATACCAGTAATTTTGTGCATTGTTCATATTATTGCTCGCTGTCTCCCACTCATAGAGCAACATAAGGTCGCAAAGCAACCTTCCAATGGGGCGGCCCACGAATGAAGAGCTCATGACTGGTGCTGAGCTGGACCCTCTCCGGATACAACGCTCTGAAGAGGACACTTCATTGCGCTTGCGACGTGGATGTTCAGCTGTTTCAATCCAAGGCTCTGGCGCAGTAGAACTCCCCCGGAGTCACCAGAGACGGGCAAACACTGATGTACTTGCAGCCGTCCTCAAAACAGTCGCCTGCCTGTGTGTTGCTAGCGGCACCAGCTTGGAAACCAAAAGACGCTGTTCCCATCTCTGAAGGTGCTCATGCTATGACTTGTTGAGAACTTGCTGCCAAAACGAGAGCGAGGCACCCACCTTGCCAAAGAAAGGACCCACGGAATCGTAGGACACAGTCTTGCCGGCTTCATGGACCTGGAGGATTTGCATTCACTGCCCATATCTGCCCACCTGAATCCCGCCTCCGAGGCTCACATCCAACTAGGTGAGGCTGTGCCATGCGGATGTTTTCTGGAACTGGGTGTTGGAGGGATCTTGCAGGGTACACTACGCCACCTCACCTTCTCTAGCTCAACTCTTGCCATGGCCTTCAGCTCCATGCAACGCTCGGCGTTTCGAGGGATGCAGTAGAGCCTGAGGGCACCCATGGCGGCCCCGAGCCGGAGACTCCCAAAGACAAGCGCAACGGCAACTGTGGCCTGACATCACCGGATCAGATCATGGGAACTCAAGGTGCTTTGGCCATTGTGTTGCAGCCCTCACGACAGCAGGACGCCACCTGCTTCAAACAGAAAGCCTCCACAGCGCACACAGCATATTTTACAACCCCGTCATTGATGAAAGTGCCCTCGTCCCAGACGCCCACGAAAGACAATCCGAGCTTGAGGCTTGGCAGTTGACCCTTCACCTGAAACAGGTGGAACTCGTACCCAAGGCGGGCCACACCAACGGGATGCGATGTCAACAGGGACCCCTTTGCACCTCCCGTAGAGGGCACCATGGACCAGGCAGGGTACAGTACCACAAAGCCCAGAAGTTTGAGAAACAAAGGGATTTCACGGTCAGCTGCACCTCAGAAGGATCCCTCGTAAGCACCCCAAGATGCAGAAACGGTCAAGTCTTGGCCGTGCGCCCCGGACGGCAAGAGAGCCCCAGCCTTCCTTCGTAAGCTTGTTCTCGTGAGCTGACAGGGGCGAATGGCATGAAACCCGTATATTATTACTTGTGGACGCGACACAACTTAGAGGAATCACGGAGGATGGGCGGATCATTTGCCCACTGGCGAAAGTCCTGTAAGATCCAATGTGGCCGTCTCAAAACTGGGGCCCCTATAGTTTCCTTTTGACTTCTTGTCAGTCCGCGGGCGCCAAAAATCGCTTCTTATGGCAGATGTCCAGGTGTCAAAAGTTGAGCTCAACCGCGCCTGCCAGCTGTTCCCGCACCTTCTTGGGCAGAACCTTGGCCTGCCGTCAGGCCATCTCTCTATCCCCCTGACGTGGCCCTTCTGTTCAGTCAACCCTGCCAATGTGGGCGCTTGATGCCCTAGTAATGGTGAACAAGAAGCAGGACATGGTGGACAATCAGTTTTTGTCTTGACAAAAGCGCCAGTGAATGAGAATCATGTCATCTTCATTGGTGTTCCACTTCAATTCTTGGTCAACTGGTGTTCAGCACCCAATTGGTATTGAAGCAATGCGTGCATAAGCAAGCCGGTCATGCTTGATCAAGCATGGGGCGGAATGCATCATCTGGGATGCCCAAGCAAGTGTTCCAATTTGGTCCAGCAGGGAATACGGTTCCATTCCACAAATGCGCGCTATTGCTCCCGCGCGTGCTACGTACTCGGGAACAGCAAGTCCTTCCAACCGTCTGGATTAGGCTCAAACATGGGTCGCGCCTGCGCCATGCTCCGCCTTAGAGGGCGACGCAATATGTCAGGACACGGACATCTCGACCGAACATGACAAAAACCAGCCGCTGGAGCTTTACAGTGCCACAGGTTGCCTCTGAGGCTGGCTCTCTAGGCCATCGCCAAAGCCAGCAACATGCAGGGTGCACAGGTCATAGTCATTGCACCCTTTTTTGTTTGAGTCGCAGAAACATGTGAATTCCGGAGTTGCTGTCAACACAAGGTGCCATGCGTTGCATTCGCGAATTCTTTGAGCCAACCCGAATTCTTTGAGCGAACTTCCAAGCTAAACACGCAAGCGGATGGAGGCTTCTTGGTGCAAAGCAACCAGCAACGCAATGCAAGGCAGGCGCACACGTTTGGCTTCGCGAAGAATTGCTGGGCCCCTGCCGTCACACTCTTGCTAAAGCGCGCTGTTCTGACTGGGGGCTGCGAGATATGGTCGTGTCTCAACTTGTGCGCAAACTGACCCTCAGCCAAAGCCTCTCGGCTCGGACCATTCACAGAAGCAAGAGTCTCGGAACACGCACTGGCGTGAAAGAGCCCTACGAAAACGCAGGCCCTCGACCGGTCATCCGGTAAGCCTGACGAGGTTACAAAAAATAGATGTGCTCCTCTTCCTTTCCGAAAAGATGAAGTCCGCAAACACCAGATCCACCAGATGTTGGGGGATTGCATGACACACGCAAAAAGGAAGCATGAGAAGAGGAGTGTTGCTGGCCCATATTTGGGCATCTAGCTCAAAAGTGTTCAACGTTCGTTGATATTCAAACCCAGGCCAAAGCAGGCCTAATTTCCTGGACGTTTGCCCTCTACCTCGCTTCCTCAATGGAGCTTGGAGCTGGCCGTGTTGCAAACCTGCGCCGGCTTCGAGCTGCAACCCCAACAGAACTAGGTGGCATATCACAATATCCGACTCTCGATGACATGTGGGTCTGAACATCCTTGACAGTCAAAAGTCACTCCCTGTGTTTGTTCCTGCATGCCCTCGTCTGCTGGATGAGCCCTTGTGAGTGGGGTCGCACATGGTCATGCGCAAGATGATGTGTGTGAAAACTGCTGACCATCGCTTCCACGTGATAGAGTATATTCCCCAGAACAAAACACGCGGCTATCTGGCGTTGGCCTCACCACAAGCCGCGGACAGTAGTGACCTGGCGCTTCAAGCCACGCTTGCCATAGCTTGCCACATCGATTTAGGCTCCAAGGCTGCGCTTGACGCTTGACTGCCCTTTGCTGTGGGTGCCTCAAGCTTGGCTCCAAAAGGACCTAAGGCCACAGGTTGTGGTCCCATCTCCCTCCAGCCCGTTAAGCTGAAAGGTTTTCCATCTCATTGCCCCAAAGTATCCCAAACTCAGGCCGCTTGGGGCGCGTTGCTCGGAGCCATCCCGTGCCGCACCTTCCGGCAGAATGCCATTCAGCTCTCTGATGGCCTGGGCCGCCTGGCGCGTGAGGCATGCGTGCCGTTTTTTGCTCTTTTCTCTGAACCCTTGGTATGTTTGCACCACAACTTGGTTGATTGCAGCCTCAACATGAACAGAACCCCTCCCAACAAAACACTAAACAACAGCAAACAAAACGCACAAAGCGTGCTAAAGACAGGGAAGCGGTCGTAAGATGCAGGGATAAGAACTATTTAACTCGTGACCGCTGACGAACTGGCTTGGTTGGGCTCTTCGGTCGGTTGGTCACCGTCACGTTCGGTCGTCCGTCGGTCGGTCAATGTCGGTCGGTCAACGTCGGGGTCCCAGGACATATGTTGTCTCTTGGCTTCAGTCCTGGATTGTGGCCGTTGGTTACTTTGGCGGCTCAAGTTCTCGTCAGCCAAGCCGGTTCATTGGCTCTGCCACGCCTGGTATTAGACCCAGAACTTTCCACCCCAAGGCCATCATCTGGCAGCGGCAGCTGCTGGAAGCTCCAACGTCTCTCCAGCTGTTTGACACATCAGCCCAAGAGACAAGTGCGGCAAGTAGGCGGTGTGCGATGTTTGCATTGACACTCATGATAGTACATGCACGCTGTGTTGCATGCGTATGCCCTCCGTGCACCTGATCCGATGTCATCATCTCCACCAACGCATGGGTCTCAGACCTGTCGCGTGGAGACGCACATCAATCGGAAATCCATCAGGATTAAATCATTAGCCCTTGGCATCCATGGGCGCTGAGGCCACAAACCACTCTGCAGCTTTCATTTATCCCAGGGCTGACTGCACATCTCATGACTCATGACTATCTTTAGACCGTACTGGCGACTCCCAAGATGGGGAGCCTGGGGATGCCTGGGGATTGCTGGTTGGATGGCTGTTGAAAGGACACCGGCAGGGAAACCACACAACGCAGATTGGAGTGATCAAGCAAGCCGAAATAAAACACACCTCAAGCAAGCGATCTTGTCTTTTCAGATACGCAGGGAATCTCGCAGCCACTTTTAAGCCAGCCATTCATGGGATCACTCGCCTTTGAGGCATACAAACATGGAACTCAAATCAGACATCCCATGGAAAACCACTTCTTCACTAGGAACCTGCGTGAACCTGCAAGGTGTGGCCCTCCCCGACGCGCGGACCCTCCGGGCCTCCCCGACTGCGACAGCAGTCTGAGGCGTGCCACCTCCCCGCAGGAGGCGAAGGTTGCCTCAGCAGCGACTTGATTTAAGGAACCCTCATTCAACCTATGGGTGAGCCTGTCCTGAACCCAATAGGGCCCTTCACACCCACTTTTCGACCCAACTGCTAGGAATACTTTTGGGGGGGCTTTGGTTTATAGCTCACCTCTTCACTGACCGGCTGTTGAGATGGCTCTGCAGGTCAGTTGCCCAATCGCCGCAGAACCATATTCAAGATGCCAGTCATGAAACAATCGTGTTCTCCTTCCAAATATGAATTCACCGCGTTTGCTTCACCCTGTGTTGCCCAGCCATAACAATTCAACCGGGTCTGATGAAGCCCTTTCAGCGCTTTTTTTCGACCCAGAATAGGCATGAAGTTGGCTAGCGAGCTGTTGTCAACAACATTCAGCCAATTCCGGGCCGCATACCTATCAACTTGGGGATGAGGCACTGTCTTGGCAGAGGACTGCCCGTACCGTAAATACCCTGAACAGGTGCACGACGTATGTTACACCTCTGGCTAGTGCAATTCAAGTTGAGTTCTTTGGTTTGTTGGTTGTGTATTTGTTTGTTTGCTTGCTTGTTTCTCCCACCCTCTGAAGGAATTCCGTGCCAACCCGCTATTCCAAAGTGGCACCGGCCAGTCCTGTATCCCACACTGATGCCAAGAGGCTCTGAGTGCCGCCTCTTTGATAGCGACGGGTAATCCTGACTCAGAAAAGCTCACCCGTTTCTGGCGCCATGGCTCGCGGAAGTCGCACCATGCGGCATTCGCCGAAAACGAACAAAGCAACGCGTGCCGGCGCCTGTCACGTAGAGGTTGCATCCTGGCACTTGGTCCTCGAAGCAAAGCTGACGGGGGTTTGGTCATAGATCTTCCGCATCTCCTTAAAAGGTCCTAAGGTACCCCTAACGATAGGACGGTTCCTGAGAACCCCCCCCCCCGGTTTCAAACATACATATATAATATATTATAATATATATATATATAGCCTTTGAGTGATTTGTGTAACAAACTCTCGAGTCCTTGCCGGCATAGCGCAGCTTGATTGGGAGCGACACCGACAAGCTCTCGCCATTGAGGGACTGCCAAGCGCTCATGCGAGAGCCCAACAGGCCGCAACTACAAAACTGACATGATTCGCTTCTGAGTCTTTGAAATTCTTTGTCTGCGTGCCCAAATTGCCAAATGCCCAAATGCATTTGGAAGGGCCAAAGGAAAAGCCTTTGCTTCCCAGCCTGAACGGCCGCTTGCGCCTCCTCGACTCTTGACCTGGCTTCAAAGTTGGCAAACTCAACATGCAACAGCTTCACACGCATTTTCTAGACCCCAGTCAGCCTGCCATGAAACAGCTAGTTTTTGCTAGCCAAGGGTTGGTGGATAGGTGGTCCTCTCAGTGGCCCTAGATGCCTGCAGGGCAGTCCATCCGATCCAGCAACTCCATCAGCTACGAGTCCTTCATTCATGCAACATTAGGAGATTCATCAGAAAGACCAAACGATTCCAACGAATCTGCAAATAGACCAAGCCCTCATCGAATTACCCGAGGTATAATAACCTCTAGCTTTATGAGTGGTCCATAGAGTGCACCACCGCCTGCCAGCAAGCCATTGCCTAAAGATGGTCCGAGCGTCATCTGCACCAGAGCGGAGCAGTCCAAGTTCTCCCCCATCCGTGGCTCCATCACCTCCATTAAAAAACCAAAGGGATTCCGATTTGCCTTTCAAGAGCCGTTTTTGTCTTTGCTATCGATTTGGGTTTCACTTGTATTCTCAAGACAGCTGCATTGGCTTTGGTGTTGCTTATCTCCTTGCGAGAATGGGCGCGGAAGCATCACAAGTCTCAAGGGAACATCACCCACTGTGCAAGCAGAGCGTGCCGCCTGCCCAACGCAACTCAAAAAGCCGAAACCCAAGCTTTTCGCGCACAGCTCTCCCGGCACCCGGCTGCATCGAAGCACTGTACCTCGCCTTCAATCGCATGACCGTGCCAAACTTCTGGAAGACCTTGGTCGCCATCCGCTGCAGCAAAATGTTCCAAAGCGCAGAAAAGGCCAGTTCAAGGTTGTTTGAAGCTTCCACAAAAACGATTTGGGACTTGGACCGCACATGCCAACATGTCCTCAAACGCTCATCTTCCCCGCAGTTCCCTGAAATTAGCCCTGCTGGACAAAAGGGAGGGCAAGGGCTAGCAGACTTCCCATCATTCTATCGCTGTCTCGGATGGGGGGATGTTGCCCAAGTTCCAGACCGAGCGGAGGACAAACTCCGGCGTGCCCAAGGGAAGTCCTGCGAATGGGCAGTTCCTCAAAGCCAGAAGCCCCACATATGGTTGGTTTGCTCATAGGCGAGCCAAAATATGTTCCCCAATTTTTGGGAATGCCCACCAAACAAATTGCCGGCGCTGAGGAAAAGCCCTGTCAAGCTGTTTGCAAAGCTTGGGACGCACACACATTTCCTGCAAAGGGGCCTGAACATGGCGAATGGCTGGTGCAATCTATGTGGCAAGCTCCAGGGCCCAAAGGAAACTGGCCGAAAAAGGAAATGGTCGGACAGCCAGACATCAATAGAAGCACGACCCCGATCCTTTGACATAGATGTTGTCGCTGAGATGCTCCGGCCTTTGCGTCTCCTGAAAGGCACCCTGGATCGCCGGAAATTGGTGAGGGCAGCCAGCATACAAATTGCCAAGAGGCACTTGGGAGGAAACCTTTGCAAGGTGCAGGCACCACCCTCCAACACAGATTTGTCACTTCTCTTGGTGGCGGATTAAGTTTAAGGCACCTGTAGCTGATTTTGCAGGTCCTTGCTGCTTGCGCTTACCTGCCCCAACTCATGCTTCTAAGTCTGAACCACATCTTTCTGCTTTGGCTCTGATAAGCTTTGAGCAACTCTATCAGCTTCTTTTCCCTCACATTTGGCATGACAGAATGTGGACCGCGGGAATCGTCTCTTGTCATGACATGACCAGGATATCCGCTTCCTTCTCTGCAAAACGGATCTGCATCTCATAGCCGTGCACCGTGCCATCTAAAGCCTGCACGAGAGATACGAGAGGGCAAACAAACCCTGGTGGACATGCCACTTGCACCAAGCTTCTTGGCTTCGTTCCTTGCTGATTGCGCAATTGTTCAGCTCACAAATGAACCACGTGCTAAGCCCAACAGTTCAGTTCAGGCTGCAGCTTCATTCCGAAGCTCTCCTCAATCCGTCCAAGCAACCGGTTGGATCCTGCTCAAAACCTGTTGGACGTCTGAGAATTGCCGAGTCCCTTGACAAAGTGGATCCCTTTGGTGCCAAAGGCATATCTTATCTATCTATCTGTCTGTCTGTTTGTGTGTCTATCCATCGACAGTATCTCTTCGTATCTGTCCTTATCGTATCCTATGTTGTATTGCATTGTCTTGCATTGTCTTGTCTTGTCTTATCTATCATACCTCCAGATCTCAAAAGGAAGCCCCAGCAATACTAATCAAATGGAAACTCAATTCCAGATCTCAAAAGGAAGCTCCAGCAATACTAAATCAAATGGAAACTCAATTCCAGATCTCAAAAGGAAGCTCACTAAGTCTGGGAAATCCAGATCTCAAAAGGAAGCTCCAGCAATACTAAATCAAATGGAAACTCAATTTCAGATCTCAAAAGGAAGCTCCAGCAATACTAAATCAAATGGAAACTCAATTCCAGATCTCAAAAGGAAGCTCCAGCAATACTAAATCAAATGGAAACTCAAATCTCAAAAGGAAGCTCCAGATCTCAAAAGGAAGCTCCAACAATGCTAAATCAAATGGAAACTCAATTCCAGATCTCAAAAGGAAGCTCCAGCAATACTAAATCAAATGGAAACTCAATTCCAGATCTCAAAAGGAAGCTCCAGCAATACTAAATCAAATGGAAACTCAATTCCAGAATTCAAAAGGAAGCTCCAGCAATACTAAATCAAATGGAAACTCAATTCCAGATTATTTAGGCTAATCAATGTAATCAATCTAATCTAATCTAATCTATCTAATCTATCTAATCTGATCGAATCTGATCTAATCTGATCTAATCTGATCTAATCTGATCTAATCTGATCGAATCTGATCTAATCTAATCTGATCTAATCTATCGATCTATCTACTATCTATCACATGACAGTAAACAGTTAGATCGTCTCCGCTTGCCTGGCGATAACATGGGTAAGCGGTAAGTGGGCCCAACATTGACCGACTCTACACCAGTCTGTGTATTGCTCAGCTCACCAGGTTGACAAGTGCCCATGCGGGTATGAATTTCAGTTGGAGGATGTGCTCGTTCATGAGAACTGATGTCCGCGAGCCAATGTCTCAGACAGAAAACCCATGCGCAAAAGCTCGGCCTCCAGGGCGGACGCCGCCTCCCTGCTGCTGGCCATCTGGCGTGACAACATTGGTTGGCGACGAAGGATCAGATTTATTTCGACACCATCGCACCGAGGTGTGGACTGGACATGCTCAACAAAGTCCCTCCGCTTGTGGTTTCTTTGGGAAGTTCAAGCACGTGCATGCTTGCCCCCAGTCCGCTTGCTGGAAATCTCACCTGCACCAGCGCAGCGCAGTGCTCCGCGGTTGCTGGCGGCGGAAGCATCCTTGGAGCAGTGCCGGCACCAATATGACAAATCTGATATGTTGCGCGCGGTCTCAAGCGCCCTAGTCTAACAAGTATGACATACAGGTTGGCTCATGACATGGTAGGGGAGTCTCATGTTTGGCCACTGTACGCGTACTGTCAGAGGATACCTCCCATACACCCGGAGTGAGCTATGGCGAATTGCGCTTAAGCCAGTTTTCCTGGTTTCCAGCAGCATGGACCATCGTGTACCCAGCACGCTGAAACTAGTGTCTTGAAGCTTGAAGCGAGAGTGCTCGAGACACATGGAGCATCTGCTGAGCCAGGTCAAGTACCAAAAACACGTGGCCGCCGGATCTGAGCGAGAACAAGCAAACCCACAGGCCGCACCCAAAGGCTACCCACCTGGAGCTGCTCTTGACATTGGACATGACACCTTTCCCGCCCTCTAGACGCTCCCAAGACCACAAACGAATTTCCGATTTTCCCGCAATCCGAGTGCTGAGTGCTGAGTACTGAGTTCTCAGCGCCCAGGTTGCTTGCGCTGGGACGCCCGGCCGACAGCGCCGCACCGTGCCGAAGCCACCGAACAGGTGCTCCAAACGCTCCTCTCGGCCAAGTCCGACCCAACAACCGCCTGAACCAAACATGCGTTGGCTCCAACTAGAAATGCCCCTTTACCAAAGCGGTTGTAAGTGGGGAAGAGGAATGCTGTGTCGAAACAGGCGGGTCCTCTTCAGAAGGGGTGTGACACCGTGCTCCTGCCACTAAACTGTGGCCCATAGTTCCTAAAAACGGGCGCCTCTTCTTAGGATGGAAGACACAACCAGGGCCCAACTAGTACCCTCCCAAGTGAACGTTGACATTGATTGAGCGGATTGTATCCATCTTGCTGACTGGGATGTGAGTGTGACACAGTAGCCAGCAACACAATGAACGTCAGAAAAGGGAAGAATGCGAGTGGGTGCAGAAACAGGACAAGCAACCAAAACGAAAAACAGGCCCCAATGGTTGCCCACAATGGTTGCCTACAATGGTTGCCTACATCATTTCCAATAATACGTGGAATTGGGAGCGAGCGAAGGATTGCGCAACCTCAACAACTTTTACACGCACCGTCCTGCGTGAAGTCCAGGGGAAGACCCTTGACGTAAAGGTTATCCTTGCTGCGATCCTGGCAGAGCCGGCGGCTGTAGGTGGTGCGCCCTCATAGCAACGACCCTCAGTTGCCATGGTGGAGTCCCACTTCAGGTCGCGCGGGCGTTTAGCACAGCATTGCCTGATCTCGATTTGCAGCGCCTGGGCCTTTTGACAAACTCATGCTTCCAAATCGCAGAACGACACCATCGCTGATTAGACTTCATGGCTTGGACGGACCCTCCGGTAACAAGGAGCAACGCTTTAAAAACAACACAAAGTCCCCTCCTTTCAGCTTCTCTTCTGCGGGAAGCAGCCAATTAAGTATTAGCATCGCTCGACCGCTTTTGAAACTATCCAATCACAGTCGATCTTACGCATTCCTGCTTGGCAAGCTTTGCCTGTCCTGGCCTATATGCTCCAAACAGAAGGCATAAACTCATACACATCTTTACTACTTTCGAACAAGATATACAGCTGAACCAAACACCATTGAGCCGATATGACGTGGCTTTGCCGCTGGCAGCCGTTGCCAGGCCGACCAGCTTACCAAGTGCTGTGTGCCGATTGGAGTTTCTGCGCACTAAGGTCAAAGCATGATGCTCGGCTGCAGTTGCGCCGCGGGAACTTACTCAACATGCCGGGGCACGCCATGTTCTTTCGAACAGACCCCAGTCAGTTTATGCGAACCTCTGATCCGCCCCAAAGTAGGAATTCGTCTGACGAGATATTCTTGGTGGACTCTACTCGATTCAGAAGTCCTTTGTGCCAGTCATATCTCTCATGTGTTTTGAGCTTTCTTATCGTTCTTATCTCTTCGTACTTGGGCAGACGGACTACGCCAAAAAGCCTTTGTTTGGGCCCGCTTGAGATGTGTTTTTGCTTTTTCAAACACAGGATGTATTCAAAAGTAGTATTGTTTGTTGAGCTTGCCCAGCTCGAAGGCGAGGCCAAATTGGTTTGCTGACATGTCCCTCCCGTGTTTCAACTAATCACTTTCTTCCGGCCCAAACAATATCCTGGCCGGCGCCCCACAAGGGGCACCCGCTTCAAAGGGGCAAAAACTGCGATCGTTCGGAGGTTGACGCCGCTTCCAAGGTTCGAATTTGCGGAGCCTTAATCTTTGCAACACACGCGAGGGCGAGGCGGGGCTGACAAGTACTTGCAAAGAGGCTTTTGAGATCCTGTTCCAGCGCCAGGTTCCGCGTCGCTGGCAGCAGCGAGCGCCAGTGAACCGCGGTGAGCGTGCCAAGTGCCCAACCGGCAACCGGGCACTAGAAGCTGAGAGCCTGTAGTCGCTCCAGCGCTTTGTAAGCTGGTCAAAGTTGTTCAGTTCAGCTGCGCATCTTGTCCGAAAGCAGCAAAAACGTGTATGAGTTTTACGCCGTATGCTTCGAGCATATTTGCCAGGACAGGCGAAGCTTCCAAGCAGGAATGCGAAAGATCGACGCACTCAACGCTGTGATTGGATAGTTTCAAAAAGCGGTCGAGCGATGCTTTTAATACTTCATTTGGTTGCTTCCCGCGCAAGAGAAGCTGAAAGGAGGGACCTTTGTGTTCAACCCTGTTGCTTTTAAAGCGTTGCTCCTTGTTACCGGAGGGCCCGAGCTTGACAACACGCTGTTGGCTGGCTCAAGCTGGAAGAGCACATAGAGCTGCTTCTCACCATGGCCGCAGTCGCTCCAACGATGACCTTTGACGCAGATTGGCAGCTTCGCTCCGTGGAGCTCTGCGGCATGGCAGCAGTTGGCGGGGAGTCAGGGTTCACCGTGTTTGCCAAGTGAATCTCAAAAGGGACACCCCGTCATGACAGGGGTTTATCAACCCTGGGTCCCCATTATACGGGAATAGCACCAGCGCCATCCTCCCGGCCGCTGCGTTTGCGACCCCGGCCGGCGCTGGCACCAATTGGAGTTCCTGTACAATAAGGTCAAAGCATGATGCTCGGCTGCAGTTGCGCTCCGAGAACTTTATTCAACATGCCGGGACACGCCGTGTTCTTTCGAACAGACCCCAGCCATTTTATGGCAACCTCTGATCGGCCCCAAAGTAGGAATTCTCCTGGCGAGAGTTTCTTGGTGGGCTTGATTCAGATGCCGCAAGAGCTCCGCAGAGCGAAGCTGCCAATATGTTTTAAACGTTATCGTTGGAGCGACCGGCCATGGTGGAGCTCTATGTGCTTTTCCAGCTTGAGTCAGCATGGTTGAACACAAAGGTCCCTCCTTTCAGCTTCTCTTGTGCGGGAAGCAACCAAGTAAGTATTAGCATCGCTCGACCGCTTTTTGAAACTATCCAAATCACAGCGTCGAGCGCGTCGATCTTTCGCATTCCTGCTTGGCAAGCTTCGCCTGTCATGGCAAATATGCTCGAAGCATACGGCATAAAACTCACACACGTCTTTGCTGCTTTCGGACAAGATGCGCAGCTGAACTGAACAACTTTGACCAGCTTATCAAGCGCCGGAGCGACTACAGGCTCTAAGCTGAGAGTGCCCGGTTGAAGTCCTTTGTGTTGCTGCCGAGTCTTTGTCTAGTTCGGGACTCTTCTTACAGTTCTGCATAGGGGCGTTGAGCTTGTCCAGCTCGAAGGCGAGGCAAATTGGTTTGCTGACATGTCCGTCCCGTGTTTCAACTGTAATCACTATCTTCCGACCCAAACAAATCCTGCCGGCACCCCCAAAACTGGCCGGTGCTTTGGTATGTGCTTTTGTGCTTTTGGTTTTCGGTTGGCTTGATGCCTCCAAAAGCTGCACTGCTCCAGCGAACCCAGCACGTCCATGTCCGATGTTTACTAGTAAAACTTGGCCCCGACCATGTTTTACTCAAAGCCCATGTTTTACTGGCGGCCCATTGTTGCTCAAACTGCCAAAGCCTATATATATATATATGTGGTCTATACATATACACATATAGAGCGTCCCCCTTCGCCCCCTCCCCCGTCACCAGCCCTCCAGGGAAGAAAGTGCCCCCCTTGTAACCAACGAAAAGGAGGGTTTGTGTAGCCCCCTCCCCCTCCCCCTCCACCCCCTACTTTAGCATACCCCGTGTTAGGAACCGCTCCACAGTTTTAGAGGAGTTTCATACCCAAATTTCGGGGTATGAATCTCACACCCCCTAAGTAACATTTTACACCATAAAAGTAATTATTGTTGCATGATTGCAAAATGGAAAATGACCGCGATATGTTTTTTGAGCATCCTGTTACTTTGTGTTCCGGCCCCCGCCGTGCTGCTGTTAGCAATGGCGGCTTGTTCCACTGGCGCAGCGCCAACTGTTGCCCTGGTTCTTCGCCCTGAGTGGGCACAGAAGGTCTTGGGTGGCAGCAAGACACTTGAGCTGAGGGGTTCCGCAACAACAAAGAGATGCAAGGTGGCCGTCGCTGTGTCTGGGACCGGCTGTTTGGCCGGAGAGGTTCGGATTACCGACTGCATTTGATTGCCGAGCGCAACAACAAGACCGGCCTCTGCGAGGATTGTGCGCCATATAGCCTCTGTGGGTTGGCTCACCAGCACCATGTGGACAACCCAGAGGAGGTTCTCAAGTACCAGAAGGTTTTTGGATGGGTTCTGCAGCTCCAGCAAGCGCAACAGGACCTGGCAGACTGCAAGCACGAAAACCAGCAACTGCAACAGCAGATGCTGCAGTCAGTGCCGCAAGAGCAGTTGCAGCAGTTACAACAGCAGTTGGCACAGTCGCAGCAACAGTTGCAAGAGGCGCTGCAGCAAATCCAGGAACAGCAACAGCAGTTGAAGACGGCCGGGCAGCAGTTGCAGCATGCAGGGCAGCAGTCACAACAGCAGCTGCAGCAGGCTCAGCAGCGAATCCAGCAACTGCAACTGCAGTTGCCGTGATTGTCTTCCAGCTGCCGCTTCTCAGATCGGTTCCGCGTCCGCTGGTTTCGGCATTCGTTTTGCCGATTGTTACGACTGTTGCCGAGCCCTCCGTCGCTCCCTGGCCCAGACCATGGGTGCCAAACCCAGCGCCCCTCGCTGTCCGCGCCCCACTCCATCTTGAGATGGAAACACAGCTGGCGGCAATTGAGTTTGACGAGTGAGTTTCAGCGGGGCTTCCTCAGCACCAGTATCTCTTATCTGAAAAGCGCTTTTCCAGCACTGAACTGCAAAAATGATCCACACAGTCTACACAAAGAACCTGGTTAGCCTGGCGGCTCTGGGCTCTGGACTGACCAGTCAGACATGGACGCGTCTGGGGGTTCAGCTCTTGTGGGCGCTTGCTCACCAAAATAGTGAAGCAACATGACACGACATATGATCTCGAACCCCTTAATCTTGGGGCGACAACTGCAGCAGCAGTTGCAGGACACACAGCATCGGCTGTCGCAGACAGTGCCGCAAGAGCAGCTCCAGCACTCAGAACGACGGGCGCAGCAGGCCGCGCAGCGGAGCGTTCAACTGCAATGGGATGCGCAGCAGCTTAATGACCAGAAGAAGAATCTGGAGGACATCGGGTCGTGTGCTGGGTAGAAAAACTGAAGCGAGTTCGTAATTGCCGTGGTGCTGCGCAAGCGCTACTTACATGGTTCAATAATGTTGTTGTTTTTCATTCTTCATATTGGACCGGCGCTGAAAAAGCGTTGGCGCCAAACAAGCCTAAGCGCGGCCATCCTGCAGGACCGCTACCACAGCTCCGGAACACTGCTCCGTGAGACGCAGATGAAGAACCGCCAGCTGCTGGAGCAGATGG
This sequence comes from Effrenium voratum, assembly GCA_963377175.1. NCBI lineage: Eukaryota > Dinophyceae > Suessiales > Symbiodiniaceae > Effrenium > Effrenium voratum. Next base: position 269,395 of record CAUJNA010002791.1, on the reverse strand, counting down.
ATGAGATAAAAAAGAATGAAGAGAAGAAAGCCTTACAAGAACAAGAACGGAAAGAAGAGAAAGATAGGAAGAAAAGAAGGAAAAGGGAGGAGGAGGAGTTCGCTCAGAAAGATGATAAGAAGACAAGAAGGAAAGAGGAGGGGAGGAGCCTCAAATAAGGAGGAAAAAAAGAAGGCCAATGAGGGCGATGGAAGAGGCTCAAAGGACGAGGAAGAGAAGAAAGACAAAGAGGATCCGGGTGCCAAGGGAAAGGAAAAGAAGAAGGACAAAGACGATGAGGGTGCCAAAGGAAAGGCAAAGAGAAAGAGCTGAGGGCGCCGGAGTAGAGCCCGCAACGCTGGCAGCAGAAGTCGCAGTCCAGAGCCAGTCCAAAACCGGCTTCTGAAAAAGCGCAATCAACAAAGACTACGGTACCAACAACCACCAGTTCAGTGCTGTTGATGCGACCATGGCAATGGACTTACCGTCGCCATGTTACAAGGCAAAAACTTGCCAATGGCGTCTTCCGGGCAAAAAATGCTACGAAAAATGCTGCCGAACCTTTGGCGCTGGGCCTGACGTCTCGCACTGCGGATCTCAGAAACAGGTTCGGAAAAGGGCATGTTGTTTGTATTTTGGACACCTATCATGTAAGGCCATAAACATGAAATATGGATTGATAAAATTGAAGTACGGGCTTTGCTCTGTGTATCAATAACGAATGATGTTACATGCCATGACGTTAGTTCCATGAGGTCCCCAAAAATAATTGCTGGTTCCATGATGTTCCATGCGCTGGCCAAGCAGATGGCGCTTACCCAGCACCATCTGCTGGCGCTTGTGCAGCACCAAGCGATGACGCTTGCCCAGCACCATCAGCTGGCGCTTACGCGTCACCAAGCGATGACGCTTACCCAGCACCAGCTGCTGGCTCTTACACAGCACCAATTCGGGTGGCGAAGGGTCTTCCCAAAAAATAAAAGATCCATTCCTGCCCAAAAATGATGAACAAAGATCCCAGTTGTTTGTCCGCCCTGCCCCCCCCCCCCCACCACCCTAATGAGCCTTGTGGCAATGGCGCGCGCGGGACCCGACCGGCGGAGAAATCATGGTAGATTTGCATCAGCATTTCAAGTTCTGATGTTGAATTCATATGTCTTATGACGCATGTTGGTTTGAATCTGAACAAGTGAAAATGAAATCGTGGAAAATCAAGTGGAGCAGGTGCGAATTGATTGAAAGTTGCCAGGCTTTGCGGGGCAAAATTGCAGGAAACTGGACTTTCAACGTGTAAGCTCGGCTTAGGCAAAGCAACTGCCTTTAAAAATGAATGTTTTTTTGCAACTTAAATGTTCAATATATTTTGTGTCAAAACTTGAAAAGCCAAACAAAAAGAAATAACATGGTTTGACATAGTCCAACATAGGCATGGTTTGAAAAACTGCTGAGACCAGTGCAGTGTATGCGCTGGAGCATTGCAGCCTGCGAAGGCATCAAGCCAGCCAAAACCAAAAGTACAAGTTCAAAAAATAATGCTGAAGCCAAGGCAGTTACTTCCCCAATACTTCCAAAGACCAAGTTTTCTGTGATCGCCCGGAAGTAAAGTCAGAACCTACCTGTGTTAAGTGGGCAACCCAAGCTTTACTCTTGAGCATTGGGCAGTGCAGCGTTTGAATTAGGCCAGATTGTATTGTGCGCATCAGTCACTCCGAACTAAGGAAAGGGGCGGCATTCTTCACATTGACATTGACGTTCAAAATCAGCTCTGTCAAACCTGTAACTGGCCAACATCACTGAATTGTGGCTGAGATGGAGTTGGCGGCCATGAATATCACAAATCCGCCGACATTGCTCGGCGTGTCGGATACTTACTAGAGGATAGAGGATAACCCCCCCCCTAACCCCCCCCCGCCCGACGTCTATTACGTAGGTTTTTGGGGGGGGGGGGGAGGGGGGGGGAGTCCCCCACGTACCGCGCGGCAATTTGATGATGTTCCACTAAACGTAGTCTTCGGGGAGCCGGTGTCGCAAAACAGGGGTCCCAGGCTCGATTCCCCCTGCCGGCTTTTTTGCTGGCTTGGGCTTCCTGCATCCTTTTGCCGAAAATCTGGAAAAACTCAATGTTTTTGGACGTCCTCTTTGCGAAAACGCTGGAAAAACCGTGTTTTTTTTGCGGGAAATACTGGGGAGCAAAGGGGAAGTGCAAGGATACATACATACATACATACATACATACATTACAGTACATTACATTACATTACATTACATGACATTACATGACATTACATACATTACATACATACATACATTACATACATACATACATGCATACATGTATGTAAGCATGCATGCATGCATGCAT
>CAUJNA010002791.1:54554-264554 GCA_963377175.1 Effrenium voratum | reverse complement strand
ACATACATACATACATACATACATACATACATACATACATACATACATACATACATACATACATACATACATACATACATACATACATACATACATACATACATTACATTACATTACATTACATTACATTACATTACATTACATTACATTACATTACATTACATTACATTACATTACATTACATTACATTACATTACATACATACATACATACATACATACATACATACATACATACATATGTACATGCATGCATACATTACATACATACATACATACATACATACATGCATACATACATACATACATACATACATACATACATACATACATACATACATACATACATACATACATACATACACATACATACATACATATGTACATGCATGCATACATACGAGAGAGGGAGAGTGGGGAGAGAGAGGCTTGGGGGGATGGGGAGGATGGGAGCAGAGGGAGGGAGAGAGGACGACAGAACACACGAGGGAGACAAGGAAGAGAGGAAGAAGGAGAAAAGGGAGAGGACAATGTCGGCGGACTGAGCCGGAGGCTCTAAAGTATATTGACCAAGTAAAGAAGGGTCGTTCAGTAGGTTTTCACTGGGTGTTCACGGTATTTTCACGGGGTTCTCAAGCATTCACGGTACTCAGTGTTTATGGGGTTCTTGCGGTGTTCGCGCGGAGTTTTTACGGGGTTCGCACAGGGTCTTCACGGTATTCAGCGTGGCGCTCGCTGTGTTTCACTGGTTCTTATTGCACAGTCCCACCCGCAACCACCCTCCACTTGAATATAATTACTTTTATGGTGTAAAAATGCTATTTAGGGGGTGTGAAATTCATACCCCAAAATTTGGGTATGAAACTCTTGCCCTAAAACTGAGGAGCGGTTCCTAAATGCGGGGTATACTAAAGTAGGGGGTGGAGGGGGAGGGGGAGGGGGCTACACAAACCCTCCTTTTCGGTTGTTAAAAGGGGGCACGTTGGTTTCCCTTCTGACGGGGGAGGAGGCGAAGGGGGACGCTCTATATGTGTATATGGAAAGACTATATACAAAAATATATAGGCCGGTGTTTGGCAGCTTGAGCAACAATGGGACGCCAGTAAAACATAGGCTTTGAGTAAAACATATAAACAAGCTCCGACCACAGAAAACTCTGACATGGACGTGCTGGGTTCACTGGAGCAGTGCAGCTTTTGGAGGCATCAAGCCAACCGAAAACCAAAAGCAGAAAAGTACATACCAAAGCACCGGCCAGAAAAGGGGCGGGCACCCAGATCAAAGGGGCAAAAGCTTCAGCGAGGCGATCGTTCGGAGGTTGACACCGCCTTGCACTCGCGTGTGTTGCAAAGATTAAGGCTCCACAAATTCGAACCTTGGAAGCGGCGTCAACCTCCGAACGATCGCCTTGCTGAAGCTTTTGCCCCTTTGAAGCGGGTGCCCCTTTGAAGCGGGTGCCCCTTTGAAGCGGGTGCCCCTTTGGGGGTGCCGGCCAGGATTTGCTTGGGCCGGAAGAAAGTGATTAGTTGAAACACGGGAGGGACATGTCAGCAAACCAATTTGGCCTTGCCTTCGAGCTGGGCAAGCTCAACAAACACTAGCTTTGGGTGCATCCTATTTTTTAGTGACACCCTGCGCTTACAAAAGTGCTACGCAGGCCCTGGACCTTGAAGGAGCCCCTAAACAACGTTTTGTGTCTGAACAACAACGCGCTGTAAGAAGAGTGCTGAACTAGGCAAAGACTCGGCGAGTAAAGTCCACCAAGAAACTCTCGCCAGGAGAATTCCTACTTTGGGGCGGATCAGAGGTTCGCATAAAATGGCTGGGGTCTGTTCGAAAGAACACGGCGTGTCCCGGCATGTTGAATAAAGTTCTCGGAGCGCAGCTCCAGCCAAGCATCATGCATTGACCTCAGTGTACAGGAACTCCAATTGGCGCCAGCGCCGGCCGAGGTCGCAAACGCAGCGGCAGGGAAGATGGCGCTGGCGCTGGCATTAGCGCAAGCAGCTTGTGGCCGGGCTGCCACTCCAACCTCGGCTTCGAACGCTGTAATGGGAACCCAGGGCTGATAAACCCCTGTCATGACGGGGTGTCCCTTTTTGGAGATCCACTTGGCAAACACCGTGAACCCCTGACTCCCCGCCAACTGCTGCCATGCCGCAAGAGCTCCACGGAGCGAAGCTGCCAATATGCTTTAAACGTTATCGTTGGAGCGACCGCGCCCATGGTAAGGAGCTCTATGTGCTCTTCCAGCTTGAGCCAGCTGACGGCGTGTTCTAAAGCTCCGACTCTGCCATCCAACTCCATACTCCGAAGATTAGGGCACCAGCCCAATTTTCCAAATGTGAAACTTCCTCTGCGAGCAGATCTGCAAGAGGTCCGGCGTAGGAATGCCAAAAGCAAGACCCAATGTGGATGCAAACCGGCAAAAACATATGCGCAAAGAAAGCGAGCGGTAGTGTCTTGGCCAAAGCTCATTTGGGTGTGAAAAAAGGGACCCCCTACAATATTTGATGTTGAACAGTCCCCCAAAGGAAACCTGCTATTTGGAGCCCTTGATTGTGAAACGGTAACTTCCTAGTTCGCCTAGGTAACTCGGACGATTTGTGCCGAGGCCTTGTACGTCAGCGCAAGGGGAGTGGCCTCACAGCTTTGCGCAGGGAGGATTGGCTTTGTAACCACCATGGACTTGCCAGGTTGCTTCCGAGAGCAAGCTTGCATGCCGGGATCTCTTGCCCTAGGACACCTTCCTCAATTGGCATAAACTGCTGCAACGCCAACTTACTAACTGCTCATCCTGGCGAGGGCTATTACACTACCTCTAGCTGAAGCACTTTGATCACATGCTCAATCGAATTTCAATTCTGGTGCACGGAGCGCGTCTTCTCTTGAACTGTTCAAGGTCCACGAGCTGCGGCTTAGGGGGGAGAGCATTCACTGCAGTTCACCTTTGATCATCACTCCTCTGAAGAGACACTCACTGAAAATCAAACCCAGCACGACATGCTGTTCGACATACTTAGAGGAGGGCAAATCTAGCTGGAGCTTTCAGAGTTAAAAATAGGTGCCCAGAATAAGCAGACTCATCCAAATACAAGCAAACATGAGCCCTTTCCCCCCCCCCATGTCCTGTGAAAACACCCCGGCTCAGGTCTTCCAAAGCTGGGCCGCCAACCCATGCAGGAGTGGTTCCCCGCAGCATGCGGACGGCCTTCTTTGCATCCTGAGGGAGGGAAAGGTGGCGAAAGCGACATTTTGAGCAAACCTCAAGATAGCTGCAAGCCAGGGTGGTTGGACCCGCTGGGTTCAAGTCCACCTTGGATTTGGCTCACAAAAAAGGGAACCCTGTCACCCCCACGCCCAACGACTGCATTCTGGACTCGGGATTTTGGACATGGGACATGAAGCAGTGGTTGGAAGCATGCTGGTGTAAACACTGACCAATTCCACCGACCAATGTTTTGATTGCCCATCTATTCGTTCCATTCATGCCTCCACTGAGCCCATTCGGATCAGCGCGGCGCACTCCTGCCGCTTCGAAAAGAATGGGGACCCCGTCGGCCTTTTTTGGGTTGGTCTGTAAATTGGAGTCCCCAAAAGGAGGATTCCATTTGACTTCCGCCTAAAGAAGAGAATGGGGACCGAGGTTGAAACGCAAAGAGTGTGCAATGACCAAGTGCTTGCTGTGTGGGCAACGCAGAAAGCCAGCACAAAAAGTACTGAGTATGTCAAAACCCTTCTCTGGCCTTGATAGTTGAAGCTTGAACTCACCCTGAGAATGTAGCCAAATCCTTTTGGCAAGGGCATGCCTGACGTGTCACGTGGCGCAACGACTGGATCAACTTGCGACGCAAAGCAAAGCCCCTGTTGAACCTGAAGTCATGTCTCTCCATATCCAAAGGGCTGTGCATTGAGTGAAACACTTCACGAATGGAGTCCTTCTTGCCATGCCGCAAAATCTTCATCTCCAACACCTGCGACATCGTTTAAAGAACCATAGCGCACAGAGCACGTCAGGCCCCTGTCCTTTTTTGCGTGTTTCACTTACTCCCACCATGGCTAGCTTCAGAGTGGCCATGCGACTCCATGTCAAAATGCTTGGCATCAGCCTCCAAAGCTTCACGAAAGCTCTCCTGGAACCGGTAACCCCTCATTCAATCGCCTTCAAAGCCTTTGGAAAGCACTCTGATACTCAGGCGTTAACGCGCCGTTCGCAAGGCACGGCCAGCCTTGCCAGCCTTTGAGAAGGCTGCTTGTAGATGAGCTTCATTGATAAAGGCCGGTAGGGCCTTGAGGCTGCAACACAAGGCGCATATCTGATGGGTGCCGTTTTTGGGGGAGTATCAGTTGTAAAGGGAAACCAAAGGAAAACCACAAAAATTGTGGGGGTTCTTTTTGGGAGTCCAGCTTTGCTAGCTGCTGATTTGTGCCCCATGATGCCCCGTGCATGTCTTGCAAACCTTCCCAGCTGCTGCTCGCGGAATTCGACAAGAAAGGGAGCCTAAATGATTGGAGGGCCAGCCTTCACGTAGAGGTTGTTGCAAGGCGTCTCCTTCCCATCATGGCCTGCAAATGAGGCAGTTGTGGTTTGTGGTGCTCTCATGTCCCGTGCGAGTTGCACCCCTCTTGTTGGATATTGGGGGTAATTTTGTTGGCCCAAGCTGCATCCCAATTGGTGGCACTCGACTCCCCTGCCTTTGCCCTTTCGGCCTGCAAGGCTGCAAGCTACCAGCTCAACCGTCACCACGGATTTGTGTTCAAGCCAGACTACAATTCTCATGTCCCGCTTGCACCAGCCATTCAGCTGTCACTTACGTGCCAGGCTCACAATGTAAAAACATGACATGCTCAATGCAAAGCGGCTGTAGCTTTCCACGCTGAGGGACATCAGCTTTGCGATGACCAACTAACGTTAAAGCACAAAAATGCAAAAAACAACCTAGAACTGGAACGCCAGCTTCCCTACTAAGTAGCTGTATACTGAATTAACTCTGCGCGTCAAAGTCTGCTGGCTTCAAGCTGCTTGAATCAGCTCCCTCATTCTGGCTGTCAGCATCCTTCTCTTCCTCTCCCTCCTGCAGCAAGCCCCACGAGACACAGTACCGGCTGCCATGGCAGTTGATGCCATTGTAGAATCCACTGCGGCAGTTCACATACTTTCTGCAGGTGCGGCCACCGCCGCCACCGCCACCGCCACCACCCCACTTTGTGCAGTAGCGGCCTCCGCTGCACTTGACGCCGTGGTAGAAGCCGTTGTGGCAGCTGACATAGTGAGTGCAGTGGCGCCCATCGTCGCCCACAGCCTGCTCCTCGCTGTCGGCCTCCGTGCTAGCCTCAGAAATGCTTGCATCAGCTGCCTCATTCTCGCTGTCAGCATCCTTCTCTTCCTCTCCCTCCTGCAGCAAGCCCCACGTGACGCAGTACCGGCTGCCATGGCAGTTGATGCCATTGTAGAAGCCACTGCGGCAGTTCACATACTTTCTGCAGGTGCGGCCACCGCCACCACCGCCACCACCGCCACCACCCCACTTTGTGCAGTAGCGGCCTCCGCTGCACTTGACGCCGTGGTAGAAGCCGTTGTGGCAGCTGACATAGTGAGTGCAGTGGCGCCCATCGTCGCCCACGGCCTGCTCCTCACTGTCGGCCTCCGTGCTAGCCTCAGAAGTGCTTGCATCAGCTGCCTCATTCTCGCTGTCAGCATCCTTCTCTTCCTCTCCCTCCTGCAGCAAGCCCCACGTGACGCAGTACCGGCTGCCATGGCAGTTGATGCCATTGTAGAAGCCACTGCGGCAGTTCACATACTTTCTGCAGGTGCGGCCACCGCCGCCACCGCCACCACCCCACTTTGTGCAGTAGCGGCCTCCGCTGCACTTGACGCCGTGGTAGAAGCCGTTGTGGCAGCTGACATAGTGAGTGCAGTGGCGCCCATCGTCGCCCACAGCCTGCTCCTCACTGTCGGCCTCCGTGCTAGCCTCAGACATGCTTGCATCAGCTGCCTCATTCTCGCTGTCAGCATCCTTCTCTTCCTCTCCCTCCTGCAGCAAGCCCCACGTGACGCAGTACCGGCTGCCATGGCAGTTGATGCCATTGTAGAAGCCACTGCGGCAGTTCACATACTTTCTGCAGGTGCGGCCACCGCCGCCACCGCCACCACCCCACTTTGTGCAGTAGCGGCCTCCGCTGCACTTGACGCCGTGGTAGAAGCCGTTGTGGCAGCTGACATAGTGAGTGCAGTGGCGCCCATCGTCGCCCACAGCCTGCTCCTCACTGTCGGCCTCCGTGCTAGCCTCAGAAATGCTTGCATCAGCTGCCTCATTCTGGCTGTCAGCATCCTTCTCTTCCTCTCCCTCCTGCAGCAAGCCCCACGTGACGCAGTACCGGCTGCCATGACAGTTGATGCCATTGTAGAAGCCACTGCGGCAGTTCACATACTTTCTGCAGGTGCGGCCACCGCCGCCACCGCCACCACCCCACTTTGTGCAGTAGCGGCCTCCGCTGCACTTGACGCCGTGGTAGAAGCCGTTGTGGCAGCTGACATAGTGAGTGCAGTGGCGCCCATCGTCGCCCACAGCCTGCTCCTCACTGTCGGCCTCCGTGCTAGCCTCAGAAATGCTTGCATCAGCTGCCTCATTCTCGCTGTCAGCATCCTTCTCTTCCTCTCCCTCCTCTTCCTCTCCCTCCTGCAGCAAGCCCCACGTGACGCAGTACCGGCTGCCATGGCAGTTGATGCCATTGTAGAAGCCACTGCGGCAGTTCACATACTTTCTGCAGGTGCGGCCACCGCCGCCACCGCCACCACCGCCACCACCCCACTTTGTGCAGTAGCGGCCTCCGCTGCACTTGACGCCGTGGTAGAAGCCGTTGTGGCAGCTGACATAGTGAGTGCAGTGGCGCCCATCGTCGCCCACAGCCTGCTCCTCGCTGTCGGCCTCCGTGCTAGCCTCAGAAATGCTTGCATCAGCTGCCTCATTCTGGCTGTCAGCATCCTTCTCTTCCTCTCCCTCCTGCAGCAAGCCCCACGTGACACAGTACCGGCTGCCATGGCAGTTGATGCCATTGTAGAAGCCACTGCGGCAGTTCACATACTTTCTGCAGGTGCGGCCGCCGCCGCCACCGCCACCACCCCACTTTGTGCAGTAGCGGCCTCCGCTGCACTTGACGCCGTGGTAGAAGCCGTTGTGGCAGCTGACATAGTGAGTGCAGTGGCGCCCATCGTCGCTCACAGCCTGCTCCTCACTGTCGGCCTCCGTGCTAGCCTCAGAAATGCTTGCATCAGCTGCCTCATTCTGGCTGTCAGCATCCTTCTCTTCCTCTCCCTCCTGCAGCAAGCCCCACGTGACGCAGTACCGGCTGCCATGACAGTTGATGCCATTGTAGAAGCCACTGCGGCAGTTCACATACTTTCTGCAAGTCCGGCCACCGCCGCCACCGCCACCACCCCACTTTGTGCAGTAGCGGCCTCCGCTGCACTTGACGCCGTGGTAGAAGCCGTTGTGGCAGCTGACATAGTGAGTGCAGTGGCGCCCATCGTCGCCCACAGCCTGCTCCTCACTGTCGGCCTCCGTGCTAGCCTCAGAAATGCTTGCATCAGCTGCCTCATTCTCGCTGTCAGCATCCTTCTCTTCCTCTCCCTCCTGCAGCAAGCCCCACGTGACGCAGTACCGGCTGCCATGGCAGTTGATGCCATTGTAGAATCCACTGCGGCAGTTCACATACTTTCTGCAGGTGCGGCCACCGCCGCCACCGCCACCACCCCACTTTGTGCAGTAGCGGCCTCCGCTGCACTTGACGCCGTGGTAGAAGCCGTTGTGGCAGCTGACATAGTGAGTGCAGTGGCGCCCATCGTCGCCCACAGCCTGCTCCTCACTGTCGGCCTCCGTGCTAGCCTCAGAAATGCTTGCATCAGCTGCCTCATTCTCGCTGTCAGCATCCTTCTCTTCCTCTCCCTCCTGCAGCAAGCCCCACGTGACGCAGTACCGGCTGCCATGGCAGTTGATGCCATTGTAGAAGCCACTGTGGCAGTTCACATACTTTCTGCAGGTGCGGCCACCGCCACCACTGCCACCACCGCCACCACCCCACTTTGTGCAGTAGCGGCCTCCGCTGCACTTGACGCCGTGGTAGAAGCCGTTGTGGCAGCTGACATAGTGAGTGCAGTGGCGCCCATCGTCGCCCACAGCCTGCTCCTCACTGTCGGCCTCCGTGCTAGCCTCAGAAATGCTTGCATCAGCTGCATCATTCTCGCTGTCAGCATCCTTCTCTTCCTCTCCCTCCTGCAGCAAGCCCCACGTGACGCAGTACCGGCTGCCATGGCAGTTGATGCCATTGTAGAAGCCACTGCGGCAGTTCACATACTTTCTGCAGGTGCGGCCACCGCCGCCACCGCCGCCACCGCCACCACCCCACTTTGTGCAGTAGCGGCCTCCGCTGCACTTGACGCCGTGGTAGAAGCCGTTGTGGCAGCTGACATAGTGAGTGCAGTGGCGCCCATCGTCGCCCACAGCCTGCTCCTCACTGTCGGCCTCCGTGCTAGCCTCAGACATGCTTGCATCAGCTGCCTCATTCTGGCTGTCAGCATCCTTCTCTTCCTCTCCCTCCTGCAGCAAGCCCCACGTGACGCAGTACCGGCTGCCATGGCAGTTGATGCCATTGTAGAAGCCACTGCGGCAGTTCACATACTTTCTGCAGGTGCGGCCACCGCCACCACCGCCACCACCGCCACCACCCCACTTTGTGCAGTAGCGGCCTCCGCTGCACTTGCGAAGCCGTTGTCCGCAGTGCACTTGACCCCGTGGTAGAAGCCGTTGTGGCAGCTGACATAGTGAGTGCAGTGGCGCCCATCGTCATCCCACAGCCTGCTCCTCACTGTCGGCCTCCGTGCTAGCCTCAGACATGCTTGCATCAGCTGCCTCATTCTGGCTGTCAGCATCCTTCTCTTCCTCTCCCTCCTGCAGCAAGCCCCACGTGACGCAGTACCGGCTGCCATGGCAGTTGATGCCATTGTAGAATCCACTGCGGCAGTTCACATACTTTCTGCAGGTGCGGCCACCGCCGCCACCGCCACCACCCCACTTTGTGCAGTAGCGGCCTCCGCTGCACTTGACGCCGTGGTAGAAGCCGTTGTGGCAGCTGACATAGTGAGTGCAGTGGCGCCCATCGTCGCCCACAGCCTGCTCCTCACTGTCGGCCTCCGTGCTAGCCTCAGAAATGCTTGCATCAGCTTCCTCATTTTCGCTGCCTCAGTTGTTGACAACATCAGCATGAATGGATGAGCGCTGATTAAACAATTGACATTTGTGCTTGGGAGGTCAGGAGACTTTTGCAATGTTGGTCCTTCAAATATCGGAGCGTGGACATGGTGCAAAACTACCGTAACCCAAACACCTTGACGGAAACAAATTAATACGTTTAGAAGGAGTGCCTCGCACCCAGCACCCAAGCTTTAAATGAATTCAGCAGGCCGGCTTTGCAAAAAAAGATGTGTGCACGAGCATGCAGCAGGTCAAGTTGGGAGACACATCAAATGAGTCGCCCAGAGAAGCGCACAAAGCATCTGGCAGCCTCCGCAAACAGATGTGCATTATCGTAGATCAATCAAGAACCCCGACAAGCTGTCTAGGAAATTGCTTGTTTCGTTCAACAGAACAAGATAAGGTTGGGTGCAGTCGTAGATGGGTGTGCTTGTCGTTTAATGCGGTGAGAGGTGAAAGAGCCCAATATTTTGGCACTAAAAGCCCCATGAATGGAACAAGCAGGCACCAAAAGCATGTGCTCTCAAAAACCATCCTTGCCCAGCAAGCTTCAGAGCAAGCTTCAGCAAGATATCATGATCAAACACTTGCGCGCCATGTAAATGAGCACTTGATGCACTAGCTTGCTGAGCAAGATGCTTGTGGAAGCTTCCCCAAGTTCTTGGGTCACCTTCCTGGCACGCAAATGAAGCATTTCGAGACCGCACTCCGCTCCGTCGCATGGCTCATCGTTGACCAGTTCGGGTGCGAAGTCCTCCGCGAAGACTCCCGCGAAGAGTCCGGCGAGCAAGGCCCAAGGCATCATCAGCGCCATGAGGGATCAACAGAAAGTCTAGAGAAACGACAACTTAATCGCTTTTCACTCAAGAGCCAAACTTGCCGCCACTGTTTCAACACGCACAACGCGGCACATCATTGGAAAGTGGCGCATTCAACCGCAATGTGCGCCCTCTGTCTGACTCTGCCCCGCCCTTCAAGCAGCACAAGCGTACAAGCATCTCAATGAGAACTGGAACCACAATTCACATGTCGATTAGCCCGAGGCCTGTCTTCAAGTCTTCCTCGGCAAACTTCACCTTGGGCTGGGCCAGGTCTATCAAGCGAGAAACTTCCAACTCGAAGCAGTCACATGAGCAAAAGGATCCAGTCAAAAGCACTTTGGATTACTTTGGCAGCTACTGGATGGCTATTGGCGAACAAGCTGAAAAGCTTATCAAGCATGTGCCAATTCCCCACGCCGCGCTTCACCGTGACTATCAATCCAAGTGCCAAGGTGGACCTGCAAGGTGAACCTTTGTTGCACGGCGTGTAAATGCGAACAGTAAAAATCCCCTTCTCTTATGCCCCAATGTTTTCTGCACATGGTGTGGGGGTGTCGGATTTTGCGCGCACCAGTTTGCTTGTGGCCCTGCTTTCAATGGCTTTTTTCAGCCTGGGCTGCCGGGCGGCCCACTCCTGGTTCCGCCAGGCCTCCACCACAGCAGCCGCCTCCCAAGGCGTGTGGGGAGCTTCTGGGAAGCCGGAAGCGAGTATCAGGACTACATAGGACTACTTGGTGCACATCATTTACATGGGGATGTCTGGGGATGTCTGGCCATGAGTGAGGGGGTTCCCAAGTAAAATTCCTAGCCATGCGTTTCCCGCACATGCCTAGCTTGGGATGTGTTTTTCAATCTGTTTAGCCGTGGACCTTTGTCTGAACGCACGGGACAAACAAGACACCTTGGACGGGGAGTTGCTTTTCTGGCCTTCTGCAAGAACTGACGGTTAGCGAAGCACTGAGGCGTGAAGTCACGAATCACGCAAACGACGGAGCAAAGCTGTCGTATCTCGCTTTGGGTTAAATGTCCTCGGGAAAGGACAAACCGTTGGCTTCCACACGGTCCAAGGCGACAGCAATTCTTCCATAGCCGTTGCGCCGATTTGCACGGAGAGGCAGTTTGTAATAAAGGGACAAGCATGCATAAGGGTTCACAAGGCACTGTGTCAAAAGAAGGGCTATTGTTCAAATGGTACTCCTAACGCCACGCTCCATAATTGTACATAGACTGTCACAAATATAATACACCTTGGCAAATGAAGGCAGGATTAAACAAAGGACTCGGGTGTTTCTCCTCCAGCCAGCTGCCAGCCCTCAACCCGAATAGCCTCTTAAAAACATCATAACAAATTGGTACTTTGAGTCCCCGGCCTGCTGGATTGTCTCCATCTTCACCAGGGCACACCTCACAGGTGCTGCAGAACTTTGGGCAGCTCCGCAATGGCAAGTCGAGACTTGCGCGCAATCACCGCGCGCCTGGAGCCGGCCCTACAACTTGGCATGCCAAAGATGTCGACATGCTAAGGCGAAATCGTTCGAAGGCTACCATGGAAGAATCCTGAGCCGAACCGCTGATGCAACCCTTGGTGCTGTTTCTCTCTCTCTCTCTCTCTCTGTCTCTCTCTGTCTCTCTCTGTCTCTCTCTGTCTCTCTCTGTCTCTCTCTGCTCTCTCTCTCTCTCTCTCTCTCTCTTCCTCTCTTCCTCCCTTTCTCTCTCTCCCCAAGTCGGCAATATACATACACCGACCCAACACCTCCAAATTCGGAACCACGTGCCCTCGGATCCAAAGCAACTTATCCAAAACAGAAACCGATGTTACAAGCATCATGGCGCACCAAATCCATGTGGGAGATCATCACAGTTGCCTCACCAAAGGTCAGCCATATGATTGATAAAGCAAAACAACTTTGCAACGGCTTTGCAAAAATAGCCTGGCACCACGCATGTGCCCGCTGCCTCTGTCTTGTCCGTGTTTTATTCTTTGTGCAAGAACACGGCCAACCAAGTGTCGGCAGGAGACCACCTTCCCGTTGGCTGCGAAGGCCTGGTAAGGCCGCACAACAATGAGAGGCCTCTTCGATACAACATGGTGTATTTTTGTTAGGGACCTTTTGGTTGCTTTTGAAAGGATACTTACAGGCCAATTTGAGCCTCCAATTCGAGACGAACCTGTACGCTATAACCTGTACGCTATCGACTGCAAGAAAGCTCGACATGGCACGTTTCAAATGCAGCGGTTCTGCTCGGAAGAAGGCAAACATGCACAGCAAGCCGGGCGTTTGATATGCCCCTCGCCAGCATTGCATCCTAGTAAGCGCTTGCACAAGCCCTTTACACCTCAAGAAGTCAACAAGCCAGACATATATCAACTCGGCCGCGCGGCGATTTGTTTCGCCAGCGTGCCTCCTGCAAGTGCTCTGCCGTCAGATCCTCTAGCTGCACGTGGCAGCCAAAGGCCGAAGAAGGCAGTCGGAAGTTGCAGAAACAACTACAAGTTGGTATGCAAGTGGCCAATGAAATCAGCGCAGCCAAACATGACATGTTGCACCAAACCCTCTTGTAACATGTGCCACGGTCAAAATTCCTGATGTGGCGCATAGTCATGGCTCCCGTAAGAGGAATCCTTATCGTGATTGTCGATTTCTTCCACCAAGTGGTCCGTGGCAATTCCTATCAGCAATTCCTATCAACCTAAGTGAAAGGTGCTTTAACATTTGACTGAAATATGCAGCTACACCAAACATCACGTGTCACCCAGGACTCCTCCGAAAGATTGCCCACAAAGAGGTTGCTGTGCTCAAGCTCCGAGCTGCAAGAACTGCTCCGCTCTCTCCTTGCCCCTGGGCCGCTGGAAGCACATTTCATGGCAAACAAACTCGCCAGCTCTGGGTTGTCTTGACCATCATCAGGAGCAGCATCTCGGGTGGAAAAATAAGAGCCAAGAAGAACAAGCGGAAGAACAGGCGTCATGACTGTTTTCTTGGGCCCAGAATTTCAGTACAAAGCTGGGCTGGCCTTGCCAATGGAATGCTTCGTTCATGCCTTGCAGCAAAATTACCCATATCACAAAATGGGCAGTGTGATATCCATATCCAGAACATGATTGCTGAGTCTTGTCAGTCCAGCTAGGGCTTGAGGCCAAATAGTCTAGGTATGCAATCTCAGCATGGCCCTCGGGCAAGCTGATTTGACTCAGCGGAAGGTTGAGGGAGTGTTTCCAAACTCAAATGTAGGCGAATAGCAAAGCTTCTGCAGCCACGCCTTCATGGTTCGCTCCTCCGTAGCCTTTGTTGGTGCAATTCCTGGCAGGGATGTGTCTGGCTGAAGCAAGGGGACACTGTTTTCTGGCTCGCAGCTTGCTTTTGGGCCAATGTAAAATGGAGGTAAAAACCCACATTTGGAGTTGGAATAACAGGTCCTGGTTACTGGGAAACAGCCTGGCAGTGTCCCACTGCAGCGATGTTTTTTGTGGGTTTTTCTCGTGGCAAGCCGGGGCAGGCAGCAATTGAGCTTTCCTTTTGTTGATGCTGCCAATAACGTGCGAAATGCCAACACCAAACCTGTCAGCGCGGCGGGGATGTGGGTAAAGACACCTGCCAGGAAGGAGCAGAAAACCAAACAAGAACATCGGTGATATTTCCAAAGACCCAGCATCACACAGCGCTGAGATCTGCAGACAGTGCCAGGATTTGGCCATTGCCAAAATCTTGACTCTCCAAAAGGTTGGCTCTGTTGGTTTCCGTGATGCCTCTCCCAGCCAAAGACTGATCTGAATCTCTGGGGGCCCAACATGATTCGCATCCTAAGGGACCCGCGGCAGGGGGAGGGGGGGGACCTGCGGGAGATGCACACAAACATGAAAACCGCAAAAATACCCTCCTCCACGCACCAGCCTTGCCGCGCTGCGGCGAGCCATTCCGCACACCTGCGCTATGGACAGAGTGGAGCATAGAAGTGGCGCCAACATGTTCGTTGTTAGCGCTGGACGGGGCCCAACATGTTTTGTCGAAACGGGGGGGGGGTGGGGGTGGTGGCGGTGAAACACTGTTTCTTGCAACACTGCGATGAGCAAAGCCGTTCTAACGGTTTGGAAGGAATTTCCGGAGCATGCGTATCATGGATCGCACATTTGCAGGTTTCAGCTTTCGGGTTCATGATGCAGCTGGGACGTGCAATGTACGCTTGCAATGTGCAATTTCCAATAAGAGACCCGGCTTGGATGCTTCCGCTCCACACTGACGACTTTCGCTGTCTCTCGCGGGTTGACGCGCTCTTCTGTGGATGCTCCACTGATATGTTGACCGGCAGAAGGCTCATATTGTGGATTAATCTATACACCCTTCGTCTGCGACATTGGTCCTTCCCGGACAAAACCCGAAAGATAGTCTCAACCAGAGAGATGGTCTCGTGATTCTCTGGATCTGTTCCGGAAGCACGGGCCCTGCCAGATCCAAAAAAAGCGCTGCGCAAGGGCAGAATCACGTAAACCACTAAACAAGGTGATGGAGGAGTAAGTAGTCTGCTCAGTCCCTCTCGAATTGGGAAGATTATGCTCGTATCACAACGAAGCCTAGCTGAAACGCTGGCTGACCAATTAGTTTATTTGTCGCACGGCCGGCTATCACTTCGATCCAGATTGCATGAACAGCATCAACAGCATCACCAGCATTACCAGCAACGAAGTCGAGCTGAAACGACCACTGACGAACAGGCGAATTCGTCACACTGTCGGCCATCACCTTGAGACCACCAGCATCGCCAGCATCACCAGCATTGCCAGCCACGATGTTTAGCTGAAACGACCGGTGACGCGCCGATCTACAGACTGCACCACCCTTTGATCCTTTGGTGCAGGGGCCCAAAAAAGCAGGGGATTCAAAAGCGAATAGGTCCAGAACCAGACCTCAAGCGGCTGGAGGCAGAAAAAACATCATCTCACGAGCTAGCCGCGTGTTACACAGGCTTGAAGGTCTAGATGTGTCCTTACAAGTTAACTGCGTGTCTGAGGTTTGGAGAGCTAAGGCAATTCTGTGCTCGCTCCCTGCATCTGACCAGAACACACCTACCTGAGTAAACAACGAAACAGAAGCAACAAAACCCGCCAACTTGTCGTGGGCATGTGTCCTTACGAGTTAGCTGCGGCGTGCACAGGCTTGAAGGCCGAGGGTCTGGAGCGATGTGTCCTTACGAGTTAGCTGCGGCGTGCACAGGCTTGAAGGCCGAGGGTCTGGAGCGATGTGTCCTTATGAGTTGGCTGCGTGTCACACAGAGTTCAAGGTCTGAGGGCGGACCAGGGATAGATATCTAATAATTGAGGAGGTACCTCACCCCCCCAACCCTTACAGAGACCTTGCTAACGCAAGGAAGTACTCAAGGTAGCCACCAAAAGGCTACCTTCGTGATTTCCCAAGTTTATGTCGAAACCCTTGTGCCACAGGCAATAAGTAACCCCGATAGACCCCAATAGCGATGGGACCAGCCCCTGTTTCTGCCTCGAAATTCCCACCGCTCTCGACTATTTATCGCGCATTGGCCAAATCGTAGGCAGCGTGTCGCACCGAAGCCAAGCCTGATTGAAGTGGCCTGCCCTAGACATTAAACTCGTTTGGGATTGGTCTCGTTTGGGATTGGTTTTGGAGCGTTGCCCCCAACCACCAAAACTCGCCCACAACTCACTCAACCACACCTGAAGCAACCCTAAAGCCGCTGCTAAACCAGTAGCACACCAATCACAAATCAGCTCCAAGCCAACCCAAACCCACTCAAAGTCAAGCCTAAACCCGCCCAACAAGAAGCCTGGATGTCAGCCCTTCACTTCACCAAAATTAACCCCAAGCCTCCCCAAGATCCACCCTCATGAAGATCTAAGCCAGCCAAAAGCCCCCCTAACTCCCAGACTCCCAACTGCCACCCAATCAGAGCCAAGAGGCAACCCCAGCCAGGGCCAAGTAAGGCAGTGAGGCGGTCCACGAGGAGTCTTTTCGCGTCAAAGGCGACTGGTTTGGCCCATAATTCGGAAAACAATCAAAACTACCAAAACCACAAGTAAAGCACGCGCAATTTGGCTATTCTTTGGAAATTAAGCTACCAAAAGTGGAATTCAACAACCAAACTTTGGTAAATCCAAAGGACACTGACCGACCAAAACCGATTCAAATTTCCCTTGAAACTCCGGCCAAAACAACCACACTACCAGGACACCACCAAAAATAACTAGGACACCACACGAGCACAACCAGGAAACCACGCCGCAGTCACACCCGGGACACCCAGGATACAGGACACCACCAAAACACCACACCACTCGAGCACCACTGGGACGCAAGGATATCCCCAAACAACTCCACACAATGCCAGGGCACCGACCCCGAAAAGCATGGGCGCACGGACTCTTTCAAGGTAGCGGAGTTTAGGACCACATAGCTGACGCGATTGGGGAAAAATGGATCCTTGAACACAAAGGCCCTGGTCCCTGTGCCATTCACTAAAGCATCTGCGTTGAAACCTTGTGGTTTCCAGTAGGTCCGGGTGCTCACTACCTTTGACAGATCTCGCTGACACGGTGAAATTTTATCCTGCATGAAAACAAACATAAGATCTACACTTCGTGTAGACGTTGGTAACATGTGGCAGCCCCCAAGCGAACTGCACACGGAAGTGGGCCAGCCGAAGCCAACCCACCCTCCCAAGCAAGGGCACTCAAGCCTTGAGCAAGACATCGAGAATACCCACCAACCACCAACCAAGGGGGGAAGAAACAACCAACACCCCCAAAAGCGACCATTAACCACACGACTGGAGAGGCCAGTCGAAGCGTGCATCTACACTTCGACGCCCGCCTGACAAGCCATAGCTCATCCATCCGCTCAGCTAACCGCCGTTGGGCGGGAACTCCATGCTGTTGCGAAACGCGGGCCTGCCTCCGCCCAGGGACCGCCAAGCCTCTTGCAAGGTTTCTTTGGGACTGACTGCAAAAAATAAAGCAAGTGCAAGAAAGATTGAGCATCATTGCCCCTAAACGTTTGCGCCTGTCGGTGATGATGACTGGCGTATGTGTGTCCAGTCACAACAAAAGCACAACACTGAACTTGCCCTTGCAACAAGCGCCAAAGTGGATTAAGGAAAGGGCACCCGTAGCCGTAAACAAACAACATGACATAATTATGTGAACAGAGATGCATGAACCACGAAGCACTCGGGCCGGGCATATGCGACCAACTCTCACGGGAAGCAACTAGGCACTGTGACTGGCTGCCAAGCTAGCCTCCAATGCACATTCGCCGACGCAGATCTCTTTCAGGTGGAACATCTTGGACTCTCATGCATTGTGCGCCACAGCGCTCTTGTGGCGCAAATGCATCGGAACGGTAAGTGGCCTTGCCACCTCTGTCCAAACTGTTCCTGGAAGGCATTGTTGCCGGGAAATTACCTTTATTCAGGCGAACTGCGGCTCGGATGAGTCCAGCAAGGGGATGTAAAAAGTAAGCTACCAGCGATAAAGACTGGTCTCAAGAAAACTCATGCACTGACCTTGCGCGAAGCTTATTTCTGAGCTCCTTTCGCAAAGGACAAGTATGCCGTCCAAACAAAGGAGACGACCTTGGCCGGAGCATGGCATGACAAGTCTTGCCACTGAGACCAAGATCGGAGAATTGTGAAGGACGCTCAACAGACTATAAATAGTTGCACGTAGCTCTACATTAGCTGACCGAACAATCCCAAGTGAACAAATGCCAGCTACAGATGAGTGGCTGATGTCAGTTTGGCCACCATTGGCCCTAGAAGGACCGCACACAGTCTGCGCATGTGCAAGACTTTCCTCAGAGTTTGATGTTCTTGAGGCGGCCGGACTGAGCAAAGGACGCAACGTTGTGTCTTATTCACAAAACGGTCCAATGGGCCAAAAAGATGGGGTCTTTAGGAGTAAGCTCAGGCAGGTTGAAAGATGCAGTGCAAGGCCTCGGAGGATGGGGACTCATCAGACATCTTATTGGTCGCTGGTTGATTTTGGGGACTTGTTTTCTCTGCTCTGACTGACGTTGACTCGATAAATATTGGACTCTTTGTTAACAAAAAGAAAGAGTATCAACCCCGAGGAATTTGCAGTCTTGGGCCTGGTTCCGCTTGTTGCATTTGTTTGCCAGGGAAAACCCTTCTGGTGCTGCCCGGCTCGCGATGTGTTGCTCGTATGATGTCTGTCCACCAGCAATTTCCCGGGTCTTTCGATTGCCCTTCCTGAGTATGTTCATATCGACGTGCTCAATGCCCAAACGACCAAAGCAAATCTGGTCTTCTATATTCAGAATTGGCCTTGCACGTGGGTTGGTCTCAGAATTAAGTTTTCTTTTGGTTTCCTGTAAAGCCAAACGCGGAATCCAAAAAAACGGAAGCACACCCCATATATGTCTGTTAGCTCTGTGAGTGAGTTACCCGAGGCTCCCGGCATGACGCGTGGGCAGGCGGGCCCACAAGGGCACCGAGAAGCAAATGAGATCGGCAGGGCCCCAGACGCGGAAGACATCGTAGAAGTCCTGGTGCAAGGGAAAAGCTCGCCCAGAGGACTACGCACAATGAGCTCAGGCTGGCCGGCGCAAGCTTGGTGGGGTACTCCTATTGGCATTCTTCACTTGCGGTCCTTTTGCCAGTTCTTCACGTAGGCACCTGAGCGGCAAGCATGCGGCTGTATCATCTACCATTGCAACTCACTGAGGATCTGGGGCAAAACCGACCCAATTGCAAATATCTTCGAATGCCTAACTGCCAACATATTGTTACGGCTCGCACTGTGTCAATTTCTAGAAGAATTCCGCTAGTACCCAGGTGGCTCTTGGTCAACTCGCCAGCAAAGCGGCCCTGGTTGAATCTGCAGGTTGCCTCTTGGTTTCTTCGCGGTTTCGTCCAGTTTAGGCAGACACCAACTGTAATCAATCATTCCCCAGTGTCGCCCATGGAAATCACCACCTTTGGACAAATTTCTGTCACCAGCTATTGGCAAGGCGCCGATGCCGTTCTTGGCCCAGGCAGTAGCGTCCCATGTGTCGCTGAAGACGCAGGCCTTGAACACAAAGAACGTGGGCAAGTAGACGCAGGTCCTGGCACAAAGGCTTGCGACGGCAGGATTCAAAGACTCCCAACACCAAGTCTTTCCTCAATCGGACAATTGAGATTGCTAGCCACGGGAGTGCTCCATATGAGAATGACGCATGTGTGCAACCAGATCCGGAAAAGAAAATGGTCCCCTGTTGTCAGTTTGACATTTTTGGATTTCTGGAGGAATCAAAGGACCTTTGAAATCGTAACTTTTGCAAAACAAAAGGGCCCCTCAAATGAATTTTGGAAAACTGTTAATCCGGGATGGATGAACCCTCAAGGGACACAATCTCTCTCCCCAGCTGAGCCCGTGGCAGCATGCCCAAGTCCAAGGCCTCATTGAACGGCGTTGGGTTGAACGGCGTTGGGTGATCCCAGAGAAGGGGGTCTTGACGTTTTCGGTCCGCGTTGCCTGTTGGCTCAGAGCCAATGTGACTTTGAGTTCGATGTGATCTTCTTGTTGCTTCTTTCATTGGGCATGGTGAAATGGGCTAGGCCGTAGCCAATGCACAGAACCGATCCCACATAGCCCCTATATGCCCTCATGGCGGAGCCCACCAAAAGACAAACCAGGCCTGCGACATCCTTGTTCAATCGGGATTCACAAACACCGCAAGTGGTCGAACCAAACGGAAACGGCAATCCTAAGCCCTCTGAAACAAAAACACCATGGGTTTTCTCCGCTTGCGTTGTTCCGTTCCACTGTTTGGCTCTCACAAATGCAAGGAACCAAACACCTGACAGGGTGAGCAACCCAAGGACAGCACGCTCACCTATGTCTAAAGCACAGCTGTCCGAGTTTTAAACACGGCAAGTTGCCCAGCGTGATCTAACCAATGAATAGACGTGAGGCACTCCTCCGGCCCGAGTTGACTTACGGTCCCCGCAAAATTTGCCCAGGCATGGAACATCCAAACTGCTGGATTTTTCATCTTAAGCTGGTGCATTCCATTGATGTTCCCCCCTTTTGCGAAGTAAATTGACAATTTTCAAGCCCTGCTGCTGTTGCACCTGAGTTCAGCAGAAAATCAAGCAGCTTTTTTAAGCGCGCCCGTCTGATTGATGCACCTGGATTGACGCCAGCGCGGCGAACCTCCCTCGGCTCGTTGAGCCTCCCCGGCTTCTGCATGTTGCAAGGCACCGTGAAACCCTAGGCCTCCGGGCCGTCTGGGCGCCCAAGGTCTTGAGGCCGGGCAGGTCCTGCAGCTTCTCAGACCAGGGCTGGGAAGTGAACCTGTCCTTAGGGCGCGCAATCGTTTTTTGGGAGCAGGACGCGCCAAGCACGTTGGGCAACGTGCGCGCTCGCAGTTCGATGTTCTTGTCTATATACTTAGAAGCGCGCTGTCAACCCTCTCGGCAATAGTTGTCTCTTGGCCTCATGTGTTGCGCTAGGCGGCTGGCTCTCGCCGACACGGGGCAAGCGCGCTGAAACTTGGTTGGCGCATATTGAAGCATCGCAGGGCTCTTGTTCGACTCCGTAGCGTAATTTCCGATGACAATGCTTGGGCGCGTCAACAAGCGCAACAATTCAGTCACATCGAACTCTTGCAGCAGAGCACGAGTTTCACTGCTGGGAAGAGCTTGTCATACCCAAAGCAGCAGTTTGGGCGGGGGAGAGGAGCATGACTTTCCAATTTAGAGCGCGTCAACTTGTTGCATTAAACCGCAATTTCACTTCAATAGCGCCCTTGCCCGTGTTCCTTTCACAGAGCGATGAGTCCGTCGCTTTTTAAGCGTTCGCCAAAGCTTGTGTAATAGGTCAAGGACAAATTTCGACAGGCAAACGCGTTCCCAAAGACACCCCCGCGACACCGTCTACACAAAACTCTAAAACCCTTGAAGCGATCCGCAAGAAAGTTCCTCAACACACCTCCCCCCAGAGCCCACGACACGACAACCACCATTTTCCCCCAAAAAACTCCGGCAAGGCAAATGCGCCCAGCGACAGAGACACACGTCCCAAAACACATGCCAAAAACAAACTCTGACGGCACCGCCCCAAAGGACTCAGAAACATGGTTTAAAGACATCCCCGCGAAGCACCTTCCAAAGCTGTTTTCAAAGCCAGCCAAAGACAGCACACGGGACAGCCATTCCCGACCACACCTCAAAGACACAAAACAACCGCAAAGACAGCCCAAAGACATCGCCCAAGAACAACCTCAGAGACGCCCCTGAAGAAATCCCAGCACCCACAACGGCAAGCACATCAAACATTTACCGCAAACAGTGCCATAACTTCATCACTAAAATCGCACTGCCACCAACTTGAACACACACCTTGCTAACAACAGCTTGACCAGCACCCTGGATCGCAAAACAAGCACCGGAGCAACCACAACAGCACCTTAAGCGCGCAAACAGCACCCTGACAAACACCCAAAACAACACCTTGAACAGCAGCCACAACAGACCTCATCGCGCAACAGGCACTGTCAGCAACCACCGCTGCACCTTGAACGCACCCTCGCAAAACGCTCCTCTTTGGACTAGGGATTAAGAACCCCTATGGCTGAAGCTCAAGGGGAACGGCACCAGCACCAGCACCCTGACCAGCACCCTGACTCACCAGCATCCTGACTCACCAGCACCCTGACTGCAGCGCCAAACAAGCACTGCCAGTCACCACCACAGCACCTTGAGCGCAAGAACAGCACCCTGACCAGCACCCTGACCAGCACCGCAGCACCCACCTGGCCCGATTTCGCTGAACAAACCCCACCTCTCTAAAACCCCACCACCTCTTTAGCGGCAAGATCCCGTATAGCTGAATCCATCTCAGGAAAACAATGTGTTTTTGTTAGTTTCCAGCACACCAATCAACCAACCAACCAACCAACCGCCCGACCGACCAAGCAAGCAACCAACCAAAAAGAGCGCTAGGATCCTTGCGCCACTTCCAAAGCTGGTTGAACCACCCAAAGGTGGTTGAACCGATCAAAATGGTTCAACATTTAGGTGTGTTTCTAAGTAAGGGATACGCCAGAATCCCTATCCCCTGGTAAATTGCTCAAAAAGGGACAGACCCACTTGGAGCCTGGTGGGCATCATGGATGCCTCACGTATGATGGAACTATGGCACCCTTGTCGACCTAAGCTGCTCGAGATCAGATTAATATGAATTACCCGTGGCAACCCGTGAGCATTGTGCGAGTTCTTGCTTTCTTTTTCACTTTCAGGCCATTGAGCTTATCTCTCGCATCGCTGGGAATTGCAAGTTCGCTCCAAATGGGCCTTGCGACTCTCAACTCAGCTTAGCCAGCAAGCGGCCTGAGCCTAAGCTCAAAATTGCTATAAAACAGTTTGGCCAAATTTGTCCTCAGATTCTGGGCAAAGAAGCTGGCAAAAGTTATCAAACTTTTCGACAAGTGGTCCGTTGTATCCAATTGGAATCCAACAAGTATCAAGCCATAAACTTGCAGTGGCGCTGTGTCCACTGATCTACGGATGATGGCTGTCTGCCGGGCGGCGACCCCAGTGAAGATCTGCTTGAAGATGTTCACCTAGCAAACAGCTCTCAGCTTGCTGGGCGCTGTGGCCAATACCTAGTGGCAAATGACAAAACTGGGAAACCCCATATTGGCAAGCTTCCAATGACAGAAAAGCGCAGCTGCAAGAGATGCACTGGAGTAGCAACTCTGGGGACCTCTAGGACTTTCATGCACAATCCAGCCCATGGGCCCGTCCTGATACCAATACCTCAGTGACGCGCACGCTCACTCTATGAACTCTCCTGCAAATGTCCAAACAGGAAAACCTTGCCACTCTTGAGACGGCACAATTACTTGCAAGCTCGCGTCCAGCTCTCTCTCTCTCTCTCTCTCTCTCTCTCTTTTGCTGCTGCTTAAGGAGAGTTTTCCTCTGGCCCCAGGCTCTGCGATCAGGACAAAGCTTAGGACCTTTCATTGTCAAGGCCTATGCCCCTCTTTGGGTTCATTCCGAGCAGCTGAAAGGCACCCAGGTAGAGTGCCCCGAACATGCAAAAGACCTCAGCGCGCTGCGCACGCAGAGTCCCACTCAGCCGGCCTGTGTTGACCACACTTGCGCAGCTTGTTGCTTCTGATTTCGAGCACGGCCCGAATAGCATTCGGATGCTTGAGGTTTGCAGTTTTTGTTTTCTCTGCTGCCACTTCGGCTACATGTCATGCCCAGGACGAGGCACCAAGTTTCTCTTCCAGTCGATCTCCCTCAATGACTTCCGTGAGATCACGCATTGCGCAACCAAATCAGCAGCAGAGGTTTTGAGCGTCGCGATCAGCAGGTTGTTCCTTCAGCGTGCATTCATGCCCTTCCATGCCAACAGAAAGGATCAGCTCATGTTCAGGCCGACAACGCCTCGCAATAAGCATTTTGTGACAGTATACACAAGTGTCCCTTTCCACCTGACAAACAAAACGGCGGGGTAACGCTGAGAACACTTGGGGTCGCTTTGGATCTACAGGCCAATCAGTGTAATCACGAGACATAGCCCCAAGCCCATGATCCAGTGTTCACAGGTTGATCCAGTGTTCACATTGCCTTCAAAGGCTGAAGGCCCAAGGCTCGCGAAGGGGAATTCCTTCGCAAAGGCCATGTAGGACCATTCGCCCGAATCACCGGCCGCCTCCTCTCATGAACACACGCGCACCCTTGAAACGCTTCGTTCAAGGGCAAACAAAGGTCTCACAAATGCTTGGAAGTCAAAGGGAGTATGAAGGACACTTTGCAATTGGGTGGAGGTCCTGAGAATCTTGTGACTAGAACGCCACTGCATTTTGGCAGTGGTAACCTGCCGCTGCCTGCCCTGCTGCAGACCTGAAATTCCCAACTGACTGGCCGCCCATTTAGCCTGTCAGTCGTGCCTAGCAGCCTACCAACTGTCCTACAACTGCAACTCGTCTTGCCACCCACATCATTGCCACAGCCAACTAACAAAGGTCACTGATGCTAAAAACGGCACTGATAGTGCTATTGAAGCGCTGCGAGCATTGCTTGTGCTGCGAGTACATGTATTAGTACTGATGGCTCTACTGCAGCTCTGCTTTTGACTCCACTTATGCGACCAGCGTTTCAACTGCTGCCACTTGCTGGCCCACGTCGATGACTACCCGACTACGTCAACAGCAGCCTGGGAGGTTTGAAACCACCCTTCAACTTGTTCTCTGCTGGAGTAACTCGCAAGCTCCCACTAGTCTTGTCCAGTGTTTGGTGGATGACCTGGGGTGCAAAGGCCGATTTCATGTCCATTTGGGGCAACGCATGTCGCCCGGCATGACCTGGAGACTTCCCGAATTGCGCTTTGCTCCTCGGCCGTGGCTGGGCGCTTGGCCGTGAAATCGCTGCACTGAAAGCCTGCGGCGCCAAGCCGGGCCTCAAAAAGGTTCTCGCCAACATCTCTCAACCCTTTTCGCGTCTCAGCCGATCCCACCTGGCAGCCAGGACCATGAGAAGATCGCCAGTAGCAAAATCCCCAGGGTCTTTGACTTTCTGCCGGTCCTGGGGTCAACAGCAATCAAGCAAACATGTGTCCTCGGAAAAACGACATGTTTCTCCAAAGAGGACGTGAATGCATTGGGATCAATTTCCAGGGCGAGCCCCCCAGGCCCTCTAAATTGTCCCGTAAAATCAGGTACATCTTTAAATGAGCCAGTCGGCACTTTGGTTGGCAGTAATTGCATGCCAGAATTATGTACATTCTAACTACCGGTGTTACTGCTTGCTTGGCAGCCTTTTTTTTTCACAGTATGGATGTCAAACACTTGTCTGTGAAAAAGGTTTCTTGACCAATCCCGTTGGGCAAACTGTTTAAACTAGCAGCATGGCGTTTTGTCCAGCCAAGCAAGGACAATGACCCTTTAGACTGTTACTTGAAATCTGGACTTTATCCTGGTTCTGCCTTGCAACGCGCAGCCTTTGTGTAACAAAAGGAGACTTTGAGCTCTCTCCAAACCACCGATAGTCGGTGGAGTGAACATTGCACAGCCCTTGCTTAAGCTAACAGCTACATAATCATAAACGCTCTTGCTGACAGCTCCAAATGCTACAATAGATGGCAGATTCTATCTCGTGTTGGCAACAACCTCTCTTCCAGCAAGCACGGAAAGTGCTGCTTCGAGCTCAACACGAAATTACTCCTGACCTTGCTGGCAGTTGCCGCACTGACACTGACTTCTTTGATGGCATCCAGGTTGGTGACCCAAGGCAGACTGCAAACCAGCAGCGGAACTATTTCACAGGCAATAGAGAACTTGCCTCACAACCTCTTGCTCAGCTCGCTCAGGCTCGGGTCATGGACGAGCACAGGCCACATTACTTTCAGAAAAGGCTGGACTCTCGGTTGTATCTATGTGATGCATTTCATACATGTTGATCTCTAGGAAGCTTGCAACTGTGCTCTTTACGTAGAACTCCGCAGATGTCTGGTGCTGTTTCTGCTGGTTGCAAGGCTGACTCTCGTGGAGCAATTGCCAATCGCATTGAATCATGGCTAGATGGCGATTTCTGTACCTTTACTCACTTTGCTCGCTGTCTCGTAATCGACACGTAGTGTGGTCAGCACGGCGCCAAGTAATTGGTATGTACCGGATGAGATCCTCCACGCAGTGCTTGCTGGAAAGCTTTATATATCTGGCGCGTGCGTTCCTGTCTTCTCGACCTGCAAACCGGTTGGCATTGACAAAACCTCGCAACGATTCTGCTGTGTTCAGAGTGCACCGGGTCAAATTGAATGCTTCGTCTGTTTGGCTTAGGGTGTGCTCTTATTCTAACTTGAAGCGGCGCAAAGATCCCTGAGCACTCCTCGCAGGCAAGGCCCGCAAGCTGGTGGTCTTCATCGCCTGGCCATCCATCCCCACTCAAGGGGAAGTTCATAACTTGATTCCCTGGACGAATCCCCATGGCAACTACCGCCGCTAGCCCTAGTAATGGAGAGTCCTCCCTGTATCAGAAGGTTGAGCATCTGCCCACAATGCGCTTAGTGCGGCTCATGCCTCCATGTCGACTTTTGCGACTCCTGGCAGGAGATGCTCACACAAATCGCACAGCGCACACCTGCTACTAGCACATTGGATCTACAGATTGCACATATGTATCACCACAAACAAATGCAGTGCAAAACCACGCCATTGAATACAAGGGCGTTTTGGCGTAACCTGGCAATGAACGCAACGCCGCAGCCGCAATGGCAGCGCCCGCAGCACTTTCAAAACAGCAGCATACCAACTTTCTGACGGAATGGCACCATTGGCATGCAGCACTGGACAGCAGCTGGGTGGCACCGCAGGCAAACATGTTAGCGTGCACGCACGCAAGTGGCACTAGAAGCAGGGCCGATTCTGCTCAAAGCAGTGTGCCTTCCTATGTCAATGTGGAAATCAACCTTTCTCCTGCCATTTGCCACACTAGCCAGGTTAAAAAATGCAGGTGTGGGCCTTCGGGCCAAGAGCTAGTGTTTGGGGCAAATCACTTGCGGCGTCAAATGCGACACGTGCAGTACAAAGCTATGAGACCCTCGCAGCCCATCCCAAGCCTCTTGGATGCTGCCTGTGGCGCGGCGAAATTGCCAAGAGTATAAATTTTCGATTGGGACCCTGCGGGAGGCATCATTTACATATGACTACCTGCCATTTTGGTTAGGAACAAACATATTGCAAAATGCCTGTGTACCTGCACAGACCTTGCAATGGCATGACAAGCCGAGATCCAGGTCCGAGAGTGTAAATTGACATGCGGAAGGAGCACTGCAAGGCACAAATCATTCTCAAGGTCCCAGCAAAAACATCTGCTAGCCTTGTCCTTGCTGTTTTGCACTATCCGAATGCGACAAATGAGCTCAAGCTCAGAAACAACTAATCGGCACATGCTGCCACCCGTCCGATGACACCTTGCTCACCGCCATGGAAATTGGCAAATGCGAAGCATGGGCTGTTGCCAGCATTCGCAGGATACCGTCTGCCCCCAACCCGGGTTGAACGTAAAGCTCTCCTGAACGTGGGAAACCAAGGTGCAGGGTCGCGGGAGGTGATCCCAGGCAATGAAACTGACAAACTTCCCCACAGCTCTCATGTCAAGCCTCTCCCAGAAACTTGAGGAAATGAACCTGACTGAAGCTCACTGGGCCAGTCTTGAAGGCACGGCAACTCTCCGTCGATGGTTGCCGGTCTGGCTTTGATACCGACTTGGACCTGCTTTAAAGGGAAACCAAGAGGAAAGCACTCAGCTTAGGGGCCCTAAATTTGCGAAATGATATAGCCATATTATGAGTGTTATCTGAGAAGAGCAAAGTCTTTAAAGAGATCAAGAGAGCTGTGGAGTTGCCTCTGAAATTCACCACACTCAGCTCGCCTCGGTGTTATTGCCCGCGTAAGTGGCTCGTTGAGACACCAACAGGAAGTAAACACACTTGAGATGCGATGGCAGCGCGACAGCGAAAAGACAAATTCGCCCTGTTTGCTTGGCATCTGATTCCGCTCTTGGCTCTTCGCTGATTTTTCTGGGGGGAACATACTTGGTTTCAACACCGGCGTCTGTTTCTTTTCGAGGTGCGAGCGACCTGACCTGTTGATGCGCCATTCGTGATTGCTTCATGGTGGGGAGACATGGCCGGATTCAGGCTACCGCCGTGACACCTGGGACCCAGCAGCTGTACCAGGCTTCACAACTTGTCCTTTCCAGCATTCGCAGTCGCGCTCTGCGGCACACCACGTGCATCTGCTCGTGGGACGGGAAAGTGTCATTGGCACCTTTGTCCAATCCTGCTGACTATTTTCAGACAGCCCTGTCGAACCGTAAAAACAGGGTAAAACGGAAAGGTAAAACTGTGGAAAACGGGAAGGGGCCGATTTCTGCGGCCCATGAAAACTCATGCATGAGGCCACCTATTTGTTGGCGCCGCGCGCGAAGGAGAGGTATGCTGTCCACACAAAGGAGACCACCTTGGCCCAGCAAAGCACAAAATGCTTCGACGTCGTTAACAGCAAACCTGGCCTCCAGGATATGGCTTCCATGCTTTTCACACCCCAATGCAAGTGCAACTAGACCCTTGCGTCCTTGGCTCCATTGCGACAGCCGACAGGACCCGTGACCATGTGGCTTCTTGATTGCCATGGTTCATGTCATCCCAAATCAGTGAGGCCTGGAGCGCGATACCACTTTCACCCCATGTCTGTGGCTCGAGAGATGCGGCAGAATCGTTCACCCCATGTCCATGGCTCATGTGGCTGAAGCGGGTGGAAGAAGGGGTCATTTGGCTGAAGCTGTTGCGAGAAATGTCCTTTTGTGCCAGGCACCAAACCGAGCAAAAGTCTAGACATCTAGGGAGCCGCGAAAATCGGAAGCCTCTTTCGGAACATTGGGGCCCGGGCATGGCGCACGGGCAGGCGGAGCCACAAGGGCACCGAGAAGCAAACGAGGTCTGCCGGGCCCCAAACGCGGAACACGTCGTAGAAGTCCTGCGACCAACATGGGCCAAGCGGTTCAAAGGGAATCACATGGCAGGTGGCAATAGGTGGGCGGTGCTAGATGGAATCAACAAGTATTGAATATCAGATGGATCAGGTATCAAATAGATCAGCTCACATGAAAGTTAATATGGGAGTAATGGGAACCGAACTGTCATGATCACTGTCACAGCTTGAAAAAAACAACACAACCGCTATTGTGGAAACTGCACAAGTGAGGGCGCCAGTCCCTCCCAACAGCTTCACGCCATCAATAAACTCGGGTTCGAACATGGACACATTCACACGTTCGAAAATGCCTGGCACAACGCGCTGCAAGCGGGAGGAGTCCGGGGCATTGAGGCCAAATCCATGCA
This sequence comes from Effrenium voratum, assembly GCA_963377175.1. Classification (NCBI taxonomy): domain Eukaryota; class Dinophyceae; order Suessiales; family Symbiodiniaceae; genus Effrenium; species Effrenium voratum. The sequence continues at coordinate 235,600 of CAUJNA010002791.1, read as the reverse complement.
TGTGCTGATACCAACATGAGCCAACCGACCAAGAAGCAGCAATCACATCACATGTGGCATTGCGCAAGGTCAAACTTTGGCGTAGGTTTGTCGGGGTTCATGGTGGCGCGATGCCGCACAAGATGCTTCCCCACAGACGGCTCTCACCGCTCGCCGAAGAACCAATCATTTTACAGTCCTCAACAACTGATGTGCTTTTTTCAGGATCACAAGCCTTCACACCAATGGAGGCCACTCACAAGTTTGGGATGTGGACGCCGCCTACTTCTTGGCCGAGAAACAAATTGTAAGGCGGCTAATTCTAGATCATTGTCAAGGGCAATTCTGCTGCTTGCACGTGGCGGGTCCTTTTGCCAGTTGGTTGTGTAGCTTCCTGAGCGCGAAACTACAAAGAGCTGATACAACCAGGGTTGAGGTTGTTTTTTTACTAGCCCCGGCTTCTTACTAGGCCCGGCTCAAGGCCTCCCTCATGTGGCTCTAAAGAGGTTGGCTGGGAACCTTGATTCGCTCTCAGGTTGGGGGCAACCGGCGGTATTCTCTGGGGGCCAAGTTGGCCATGTTGGGGGGGTCGTGTTGGTGGGCCGCATCCCCAGCATCACTGGCCTCGTTCGGACTAGGGCTGCCTATTATTGACTTTGATTTGGTGGCAGTTCAGGGTTGCTCGAGGCTGGTTTCGGGTGAGTGTTGGGCTTGCTGAGGTCTTATATAATGAGGGCGGGTCGTGGGTTTGCGTGGGGTTCATATAGGTTTGGTAAAGGGCTGATATCCAGGATGCTGTTGGGAGGGTTTAAGGTTGACTTTGAGTCGGTTTGGGTTGGCTTGGAGCTGATTTGCGCTAGGTTTGCGGCCTGGTTTTAGCAGTAGCTTTTGGACTTTTTTTGCTTCATTGAACCACATCCCTAAAGCAGCCCAACAGCTACTGCAAAAACCAGGCCGCAAACCTCGCTCAAATCAGGTCCAAGCCAACCCAAACCCACTCGAAGTCAGCCTCAAACCCTCCCAATATCTCCCAATCACAGACACACAGACACGCAGACACGCAGACACACAGACACACAGACACACAGACACACAGACACCACACCACAGACACACAGACACACCTCACAGACACAGACAGACACACCACAGACACCACACCACAGACACACCACAGACACACCACAAACACACCACAGACACACACCACACACACACACACATGCTACGCACGATGTGTCCAAGGCTCCGATGCCGTTCTTCACCCAAACGGCGGCGTCCCAGGTGCCGCTAAAGACGCTGGCTTTGAACACGTAGAAGGTGGGCAGGTAGACGCAGGTCCTGGGCGCGGTGGAGCGGTCTGAGGTCTGAGGTTCCATTGGCATGGTGTCGCAATCGGGGAAGCAGGCCACATGAGTGTGCTGTGGGCGTCCGTCTGTCAGCACCAAAGACTGGCTCCTGCTTGTATGATGACTCAGCTAACCTTTGGAGATATGGACTCGCCCAGCCTGAATCAACTCCTGGAGATGCACATGAACCAAAAGGGTCTTGCAAAGCCTGCTGAGGTCACGATGACAGCTAGGCATGGTGAGTCGCTGACAATGAAGTGCCGAAACGCTGATGCATCACATCCACAGCTCTCCCATTCAACTAGCATGAACCATGCATCAGCAGTTTCCTCTACACAAGACCTGAGACAATGGTTCTGCTTCTTCAGGTTTTTCCGCTCAACTTGGCGCCAACCGTCGACCACATCGCAAAGCACTGAGAAACGGGCAACATGCCCAGGTCGAGGGCCTGGGCTCATAATGAGGTTGAACATGCAAGAGCAAGAGGTACAGGATGGTACTGGAAGGATGGCACACCTGATCATCTCCAGAAGGCATTGCTTTTTGGACAAAACATCGAGGCAGTGTCTCAATAAAAGTTGAGAAGTCTGGCTGATGCAACCCTCACAGGCTTCACATAGCCTGGATTGCTGGGAGCACTCATTGCCAGCTCATGCTCCCCGGTGGTCCTGTCAATTCCGACACAAGGCACCTCTTGCGAACAACCTATCTCGGGGCCTCAGGGAGCAACTGGCTCTTTGCTCGTTCCTACATCGGCATTCCGTCAAACACTCTTGCTTTTGCCTTGGCTTTGGGTTGTGTCGCGTCTTTCCCCATCTACAGAAACGGGACTTGGCATGAATTTGGCAGAAATGCTCTGACTGCAAGGAGAGGAAGCTTTGCTTACTGAGAAGACAAGGGCTGGTACGAGTACGCCATGCTGGAGCATGTAGCTTGTTCCCTCGGACGCGCTTGGTGCTGGGCCTCCAAACTTCAAAGGCGTGTACAGCCAATGCGTTTCAAGCTTTCCTGCTCCCGAGTACAATGCCATATCCAAGCGTGCTGAACAAGTATGGGTGACACTGTGGATTGCTTCAACTTTCGCTGCCATCCATGTACTTACGTGACTTACGTCCTGTCGCACTCTTGGGGGTGGGCAAGATCTTCCCTGCCGGTCACCGGGAGCCGGGCAGTCTGCGCTCCCAGGGCCTTGAGCCCAGCCGTGTCCCGCAGCTTCGCGGCTAAGGGCTGCGTGGTGAACTTCTCCTCAAGTGCAGTGGCAAATCTCTCAAGAACAACTCCACTACAATTGGAAGGGACTCATGGACGAAGCTTTGTGGTCCCCTAAGTCCGCATGACAGTTGTTTCCTTCTTCACCTTTCCTGGGCGCTGCTGTTGTGTGAATGCAGATGGGATCCAAAGCCAAGCCTAGCGACAAAAAAGCGGCGCATACACTTGAACCATCGATCTATTTGAAACGCACTTGAACACATCTGCACACTTATGTCCTAAGCGCCTAGACCAACTGCCAACACAACAACTCTAGAATCTATTTGACCATATTTGACCCTTGCTGAAGGGAGGGTGGGGACCCTTGCTGACGGGAGAGTGGGGAGGAGTATCCCTACGGGAAAAAATATTTACAAGCCAGGTTTCCGTCGTTTCCGCATGAGCAAGCTTCAAACCTGTGATGTTGCGCTGTTTGGAGAGCCCAAACATGAAAGCAAAGGATGTGCATACTTGCTGCACCATGATTCTTGCACAGCCCGAAAGCAGGGAAGCCTCTCTATCCCTCTCTGACCTTTGAGGTCACTGGACCAAAGCTCTTGCCGCCAGGGGACGACTCCCTTGAACATCCGCGTGAAGATATTCACCTGTCACTTTGCTTTTGGCTGCTTGATACAAGGAAAAGGCCGGTGAGAAGTGCCGATGATTTTCGGCACCTCGCTTAGCGTGCTTCTCTATTCAGAGAAGTAAAGGGGCCAAAAGAAAGTCGCAAGATTTGAGCATGAGAACGCGCAGCCTACCATCGGTGCCATCACAACCACAAGTGGTTTGGTCAATCGACTTCCTAGCTTGTAATATTGTCAGCTAAGAAGGAGCGACGTTCTGAAGGCTAAGCTCCGATCCTGGTACCAATACCTCAGCGGTGCCACAAGACGTGATTGTGAGTTTGTAAGCATGCTCCGCTCTCACGCGCCAAACTGCTCTGTGCGCTAAAAACAGCCACCTTACACGACATGGTAACACTGAGCAAGAATGTCGGACACAAGTCTACGTCGGTTGCACGGAGTGCGAACGAATGGCAAGTTTCAGCTTCCGGGAGCTCCGAGCAGTTTGCAACACATGAAGGGAAGCGAAGAGGCGATACATGGACGATGCGCTGAGCTTTTTAACTTCTGACACGACAAGCCGGAGATGCAAACCCGTCATCCATTGCAGCTCAGAGCACTTTGTAACCAAGGACAACTCTGAAACAATTGGACGAGCAATGACGCAAAATGACATCGGAGTCCCAACTTTTCCGGTTCTGGGAAACGTATGCAAATCAGGGACAATTTGAGGAGAGATTGGTTCCAAACCTGGCGCAATTCAAGGGACTGGAAGGCACCCAGGTAGACCGCGCCGAACATGCAGAAGACCTCAGACCCGATCGAGGGAAGGAGACCCCGGCCCTGGTCACATGGAATAATTGAAGTACGGAGCGACGGGCCAGGAAAAGGATTGATTTGCTGTATCTTCACGTCCATTGTTGAATTCTTAAAAACGGCTTACGTTCAAAGGTTGCGGAACCCACTGGCGATTTCAATGTGCCTCTATCCCCAGAGCAAGCCGGGAGCAGTTGAACTTCGCAGGGTCTGTGTCTAAATTATAACACCCATACTAGTGGTTCGCTTACGTGCGATAGATTGGCAATCCAAAGCGTTTTGCCGCGCAATGCGCAGGCTGGGCATGAAGCGAGAGCCTTCAGAAGACAATCTTGGCTATGGCTGCTCTGATACAACCAGTGATGCAGGCGAGGTACCAAGTTTCTCTTCCAATCAACCTCCTTCAACGACTTCCGCTCGATCACGCATTGCGCGACCAAATCAGCGGCAGAAGTCTTCATTGTTGCGATGATGAGGTTGTTCCTTGCATCAGCGATCAGGAACTACGGAATCAATTAGCACCAGTCCACATGCATGACTACCTGACCTCATGTTGGAGTTCGAGTCATGCCACGGATAGTGAACTGCAACCTTCCAAGAAGTACCCAAAGCTGAGACACGTCCTTCCAGGCACCAAAAACATCCGGAGAAACCTGCCGAGATAAATTACACGGTTGCCTGAATGGCTGAATTGTGCTAACACACAAACCGTAACCACGATTGCCAACCCCTGGTCACAGTTCAGCATGCAATTGCTGCACTTGGCCAACCAAGCGTCGTGAAGGGAAACGCCTTCGCAAAGGCTACATAGGACCAGCGGCTCTGGGCAGTCTTGGCTGCTTCCTGCCAATCTCGGGTCGCAACCACCTGCCTGTGCTTGGTGCATTTAAATTCCATCATTTCACTTGAACAAAGGCCCATACTCAACGAATGCCGGGGGAACTGAGCGCGTCTATAGACGTCGTGCGGGCGTCAGTGGAAAATCTGTCAAACTAGTGATCCGTGACTTAAAGTAGACTGCTGTCTGAGAGCCCACTTGTAGTCTCATGCTCAATCAGCAATAGCGTATTAGGCAAAGCTATGATGTTGGTGATCGCCATCACTTGTTAGGCGTGTGTTCTCATGCATAGGCCCAAATCTCATAGCGAGTGCTTAACATCGATTGATAGCTCCACCCACTCGTGCAACCGGTCAAAGGCGATCGCTGGTCCCAAACGATGAAGCTTGGTGATTCCGCGACTCCCCCAAGCACCCACGCCTCAGCAGCCAGGGTTGCCTTGGCGCGCAGCGCACAGCTGCCGCAGCCGCCCCATTGTTGGAATCCTTGGAATCCTGGAAGGGCCAAATGTGACGACTGAAGCACGGACGTGCGTGCATGCCGGCTGGGTGGGTTGGTGGGGTGTAGGTGGAGTGAGTGTGGGTGTGCGGGTGTGTGGGTGTGTGGCTGTGTGTGTGTGTGTGTGTGTGTGTGTGTGTGTGGGTGGGTGGTGGGTGGGTGGGTGGGTGGGTGGGTGGGTGGGTGGGTGGGTGGGTGGGTGGGTGGGTGGGTGGGTGGGTGGGTGGGTGGGTGGGTGGGTGGGTGGGTGGGTGGGTGGGTGGGTGGGTGGGTGGGTGGGTGGGTGGGTGGGTGTGCACTTCAAGGGGCTGTCGCTCCATGCATTCCTCTGACAAAAAGGGAAGCGGAGCGTGGCAATGTGCTAAAAGCCAGCATTTCAAAAGAATCTCATTTGTGAGACACCCTGTTTGGCTTCCATGCTACTTGGCTGAGTAATGAGGGGCACGCACGTAACCGAGAACCAAATGCAAAGGTCTGAGTCTGATGGGCATGAGCATCAGCTCGCGGCCCTTCGGTCGCCACGAGCTTCGCTTGGTTTCTAAGCCATCTGGCACTGTGTCGAGCTCCAGGCAAGCCAGGAGCTTCTCCGCTCAAATGGGTCTTGGATTGGTCGATGGGGATGCTTTTGGCCAACAAGGAAATTTCCAAGGAGGGTCCGTAATCTGAAGTGGGGCACCCAGGGAAGATAAGAATTGAGGATTGACTTTGAACCGAGTCTTTGTCAAAAAGGACTTCTTTGGGCAGCTGTTGACAGGCCCCGCCTGCCAGCCGTGGCTGCAGGCCCGCCGAGCGCCTTGCCAGCAGGCGAAATGACTGCCTGAGGCGGCAAGGGGCGATGGCTCTTTGTACTGTCACTTCAAATTATCCCAATCCAATAAGCACGGCAGCAAGGCACCTCACAAAACATCACAAAGGCTGCCACTGAACAGCTTTTCCGGACTTTTCTCACTGTGGAACGCACCCTCCACACTTGGGATTCACACCACAGAGAGGGCAAGGATGCCTGCGCACAGCGCGTGCCATGTGGCAGACAAAACTATTCTGGCGCAGTTGCGACGCTCGCAGTGTCGCAAGCAGCGCAGTCCAGAAGTATCGCCGAGAACACAGCAAATGCCAAGTTGCTGGAGACCCCAGTCAATCAAAGCACCAGTCTATGCAACCCTCTAGAATGAGTGTCCGCACAACTGGCTAAAACACTGCAGCCTACAAGCAAACATAAGCAAACCATGGATTCGGTGTGCAATTGGCGTTGGAGAGCAAGGCTAATGCGTGTCACGCATCCCGGTTTACTTGGTGCGGGGGTCAGCTCTGCATTCTAGATGCTGAGATGCAGAAACAACCCCTCCCCGAAATTTATCAAATGATAATTTGAAGGGATATCGGGTGTCTTAAAATGCAGAGCCAACCCCAATAATCACAAAGCAGCAGCTTGCCCGAACAGTTTTGACAGGGCCTTTGGATAATTTTCGCTTGCAAGCTGGTGGAAACCTGGCTAAGAGTTATGATGGACAGATTTTGGCAACAGGAGCGCATTTTGTAGAAGAGAAACTATCACTTTGCGCATGCTTGCAAAAACTTAGAAACTTTCGCAACAAATCCAAAGGGGCAAGTTCATCCTTGAGTACTGGGCCTTGACCAGCCCGTTGCCCTGGAGTGGACAGTGCGAACTTTCCCGGCCAGCAAGTGGAGGAGATGAATATGATGTTCCATGTCACCAAGAAGAACGGCTACAGCAGCTCGCTAGAGAGAGTGAGGACTCCAACAGACCTCGCGATGATTACACATCGGTATGGAGGCGCACATCAGATGGATATGCCCAGATATATGTTTGCAAATTGTGCGGCCACCGAGGCGATGCACGTGGGATCTGGTCACAAAGAGGTGGAATTTGGTTTGCTGCAGGGAATATTCGTGTGGATCCAACAGGAATGCAGGAGGACAAAAAGAGAGAGAAAGAGAGAGAGAGAGAGAGAGAGAAGGAGGTCGCACAGGCGAACCATGCTCTGGCTCTACGACGCCACAATAGTTGTGACGTCTACACGATCCTACGGTCTCGACCGCAAACTTGGGCAGCAAGGAAGCTGAGGGGCATCAGCAGACTCCACAGCTACATTTGCATGTGCCAAGCCTTGACCCGTTGCTTCGCAATTGCGCCTTGTTGCTGCCACCTTTTGCAGCTTTGCTCATTTTCCAGCTTGCCCAAAGAGCTTTGACAGGGCCTTTGGATAAACTTCAGCAAAACATGCAAAAAAGCGCCTCCAAACCCATGGAAGCTTGATTGCGCCCAGCTTGCCACATGTTCCCAGCATGACCCATGTGCGCAGAAATAAAGGCATTGTGTTCGTGATAAATACATAAACAACGGTGAAAACGATCCCCTGTCTTTCCGTGAGATCTGATTCCGTGGTACAGGCATAAAATGCGAGAGCCAAGTCACGCTACAAAAGTGGCGTCCGGCTAATTCGAGCGGATTATCTGGGGTCATCTGGGGTCAACCTCCGCATTTTAGAAATTCACTACAGACCGGTATCTTACACTGTGCTCGCCTTCTTCCATGCGCTGGTAATGCAAACCGAACGCAAAGCTATTAAAACGACTCTGCGTGAACGTGGTCTGAAATATTGTTCCCGGGCTCAGCGCACACTATCTTTTTCGACGGCAAAAACAAAACAAGTGAACTGCAGAATTCCAATGCAACTTGCCTGATGGGTTTCCAAAGATTCAGCCTCACCCGAATGTGGCTTTCAGTATTACCCCATGAGCCCTTGAACCAGAGCTCCCCGCAAGCGTTGCAACATGTTGCAACCACCGACTGCCTTATCTTTGCATGATTGGCCACTCAGGATGTTTGAAAGCAAACCCACAATCTCCGAGGCTCCAGCATTGGCTTCAAAGGCAGGTGCTAAATCCGATTCCCATTCGAGCCCAGCTGGAATTAAGCGACACAAGGACATGAGATGGGCGCACACCAGCCAAAGTGCTGAATACCTTCCTACTGAGTGCTCGCGGCGAGCTTGCATCCACCATCCAGCATCCGTCCACCCACCATCATCCATCCATCGTATGGCTCGGTTTTGTCTGTAGGCATTTTACTGGCATGCGAGGTCGAGAAAATACAACTGTTGTTTGTGAGTTGATGTTTTGCTCGGTACCATACACCATTCAGAACCCTTACATTTCTCGCCTTTAACAGCAGCTCTACTCGATTGAACGCCCAACATCGCCCACACTGGACCGCTATCCAATGAGCTGGCGTGCCAACTGTACAGAACGATGTGGTGGGAACACGCAATCGCCATAACGGCAGCCCGCCGTAATGTTTGAAACCTGGAACCAATCAGTCAGATTCCGGCCTTGGATTCTGGAGGACTCTTCTTACACATCGAGATGATGCGCCAAGCACGTTTGCATCAAAACAACAATTCGTCTTACCCTCTGACAATGCTGTTGGCTCTACCTGAGTTTGATCACTTTGGGACACGCAGGCCCTTGTCAATGCCATACGAACTTCAGCAACATGGTTCCACAAGCAACCGGCTAGCGCAAGCTGACCCCCTATCTCTGCAGATTTGCTCTCAGGCAAGAGGAGACATGACACACGGACTCGTCCAAGGTCATGGCCGCCTGGGGGCGGCAGCGTGGCCTGCGTGAATTAATTGTCTAAGTGCGCAACTAGCACCCCACACAGGCTTTCTTTCCGCTCACAGTCAGTTGTTCTGCAGCGCTCTGCATCCGTGTCCGCAGCGCAACTGAAGAGCTGACGCGCAGCTCTCTCCAATAACGTCTGTTCAACTCTGGTTTTAAGCGCGGTTACTTTAACATGAGTTGGCGCGCAAGATTGCGCAGCATCGCACTTTGCTCAAAGCCCTGCTACACCCTGCAAACCCTCGCAGCGAGTTACACATGGTAGAGAATTCCAGTCGCCAGTGATGTAGAATTCCACGTTTCGCCCTCCACAGGGGCTGCCCCGGTGGAACAATTTGCCTTCCCACCGCCCAGCGGTTCAACGCTCAGCTCGACTGGCGCTGGGAAAGAGCAAAAATCCGCCCGCCGCCGGTGGATCAAACCCAACAAAAACATTGGCTGGTCGGCATGCTTGTTTAGGGTTTAGGGTCTATGGTATTCACCTTAAACTTAAACCCTACAGAGGCGGAGCAGACACAAAACATTTTCAAAAAAAACAATTCGGCGTGTTTCCCTTCAACAGTTGGGAACCTCTTTTGGGTTGTTGCAAAGGGAAACTACCGGAAAAAAGGCCCCCCTCTCCAACAAACCCACACGGACTGTCGTTCTTTATCGTTCGAGGGTCCGCTGCACAAGCTGCTGGGATGTTTGAGGGCTTTGGCGCTCTGCCTTTTCTCTCATGATTGCCGTCAGAGGCGCCTGCGCAGAGCAATCAAAAGTGGCTCTAGGGAACCAACACCTATTAAACCTATCATAAACATGATGAAACACATAAAAGCTGATGGAGCAGACCATCATGATGGAGCGGACATACCATCCACCCGCGATCAAGGTTTGCGACAGCTGTACTTTTGCTTCTTCCCCGTGGGCCCAACTCGTGGCGAGATCTCTTGGCAAGTCAGGCCCTTTGCACAAACTGCGGAGTCATTGTCGCAAGGCCACCCCTCTGGCTGATTCATGCAGTAGTGGCCATGGAAGGGGTAGAACTTCCAGTCGTCCTCTGAAATCAGAATCAATCAACGCAATCAAAGATACAATGCTCGAAACACACATACTGTAAACCAAGTGCAAACCATGAACAACACATGTTGGGGCCGGACCCATTCAGTGTGCCATCGGTCCTCGCCCACGCAACAGTGGAGCTCCCAACCACCCCAGCAACAGGCTTTCGTCAAGCAGTCAGAGTCGCTTCTGCAGGAATCCCCTGGCGTCTTTCCATCTGGATTCAGGCGAAAGAGCTGGGAGAACTTGATGGAATCGGTCCTTCGGCAAGCTGGTAACACCAGGCTTGGTGCGCGGTAGCGGCACCCAGTTATTACCTGAGAAGTTATATGTAGACATGGAACCACCCTACACCAAACAGCTCTTGAACCAAGCAGGATTTGCAGCAAGCACCTTATTTGCAGCAAGCCCCTTTACACCAAGAACAACAAGAACTTGGCAAGACTTTCCATCAGCAACAACAATGAAGATGACAAGCTTTCTATGACACGCCCGTGGACAAACATGTTCACCAAGTCCTTTGCGTGCACTCCTCACAACGGCAATTCTTCCCTTTCTCATCACAGCATTTTCCATTGCAGTTGAAACGTGTCGAAAAGGGACCAGTCCAAATTCCCACGAAGCCCTCGGCGACCTTGGGACGTCGTTTGCCATCTGAACCCGTTAGGCCAGGATAGGTCCACTCATCCACATAGGCCATGACGTCTGGATGGTTCCATGCGATCTGCTCACTTCCTCCATCATTGCGAAGGCGTGCATAAGGGTTCTCAGCGAGATGTTCCCAAGCCTCCTTGTACTTCGCTTGATCCTTAAGCCACCTGCCATCCATATCCATTTCCACACGGACGATGCCTTCCCATGTGTTGTAGAAATGGTCACGCCCTCGATGGTTAACACTCTGGGTGTGCCAGCCCAAGCCATTGATCTGTGTTTCCCAAGTGTCGAAGGCCGAATCCACGGCGCTGAGGATATTCTCCTTGGACGCCACCTGGGCACATGCGACTCGGCAAAGCCAATGAACGACGAGTAGCTGGTGGCTGCAACACCCCACTATCTACAACTCTTGACAGAGTTGTAATCCATCTTACGTGGCACAGGATTCTGTCCATCAGCAGTAGGTCCCAATCATCCACCGAAATGATCCTTGTGGCGATCATGCAAAAGTGAATCGGGGTAACCCCGCGGCTATGGACAACCCCAAAATGAAGCCACTCATCTCATGGGGACCGGGCATCTCACCTATATGAAGGATTCCTTGTAGGATCATGCAGGGGTATATAGACCTCTATTGTATCATTTGGGTTCCATTTGGTTGATGAACATGCCCCACAAGGTGGTACACAACCATCAGGCTTGACTATTGCCTCGTGGCACACGGCCAGGCATCTTGAAATGCTCCTGGGATTGATGGGTCACAAATGCTGATCAAACTGCTTAAAACCATAATTTCCTGCAAGTGTTCCCACAAACCATAGAATCACCCTCCAGCCAAAGTTCGGAAAGCATAAGCAAAAAAAAAGAGAAACGCTTTTCCGGACTCAGGAGATCTCGGGAGTAATTGGGTCAATTTGGGAAATGGATGTCACCACCTCAACTACATCCGATTGCCCCTTGTGGCCCCCGACCTGTGGTGAGTATGACACGTACAATGAGTAGATCTCCGCATCTGTGTGGTTTCCCATGTTGGCTTGCATGGCCGCAATCAGTGTCCTGGCACCATAGATCGATTGTCCGTTCCCTTGTGTTTCAACGCCATTCAAATATCCAAACTCGCATGATTCGTGCTCAAAGTTTCTCTTACCCCGAAACCGGACTTTTTGCAATAGAATTCCAGCCAACCAGCTGCTCGCAGTCTGCCTGGCACCATGTACATGTGTGTTTGACTCACACGGGATCTTGCGTAGTGGGTGTCAATACCTCCAATGAGAGTGTGTTGTTACATGAACTTTCAAACTTGTTGAACCGTTCCAAACCTCGCTGTGTTGCCCACCCAGGAGCCATCCCCATCCGGCCTTTGTTCGGCTTTCAACGCATCCAAGAAACGGTTGGCCGGATTGTTGCGGAACTTGTTCTGCAGTTCAATTTTGATCTTATCGATTCCCTTCCTGAGGGCCGGTCGAGTATGCAACGGAGCAACCCAAAGTGTGGCATTGAGTGACATGGAGTGTGTCACAAGGTGTGACCCCAAAGGTTCTGAGATTTTCTGAGTCAAAACAAACAAAGATCCGCAATAGGTCCAGCAAAAAAAGAAGAACACCAACTTGAATTCCAAAGCTGATCCAAGGCCATGCCCCGGCGATCCGAGAATCTTTTTCAAGCTGGTGATGGACTTTTCCATGACCCCCTCGATGTTCTGCATGGTTTTTACTATTGCTTCCAGATCCTTCAGTCCCTCCACCAGCGAGGAGGACTTGAAACGGCCCACCGCCGGACAGAAAAGCGCACCCATGACCATGTCGAGGAGGAAGGCGACCCATGGATCTCCTTTGTCCTTCTGCTTCTGAATCTCTTCCTTAGCAGTTTGGTGACACAATTCCCAGTTCATCGAACCCCGTACCGAGCAGTTAGGCCGCGAAACTCAAACGATGCTTCGATATCACCGAGACCAAGAGTCCAATTCATGCTTCTTCTCAGCAACGGCACTCGTGAGGTCTGTGTAATAAAGGTCCATCTGGTGCATCAAAATGCTTACCCGCATTCTCCTAGCAGGTCATTAGGTGCTCACTATTACGTCGGCCCTAGGCTTTCAAACATCTCCTGGGAAAGTAATTTGGGCTCCAAGCGCAGTATCAGTGGGCATTTGGAAGGCCGTTGTTGCTCAAATATCCATATTCCATGTATTGTTTGCTCTCCCAATGGCATAACATCTACATCCAAATAACCCGGAATCTCCTTGCATCTTCCTTGGTGCGCGGCTTGCCGCCCTGCTTCCCGGCTGCCTCCCAGAGTTCATCCACTGTGCGGCCAATGTCTGAGGCGGAGATCAACTTCCGCAGCTTGCATAGGTCTTCTTGCCCCTCTGGGCAGGGAGCCTGGGGGAAGAATGCTTGCGCTGCATATGCCACACATATGACATATGCAGCATATGCATAAAATCGGCTAAATGCGGTGAATCCTTCAACCCCCCATCTTCATGGCCCATAGATCCTGCGATGGCCGCCGGGCTTCGCCAAGGGACTTGATGCTGAAGCAGCACGGATTCACAGGTTTCGTTTAAGTTCTCTGCCAGGGCCCACTGGGCCAAGGCCATGAACAGGCGCACAGCTGCCATGACAGCTGGAAGGGCCTGGAACAGAAATGCTTGATCATGCTTGATCCAAGCTGCGGCTTCGCAAACGTAATTGATTCATTCATTGGTCGTGGAGTACGTCAGGCCCTCAGCAAGCCTAGAGATATCTCCCAGCACATGGCGGACCACTCCGGCGTCTCCCGCGGGGGCGGGGATGTAAGACTGCTCTCCCTGTCCCTCTCTCCCTGATTTTGCCAGAGCGACAAACAGACAAGACCCTGTCCTGCATGGCCTGTGACAGGGCGAAGGCAAAGTATCTGGGCAAACTTGAAATGCTTAGTCGTTTGGGGGCCATTTACCCGAAAAGTGATCACTTTTTACCATAGTTTCCCTAAATGATTTTACCCTGAGGTGCCCCAGCTGCCTGCTTGTTTTCCGAAGCAGCTGCGTATGCGACCCAGCATATCAACGAACTCCAAAGTCGACTCTGAAGCCTGGAAAGGTCCTTCCAGGATCCTGGCTGTCCAAGCGTGCCAGGATCATGTTGAATACTGTCATCCGCCTGGAAACTCATACAGTATGTTGTGCGAGCGCGCATCTTCTTTCTCCTCGCGGTGGCTGCTCTATGCACTCGGCTCAGGATCACATCACTCTGTTGAGAGCATGTCGGACCTTCGCTACAAGGCAGCCATAAAGCGAAGTGACAAGAAACAAATACCGTGCATGGCCAAATTCAATGTGATAGGTGATTGATGTGCATCGCTTGATTCCAAACCTCCAGGTTGCAGAGTTCAGGAGATTGGATAACCCACACATGCTCTGCAGATTCAACTTAAGATGGGACACTCGAACTCCCCAAATATTGAATCAGAGAAGCCTCAGCCCAACAACGTTCTCCGAGTCACATTGGAAGCAGGTGGGTGGGACCAATTGGTTGGGGTTGTTTTTCGTGGGTCCCTCTGCGCCAACCACTTGCTGTGAGGCATGTCCTAAAGGCCCTCTCGTGGGTGAGGGCCCAGGTATTGAACTGTGATTCAACCGCTTTGCATAAGGCGGCCCCTGCATCATGAGGTGCCAAACAACAGCATCCGATTGCAGGATTGCAGCGCCTCATGCAAGGTTCAGCAAAGACCTGGCAGATTTGGGTCGGGCCCCGGCCAAGCGGAGCGAAATGCGTCTTCTCTTTTGGGATCCTGAGTTGAGGCTGGGTTTTGTCCACATCCTAATGTGACATGTGCTGGATGTTACTCATCAGCTCGCCTCGGGGGGAAGCCTGGCCAAAAAACCAAACTTTGCAAGGACTCAGATTGATACGCAGAACGCCGTTCTATCGCACATTGCATTGAAGTTGGCTTGTTTCATGTCGGACCAAGAAACGATGATCCGTTCCCCCACAAAAACAAGGTCCACCTAATGACAACAATAAGAATGAATCACAACCCCAGCGGGCCCGATACTAAACCAGAATAGGCCAACTCTAAACCAATATCAAACTTGCGATTTCTCCCAACGACCAGACCCTCTGCTCTGAGCGAACCCGCCGGGAAGTGTCCAAACCCAGCAGCCTGGACCCACCCAGAAGTGAACAAAACACGAGACGTGACGTCCCAAACCTGGAACCGGGGACACCAGAATAGCATCTGTGTTTCTTTTGCCCAAGGGGGCCTTTATTGTTAGGGGTGGCCGTAGAAATTATGGGGAACGAATTGCACAGTACATCCCACAAGATAAGTCAGTTGAGACTTGGTTAGGTGGCAGTGATTGCCACCAAGCCTATATCACTTGATAACCTTGTCATGAAGTGAACGCTCTCCACTGTAGAAGCCAAAAACAACTCAAACAAACCACAAACTCCTCACGCCTGGTGGCTACCACCAAACACGGATGGATGCCATTGCCTATGATGGCTCCCAGTCTGTGATGTCAAATGCACGTGTCGGAATTGGGGGCTCTTCCCTCTGTCTCTTCTTCAAATCCGAACATACGCCCAGAGGGCCCGCGGGAGGGGGAAGGGCTGTTGTCCTGAGCTAAACAAACACCACCATATCCAAGTTATTTAATTCTTAGACTCCCTTGCCAACTGCAACTCGCCTGGGCTTCGGCTGCACCTGCAGGGGCACTCAGCTTTCTCAGGCCACCAGGGTATGTCCTTCTTTTGGGATACCCGTTTTGGGGTTGTATTTCAACTGAAAACCACCCTCAATTTCAGCAGTTCCCCTACTTATCTCGCGTCAGAAATGCCAGTATATAGCTGAGTTCTCACTCCGCAGCAAAAGATGCAGCCTGCCTGACATGACAATTTTGTGCTTTTCCAAATGCACACAAATGCAAGCAACTGGCCTCCTTGTTGCCCGCTGGCAGGACACGCTCCTGGGCATATTATCCACATCACTGTTCCGAACTACATCAGCTGCAGTGCACAAGGCCTTAAACTTAGGCTAATTTTAATGGACGCAATGGATTCAACCGCTCGGCCGCTCAGCCCGGCGCCACCACCGCTGCGAACTTCCGGAGCGTGGTGTCTGCCGGTGGCATGTCGATGGCGGGCCTCACGGGTGACTGACACGCATCCATATGTCAGTCGGAACTTTTGAGGGGCCCTCGTAGGATCCCCCCAACTGGACACCAAAGGACAAAGGTGATGTATCTGTTTTCTCTGGAAGCGTGCCAACATTGATCCCTTGAAAGAGCGGATCCGCGCGTTTTGCGGCACACTTGTTTCCCCAGGTGTCAAAGGGTGAAGACGCGCGTTTTGGAGCCCGCTGCGCTCGACAGGCTGCCGATGAATTGGCAGCTCTTTTACCAGCAATAAGCATGATTGGACGAAGACATGGACAGTGTCCGGCCAGGCAAAAAAACAACTGGTTTTACCCCAGTTCACTGCGAAATGGTTGGAAATGCCAAGTGCAAGAGCCCGATGATTGCCACTTGCTGAGGCTCCTGCGGTATGTGGGATGGACATTGGGTCGAGAAGAGGCACTTGGAGAACTCAACCTGCGCGTAGAAAATTGACTTGGCGATGCACATTTACAACTATCAAAACAATGCAATGGCATGATGGCATCAAACCCAAACAGTAGCAATAGTGTGATGACAATAATATCATTAACAGCTTTGATAGCAATGCCGCAAAGTATGAACCACAATTGCAGACCTATATTTTGGGCATCTTCAGCTTCATCAGTCCCAATAATACACGTACGTCTTCACCTTGAAGTTGTTGTCAGTATTATCAGTGTAGTCATCGATACTAGTCTAAATCTAGTTGTGCATTTACATTACGTAGGTACACTATCTGAACCTGCAATCCTTGTAGATAATCCAATGCTCCTTCAATATTAATACATAGGTGAATGCGCTGCTGCTTTTGCTTTGTGAAAGTGGCATATCTTCAATACCTCGTAAAATATGTCTTTTTTATCCAACTGGTTGGCACATGTACCTGCTCAGCTTCCCGGGCAAAGTCAGCTTGTCTTAGAGTAGCTGGGAACTTGGGAAGGCGTGTTGCCTTTGCACATTGTTTCCAGGTCTGTGAGCCATAGAATCAGAATCACAAATCCTGCATTTTTCTCTTTAATTAGGTTTCATGAGCTACCGGAATTTAAGAGCCAGAAGTTCTAGCGGCCCTTGTCGCCTCCAACAGGTCTGCGGCCGCCGCCTCCAAGCTCACCGACCTCGGAACAGGACCCCCCGGCCCCATGCCCCCACGCGGCAACTGCGCCCATTCCCTTAAGCTTGCGTTTCCTCCCCATTCTGCCAGCAAATCTATTGCCAAGATTGTTCACTTCAGAAAGACTTGCAAACCTTCAACCTCAGCTCTTTGAGTTTGCAGAGTGGGGCCCCGGCACCGTCTGCTCGCTGGAGCCCAACGCCCCCAAGGACCCCAGGGAGGTCAGAAACTGGCCGGAGGGGTTAGGAAGCGGTGAGATCCCTCTTTGATTACGTCAAGCTTCCCCTCTCGTGTCCTAAACTTTCCTCCTTGACGGAGACCTTGATGAGGTTGTCCTGCATATCTGCGCGATAGCGTGGAGGCGACCCCCAAGCCTTCTTGGCCGGCGGCAGTTTGCCCTCGGACTGCGGCTCTAGTGCTAAGCGCCGGCCAAAGCTGCCTCAAGCTGCCCTGAAGCAAGCCCCTTCTTGCACTATCCCATCCCCTTGCTCTTCGCCGACCCCGCCCCAACCTGCTGCCCTTGGACTATGTGGCCTTGAGGGCGGCAGCCCCGGCTTACGGCTACAGGTCTAAGCCAACCAACAATATGCGACTGACGCTGGCCGAGGCAGGCAGCGCGAAGCGTTTGCCACAAAACTTGACAAAGGCTCAGAGTCACATGAGGCCCTTCCATGGACATGAGCAGGCGTCGGCCTCAAGCTGACCGCCTCTGACACTACAAAGCGCTGGGGTGCGAAGATCTTCTGACAGTTGTGCAGTACTGTACCTCTTGCAAGTTTCCTCAGTCCAGCTCGTTCTCTGGTTTTAGCTGCTTTGCCGCTTGCTTGCTGCATTCATTCCCTGAGCCTGGTGCCATGGCTTGTTGGCCAAGGCATTCTGAAGCATACCGTTGCCAGGCCCCACGGCCTTTGCCAAGCGCTGGAGTGAGCTCATAGGCTCACTTGGGCCCCACAGGCTGCACCCATCCCTTACGATCGTTCCTGGAACTGTCGACAAGATTCTGATTTCACCCACGGAGTAGGCCTGCCCTGTCGATCACATCCAAATATCCGGCTTCTCATTCAGCCGAACCGCAACCATTTACATCTGCTTCTTCTTCTCCAGGACTCTTGGCACACGCCATGTCCACTGGATGGAGTGTCCCCGGGGGAAAGCTCGCAGCGCGTCATCAAAGCTCCTGTTCGAGCCACCAATGCCAGCCTTTGATTAATAGCCTACCCCCAACCAAGCAACTCTTCAACTCTTCTGAATAGGGTTGACTACTGTTGAGAAATGTAGAATATCTTAGTGTTGCTGCCTTCTCTGTTGGCGTCTTTTGCCTCGTTTAGTGTTGCGTCCTCCTCTTCTGGCTTTGGGCGGCCAGGCTAAACAGAACAGTATCTAGGGCCATCAAATTTAGTGCTTCATGTGCCGCCGCTCCCCCGCTCTCTCTGGGATAGAATTTACTTGTTCAACCAAACGTCGTGCTTCATGTCCGTCAAAGAAATCATTTTGTGAAGTTCATAGTTGTCATTCTTGGTGAGCTTGCTCAGCTCAAAGCTTGTTCGTTCTTCTCCCCATGGGCAGGCAAGCCAGAATCCTAAATTTCTTTGAGACTGTGTCCTTCCATGTTTCCAACCGACTCCCCCCCCCTGCGAAGAAAACCAACCGCTTTGTTTGAGGGGCATTTGTTGCATGATCCGTGCAAGCCGGGCAAGACACGCTATTTGAGAAGCAAGCCGCGGCAAAACCAAAGCGCAAAAAGCGGTTCCGCCTGAGGTGTCACGTCCATGGAGCCGCCTGGGCGCGGATCCCAAAGCTCCGAAGCTCGTAATCCTCCCGTGTATGTGTAGATCATTGTGCACAACTCGACTCAACATGCCTCCTGGCTCAATGTCATGCTGGTGTGCCACTATGAGATATATATATATACATATAATATAACATAATATAATAGAATATAGATTGCACACATGAACATATTACAAAGACATATGTAGAGGGGTGTCCCAGCAACAAGACCTTAGGCACTGAACTCATGATTGCAATATGCTTTGGATGTGATTACGTATAACTCAAAGGGTCACAAACTAAGAGTCTGTGATTTTGTGATTCCGATTCCGAGGTCCCCTTCCCTTGCCCAACTCCTTTCGAGGGGCAATGGGCAGTGTCTTCACCTTATATACTCGTCGGTGTGTACCTGTAGGACCTCGAACCTTTTGTTTGTTTGCCCATGTCTTTGGGGGACAGCTATATCGCTGTCGGTTACGTGGGGTTACAATCAACGCTGACTGAGCCAGAAGAATGCAACACCGTGTAAAGAACACATTCCAACAGCATAGCTGCGCCCACCACAAACCGAAGAAGCACTGACAAAGTCAGATACCTCAATTCGCAACAAACATGCGCAAGTCAGCCGGAAGATTGCATTTGCAAGCATGATAGCAGTTCTGACGTACGCCCAACATTGCATCTTGCCCTCTGACGATTCTCTTTGCTCAACTAATTCATGGTCAGTTTACAGTGTACAGCATCAGGTTGTGATGCACATTAAGAAATGGCCGGCAACCACCACCTTTGCTGGCTCTAACGGATTTGTTAGACATGCAGGCGGTACTTGCACATTTGACATGTTTTGCTAGGTGCCAGCAAGACAGCATGCTTTTCTTGTGAAATAGCTTTAACAAACAACAAACTGGCCCAGCACCAGTCCCAGCCGAAACAGCAAGGCTCCTGCGGCCGCAAAACACATTTACTCCAAAAGGTTGTCTTCTTCTCTGGAGCTGGTGGGGGTTGCTAGGGAAACCAAGGTAACACCCAATTGGGGCGCCCCAATGGAGACAAATCGAGTTCTGCACCGGTCCCACCCTTCTCCCCAGGGCAGCGGGCCGTTCCGCATGGCGCCGCGACGCCGCTCGGAACCTCATAGGAAGCAGCGGACACGCGCGCGCGCGAGCGCTGGCACCCGAGCTGCCCCAAACGACGGCGCCCTTTCTGGGATGACTCTGTGACATTGAAATGCTTCAAAAAACGGGCAAAAGGCCCCCGATTTGGAGGGAACCAAGCTGGAGGCTCCGCCTTTTCAAGAGAAGCCCAAACGGGCCCACTGAGAGACTGCTCAATGCCCGCGATTTCAGCTCCCGACTCTCGCCCATCCTTGCACCACACCGCATGGAAACCCAAAGAACAGCTTCCAACGGCCTAGCTTGAACAAAGACAGACAAAAGGCAAGGAACCTCCGAACTTCCTTGCACATGTGGCCTTTCCTACTTGCATACTTGCAGAGCTCTTAGCAATGTGTTGGCTCTATAAGTACAGTAATGATTCAAGCCATGCCCTTCCACGACATGCTTGAGTCTTTCTTGCAACCGGGTTGCTTTGGGGCGTCCTTGGCCTTCGGCTTCGGCTTTGGCTTAGGCTCAGCCTGCGCGGGATGCTGTCGGATGATATCCCGATAGAACCAGCCCCAAGATGTATGCTGAATAAATCGATGGTCTTGCCAACAGCATCACCGTGCGCAACCCTTGACAACAACGCCGTACGCACTAGCAACCAATACTTTCAGGAGCTGTCACAAGGGCTCCAAGGGGCTTCCCACAGAAAAAGCTGAATGGAGCCCAAGAATTCCTTGAAAGGCGTGCCTTGGGCTGGCCACCAGCACTGCCTTCACGCCTTGGCCAACACATCGCAAGAACTCTGGGGTTTCCAAGTCAGTGCCCCGAAGCCGAAGTCGCTCTCCGCAGGAAACCAGGGCCACCCACCCTTTGGACACGCGGGGTACTGGGCCTCGGCGAGCGAAAGGAAACAAACACCGGCACAGTAGGGGTGCGTGTGCACCATTCTTACATGGGGATTTCTGTCCACCGACCATCTTTCCGGGTGTATTATATACCCTTATTGACCCAGAAAGCATCGCCGCAATCTGAATACGGGTCAGTGCAGAATATTGGCGGAAAATCAAGCAGGCAATACATATGCAGCGCGTGAACTGTGAAAGGAACCTTGCGCTGAGGAGCATGCAGGAAGGAGGAGGGTACTAGTTATAAATTGTAACATCTCGAGGCATCAACGCCAGCTGCTTCGACGATGAGTTCTCACAAGCTTGCAGAACGAGAGCGGCCAATCGACCGAGCAGGTGGCCTGGGCTCTTAGCCGCTGAGAGCTTTGGAGACGCCTGGCACGGGCTCCGTCAGCAGGAAACCAAATGTCTTGCTCACATCCGCAATGTGTGGCGCATGCCCAAGGGGGGCATTTGCCGATACCTGCATCGTCAGCATCGGCTGATGTCAAGTGACGAAATGGACTGCTTGTGCAGGGCCAGCAAGCCATACAACGGTCAACACATCATAAACACGGGGAAACAAGAGACTGCCTCGCATGAGGCAAATATGCACATGGCCTGCACCTTTGAAGAGCAGCGAACAATTGCAGATTGAGCTAGACAAGTGTTGAGAGGAGATGGATGGGGGCTGGTGGAGGTGGCTGGGTTCTTGCAAAAGCAACGGTTGGCGGTTTTCTTCGCCATGCCACTGGCCTTCGGCTGAACCTTTGGAGCAGCTGCAGGCGGCTTCCTGGTCCGATCGAAAGAAGAGCGGCCGGAGCCCCCAATTTGAGGTTGACTTCTCCGCTTGATGAAAATGAAGCGACCCCCAAGAGAGTGTGCACACCTCACACTTTTATTGGCGAGGTGATCAGATCGAACTAAATCCTGGAGCTCTTGTGGACCATCAAACAGATCAAAGCTGACGATACTCTAGGATAGAATACTTTAGACTCCAACAAAATCTAGGTGAGAGGCAGCCTGTTTGATCTCCGCATATCCCGAAAGCAATGAATGTGTGGAACAACGTGCAGAGCATCAACGTGCAGAGCATCAACGTGCAGAGCATCAACGTGCAGAGCATCAACCAGCAGGCAAGTCTTCAAAAAAAATGGTTACAGGAAGTATGCGCTGGGTAGGTAAGGAGGGAACATCACAACCAAAGACCCCGTTTGGATGGCATAGGAACAACTGGCTGACAACTATAGGCGGAAACAAAACGCAAGCAAGAAGGACACCAATGCGGAACAAAACGGAAACCAATGGGTAATCCACACTTCAAAGGGGTCCGTAGATTTGACACTTTCCCGGAGCCGGCTTCTTGAAGCTCCACTTTGCGGCTCCTTGGCGTTGCCAACCTCGGACTTGTGTGCAAAACTCATCCGAGGCTGACAACAAAGGAGGTACAGCTCAAAATGAGAGAATTTCAGGTTCAGAGCCACCACAGTCCCTGAAGCCAAGTTGAAGACTGCAAATGTGCCCATCTGAAACCACTGTCATCCCTCACCACTGAACCAAGGCCGCTGCCCGCCGGAGGCTGTCGAGCGATTGGCTCGGTCCTGGCAAGGCCGTGAACTCATTGCGTACGTACCTTTACTGGACAAAGCTGAAGAGAAGACCCCTAGGCCAAAGCATTCCAAATGACGCTGAAGCACGCATCAAATGTGCTTAAACAGGAGCGTGATCTTGTCTTCTCCTCCGGACTTCCGACATCTCAGCTCAAGGTTCCAACTGCTTCGCCCATCTCGTCTCAGAATTTAGTCCTTTCAGTGCCTTTTTGGTTTTTGTTGGAGGGTGCGTTGGTTTCTGCCGAGTCCATGCGACTTGGGCTCGAAGCCTTCCCAGGCCAAAGACCCCAGGACCAGCCTCAGGGTTGACGCCGGAAGGTCCTCAGATGCCAACACTTGGCAAGCAGGGGCCATGTTGAGCACCCAGGCAACCACGACTGACATCATTTCTCCACCGTGTCAAGATATGTTTTTCTCAAATAAATCCTCGCATGGATCATAGGCAAAGAGCAAAACATTTAGGGAGTTAAGAAGATGAAGCAGGGACAACAAAATGCGGGCATCTGAGCAATCATGCCTTGACCATTTGCTGAGAGTTGCAATCAGTGCCGAGTGAATTGCTGCCGAATCAGACATGGCATGTGACTATGGTTTAGTCGAATGGGGGCTTTCGCACAAGCTTCTGAACGAACTGCTTGCAACATGTGAAAGGACAACTCCGTACAACAAGTAAGTCGTGCCAACTGCCTGCTAAGTTGGCGCATCGCCTGATTCTGGTTCGTGAAATCAATGATGGATACATTGGCGCACCAAGCGCACCAGCTCTTCAACTTGGATCCGTAGGTGCATCAAAGAAGGTCACTTGACGCTCAACCCCGCTCAAGGCTCAGGTCATTTTTTTTGCAGTTCCAGCGCCGCTGCCGGCAAATCCGGAAACAACGATGCTGCACCATTGCTGGTGTGCAAACCTGTCAGCCAAGCAATGTCAAGGCGAACCTTGTGGATGCGGCACTGCAGCGTGCGGACGGCGTGATCCAGCCGTGCAACTGCAAGTCGAGTCTGCAACTGTTGCACGTGCTCGTACAGATTGTCCAAGCGGGCTTTGCGTAACCTAGTGTTCAGTGTATTTATGTGTCGCGCTCTTTCACAGCCGTCCGAATCCAGCTTCTTATACCGTGACTGGTTACCTTTGTTGTTCTCGCTGCCAACACGCACAGATGCATGGAACGTGGCCGTACGTACATGCTCGGCTGCATTGCGTTTTTGCAAAAGACCAGCTGACACGAGGCGATGCAGAACCAGGCTGGCCTCCCTCCTGGAAATTGAGCAACGATAGTAAGCAGCAGACACCTGATGTACATATAAGCCGCTGCATGCCGAAACGTTCTCCCGCAGGAACGAGCAAATTGCATCAAGTATGGGAGAGTCTCTCTGCGCCAAGTCGAGCACAATTCCGCTACTACAGGACCGAACCTTGATACATCCTTCAGCGTCAAAGAAACCTGCTAGGTACGACCACGAAAGGGGCAGATGAGAATCCATGTTGGGACGAATCTTTTTCACCTTTAAACTTTCCTGGCAAGAGCGACGTTCATTGGGACAGTCCGGCCATTCTGCTGCAATCTGCAATTGCTCCCGCTTCGTGAGACTGAAAATTGCCAAAGAGGCAGCCGCTGACCGTGCTCTGCCTCCATAGACCACCCAACGAAGCATTGGCTGCCTCATCCCTTCACCACTTCTCAGCAAGCAAATAGTTCCACCAAAGCAGCGCAAGAAAAGCAACAACACCTCAGCAGCGGAGGCTCTCTGCCCAACAGTCAGCCTGCAACCGGACAGATCGGTCAGGCCAGACACACATCCATCCCCGTCAAAGAATCCCGCCAAATATGCACGTTTGGACTCAAGTAACGCTTCGGAGGGGTCTTCCTTCCATTGGAGTGGCAGCGCGTAGCTCGCAGCTCCTGCCTCAAAATGCGAAATGCGGGGCCACTTCAATGTTCGCATCGTCTGCAAACGTTTGCTGATGACCTCAAGCTTCTTCAAATGCTGCTTGTGCGGAATGGACGTCTCCACACTCCACTTTGCGGTGCTGCTCGGCAGGCACGCTAAAACTCCTAAAATGGAGCCTGGAGAGAGAAGGAAAACGAGAGGAAACAAACGGGGAAGGCCGGAAGGCAAAGCAGCACTTCGATGGAGCTGCGTGGTGGCCATTTTCTACGATCTCTGAGGCCTCGAGCTGCTTATTGGACTGATCCATCCCCGAGGCGTAACTCCTTTCTTCCTGAAGCCTGCCCTGAGTGCTCCCGTGTATCTGTCAGGAAACCCAAGGGATTGCTAACCACCATTCGGGATGAATTGGAAGAAATGCTTCAGCAATCCTCTGCCTAGTCGCGGATCCACTCCAGCTGGCGACTACCTTCCAAACCTTCCAAAGGGGTTCAAAAGAAGTCCTCTTCATTGCGACAACCCTCTCGACTGAACCAGGCGACGCAGGCGCACTGAGTGTGGGTCTGCTGACTCTCGCGGATTTCGGCGCTGACCTGGGAGTTACGGGTGGTATTCCAGATTTGTGCTCCTCTCCAAAAAAAGCCTCACTCCCACAAATACCAGGTATGCGTATGCCTCGAATCTAAATCAGATGGCTGAGCAAGACACATTTACTGCCAGGGATTGAAGCCCGAACTCGAGGCAGATCCAAGTCAAGCTTGCAGGGCGTCCAGCCTTCTTCTTTGGTCGCCCCACTACGAAATGGACCCACTGCCCCAGTCTGCACATGTTGCCCAGCATCACAAATCACTTTTCTGCTTGGCTCCTCTCGCCGCTCCAAGGACACTAGCGCGAACTCACGTGATCTCCCGATTCCAACGCGTGGCGGTCGCCGGCTCCGCCTGCAAGATTGTCTCTGGATGCGGCCCTCCATTAGTAGCTGACAAGAGCCCCCTAGCAAGGGTGCCAACGTCAACAAGAAGAGCAAATATCCTTGGTTACGGGCAGCACGCTTAAACATGTGGACCCTCAATACGTCACGGGTAGCCAGTGACTACCCCATCCTACGCACTCTGCTCATAACAAACCTTCTGTTGCGGTCTCAACGCAGAAATCGACTTTGCGCCCGCTACCTGTTTTGCCCACTGATGATTTCAATAACAAGCCTTTTGACTCCGAATTTCATTGCCCAGCTTCCGCTGAGCTGCGCTCTCTGACGCGAGGGGAGGCGCCTTCTTTGGCTGTCGGATGTGGTGGCAGTCGTCCTGCCGCTTCGAGGGGTACTTGGTGTAGACTAGCCTGGGCTCAGGTGTGGAAAACGCCCTGTGCAGGACCCCAAACATATCTCAAAAATGCGCCAAAATGCCTCAGCTGGCAGTGCCGGACTTTAACTCAGACGTACGGTTGCAAATCAAGGTCCGCTTCCTAAGCCCAAAGGCAATCAACCAAGGGGCTGCCAAAGCTTTGTCCGCCTTGCTTGAAAGGAGGCCGCGCAGCAATCAAGGTAATACTCCTTAGCTTGCTTGTAATGGACAACACAGGTCTGAGAAGCCGCCCAAAGCCACGTGCCTGTTGGAGAATTGAAGCAGAATTCGGGCTGATCCAACTACGTTTCGTTTCCTGTTCTGTTCAATTGGAACACCGCAATCACGAACGCCACTCTTTCTTCGGCCAAAGCGTCCCACATACGTCTGAATCGCTCCTCGAACTCCTCGAGGCCCTGCCAGTTATTCAACCGACTCTTCCAGGCCCTCAGGGTCTTGGCATAGCTCACCCCGAAGCTTTGCCAGTCTTCCAAGTGCCATCTCTCCTGGAACTGTTGGGTGAAGTGCGACCTCGACAGTTTCGCCTACAAAAGCCCTCCCACGCCTTAAAGCATGCCGAACATGCGGCGTTCCAAGCGTTCAACTGTCTGCGCCTTGCCGTCAAACTACCCGCAGGCGGACCCAGTACGGTAACCCCTCACAACTTAGACGACAACCGCAGGACCTCAACGACTTATACGTTAGCGTGGCTCACTTATGATCCAGGAAAGAAATCTGGCAGGTTCGCCCATTTTGGCTGAGGGGCATTGTCGGAAGCTCGGCTCCCGGAAAAATGTACGTATTCATCCAGCCGCCATGATTCCACTCGCCGTCTCTGCAAAAACCAATGCTGTGAATGAGCATGATGCCGTCATCCTTGAGAAGCTCATGGCACTTCTCGAAGTAGGTCTCGTAGCAGTTTCGGCCAATGTGCTCAAAAATGCCCACTGAATAGATGCGATCGAACTTCTGGCCCGTCATGCTTCTGTAATCTTGCAATCTGATGTCCACCAGGGGGTTATTAAAGTGCTTCTTCGCGTAGGCATGCTGATCCTTGGCTGCGAGAGCATAAGAGTGTCTGTGTCTGTGTGTGTGTGTCTGTGGGTGTGTGTCTGTGTGTATGTGTGTCTGTGTGTGTGTGTGTCTGTGTCTGTGTCTGTGTCTGTGTCTGTGTCGGTGTTGGTGTCCGTGTCTGTGTCCGTGTCTGTGTCTGTGTCTGTGTTTGTGTCTGTGTCTGTGACTGTGTCTGTGTGTGT
The DNA here is from genome assembly GCA_963377175.1 of Effrenium voratum. Taxonomy (NCBI): domain Eukaryota; class Dinophyceae; order Suessiales; family Symbiodiniaceae; genus Effrenium; species Effrenium voratum. Next base: position 208,871 of record CAUJNA010002791.1, on the reverse strand, counting down.
GTGTGTGTCGGTGTCCGTGTCCGTGTCCGTGTCCGTGTCTGTGTCTGTGTCTGTGTCTTTGTTTGTGTGTGTGTGTGCTGTGTCTGTGCCTGTGTCTGTGTCTGTGCTCGCGTGCGTGCGTGCGTGCGTGTGCAAAACAATTAGTCACGTGTGAACATACGTACGTGTAGACATGCCGGTTCTGTTCAGTCATATATACAACTCCAATTCGGCTGCCAGCTGTTCGGTATCCATGTCCACACTGCAACGTTTGGCAGCCGAGTCGGCAACCTCAACTTGCCGTTTTGTACATCCGAGAGAGTTGGCGCACGCCCAAGCCCCGTCTTAGCACTCACCAACGAGTAGCACTCACCAACGAGTAGGTACACCCTGCGCAGAGCCTTCAACGCCACCGGAACACCGCCGAGATGCCACCAACGCCACAGAGACACCACCGGAAGGGACGCCGCCGTGACTGTATTATATATAAAAAAAAAAAAAAAAAAAAAAAAAAACGGGACACGACTGGGACACCGCAGAAACACCACCCGGAAAACCAAATCAACACCGCCTTCACGTTTTCAACCCCGAGGGCCGAGTGTTGACAAAGAGGCACAGGCACAGGCAAAAGACTCAGACACAGACACAGACACAGACACAGACACAGACACGGACACGGACACGGACACGGACAAGGACACGGACACGGACACGGACACGGACAAGGACACGGACACGGACACAGACACAGACACAGAGACGCAGAGACGCAGAGACGCAGAGACACAGAGACACAGAGACACACAGACACACAGACACACACGCAGACAGTCACAGACAGACACAGACACAGACACAGCACACACACACACACAAACACAGACACAGACACAGGCACAGACACCGACACCGACACCGACACAGACACAGACACAGGCACAGACACGGACACAGACACGGACACGGACACGGACACGGACACAAACACCGACACAGACACAGGCACAGACACACACACACACACACACACCCCACAAACAGACACACACACACAGACACACATACACTCAGACACACACACAGACACAGTCACAGACACAGACACAGACACACACAGACACAGACACAGACACACACAGACACACACACACACACAAAGAACATTTGACCGCAAGCCAAAACAGTCCGACAACGGTGCGTGTGCTTGCACACGCACACAGACACAGGCTCTTAAAATACTTGCATCCTCCCATGTTTGCTTTCCTTCCGAATCATGACACTTTGAAATGAAAGCCCGCAGCAGTTGCAACGGGCACGCCAATCGAATTACGACTGCCTTTCTGCACGCTTTGCAGATCGGGTTCGCCGACCTTGGACAAATCGCCGTTGCTTGCCTCAAGAAATCTCAAGCAAAACCACCAAACGTCCCCATCTAGTAAGTTACTATATTCATTTATGTCCGCCCTTCTCCTGAGTTTCTGAAGATGGGTATGAAATGGGCCCACCATGTTCCGAGTCCGGAGAACGGAACAAGCCGAGGCTCCTCGGACAACGTGACTCCGGTGATCTCCACCCCATACTCCGTGGCGATAAGATCCGCCAGGGCCCCGAAGCCACAGCCCAGCTCCAGGACCTTCATGCCTCATATGGCCATGGGTCAAAATCCAAATCGTACCCAGAGTGAACACCTCAATCCCCACTAAAATAGACTAAAATGGGTAGTGCAGCTACCCCAAAATGGTACCGCCACATTGCGCCGGAAGGGGACAAGAATCCGGGTGGCTGGATGAATTGCTCGGTCTAAAGAATATGAGGAAAAAAACCAAAAAACATCGCATTGTCCTGGAAGTTTAGGAATCTCCACATTCGACCTACGAGGAATCCTGAATTTGAGGATGCCTGGTCTTCACGTCTCGCATGACGGAGCTTGCTTGACTTCAGTGACGGCGACCCAAGGAGGCCAAAAGTACCCGCAAGGGGAAACTATACACTACTATAGCATGCGGTGCTGTGCTTCGTCGGCCAGTCCGTGCAATGCACTCACTCACTCCAATCCTGCCTGGCTTCAGATCCAATTTCTCGGCGACCAGCCGCATTTTGGCCAGCTGCGCTTGCTCGAGCGTCATGCCCGGCGCATGGTAGTATGCGCCGGAGTACCTGGGAGTTGAATATCTGGCATTGGTTCAGCGTGTGAATGGCCTACGCAGTCAAACTCCGCAATTACAATGAACTACCCAAACTCGGTGATCCACAGTGTCTGCCAAAGGCGTGAAGCTAAAGAAATCATCTCAGCACAACCATTAGGAGGAACTCAATGTGGGTAAGTCTTTAAATGGGGGAAGCCTCAAGTGCTAGCTGTTCGTTTGGCTGTCCTTTAGAACGACCCAGAAAGGGTAATTACCCACAACAAAGAGACACACATATTCACAAACAAACAGCGATAGCCATGCCAGCTTGTGCTAATCAGAAAAGGGCTCTGTAACCTGCAGGGCTCAGGTGCTGGATCACCAACAATGTAACAAAGGCGGGGCCGTCAAGCGAGCAAATAAGACAAAGCTTTGGACTTAGCGCCTTTGCTTGGCTCAGAAGCAAACACGATCCCATTGCTTCCAAGGCGCTGCATCGTCGGCCCAAGCATCTGCTCATAGAGCTTCATGGAGATGTCGTAGTGGCTGGCCGTGCTCCAGATCAAGCCATGTAGTTCTGAAAACAACAGTTTGCGGTTTTGTGGGGGAACCTCTGGCTCCTTGATAAAAAAAAAGTATGCCAGTTTCAACAAATCTTACATAAACCAGCGAGGCGCTTGTTCCTTTCATGTTGCCGGCGGTCTTTTTGGCTTGCTTCTGATTGCAACCTGCATCTTCCTTGCCGACGAGACAACGAGACATTGCAGATTCTCGGTTCGTGTGCAACAAAACAACCTAGTTGGTTCGTTGCATGCCCATGTTGAAGAGTAGTGCATCAGCGCACATAGTGCTGCATGTGAAGGGAAACATGCATGGCAAATCAGCAGGGAGCTGTATATCTCTGCCTACATGTCCACATGCAAATTACTATGATTCTCAAACGAAAACACACGCAATTTTGGGTGAAGGTAGCTGTCGCGCAAATCCCCGTTATCTTTGGTCATGTCTGCACTCACAAACATAGATTGTGCCATTCCCTTTCACACTGCGCCCATGCTGATCAACTGGCCTCGCGATGTTCTTCTTGGCCCCCTCCGCGCTTAGGTTGCTGGGGAAAAGCAGCCAGGAGGCCGCACCCAGAGCAGCGCCCAGCAGCAGAGGGAGGCCCAGCAGCCCCAGATCCTTCTTTACCGCCTCTGGGGTTTGATGGAGTCATGCGCAGACTCTTTGGGGGTTCTTCAGAAAGCCGCTGAATACCAACCCTTAAAGTGGGAAGACAAGCGGCTCGTTATCAAGACTGGATTCATGCGGTGGATCGCAAAAAGTCGTGGAAAGTAAACAACACACAAACTCTCTCAAATCAGAAGTGTCGTCTTGCGCTCAACTTGAACATTTGGGACTTGTTTACGGCGATCTTGCAGTTCAATAGTTGCAATTGTGTTGAGACGCAAAACACAGTCCATTGTAATACGCAAAGCACACTTTTCCTCTGGTCATTAGATGCGCGTCGGAATTGTCTGGAACATGCTGTAAATGCTGTTCTTCGCAAACGCTGACGTCAAAATGCTCCTGCCCGCGGATTTTGGGTCTATGGCATCATGCGTGCCGGGCTAGGCTAAACTGCAAGGAGTCGCTTGATGCCTGGTTCCAGGTGATTCCTGCAGCTTGCTTACTGGCCAACACTGGATGATTCCTGGAAAACAGTGCTCCTGCTTCACTTCCTCGTTTGTGTCAATGCACGTTCCTCCTATAGTTGTATACACATCGAAGTCGGTGATTCACTATAGTTGACCTCCTGAACAGCATGCAGCCAGGCGCCTGCCTCACCCCACAGAGGGCAGATGCCCCTTGGCGAACTTGCTTGAGATCCCAACTTCCTTCGGCCGCACACGGCTAGTGTCATGAAATCCCCTACAACCCCACACCCTTAGCCAGCTTGGCCCGTGTGCCCCAACCTGCCTCCAGCTTGATCATTTCGAACATGAACCCCTCCAGGTCGTTGGTCTCCCAAAGGCCCTCCATGTAGCCTGGGATACACGGCGTGTGTTTTGTCGAGTCCTTTTTTTCACCTTGATTTGATGGGCGCCCCTGTTCTGACACATACATGGCCGTGCCCAGCCAGTCTCACTGATAGCTGGTGGCTGCCAGCCACCTTGAAAAGGAGCATTTTTGCTCTTTCTAAAGGCAGGTGTTGAAAATAGAAATGAGCATACCGTCCAGTTCAGAAGGACTTGCTGCTGCTGGTTGCTAGAAGACTTCAATGGTTCTCGGGTGGCAATCGTTTCCCGGCCTCGACTGAAACAAGCACCTCTAAAACGGGGTCCGGCCAGTAACTAGCTCGAGTAACTAGCTCGAACCAGTAACTAGCTTTCAACTACAACGGACGCACAGCGCACACGCAAAAAACAAAAAACTAGTGTCTTGTCTTTTGCTAACAAGCAAAACAACAAAAACCCTGACGGGCGCAAAGCGTGTCAGCCACCTTTGGCCATGGTGCTCTCTCCCAGCCCAAGGTCGCCTTGCACCAGCACCCGCCGGTAGACGCTGGGGTCCTTGACGTACCAAGTGACGCCATCAACGGGCGGGGAGCCTGGCATGCCGTTTGGGGCGTCCACCACTTGGATCTCGGTGTACTTTTGGATGAGCTCCTGTGTGCTTTCCGAATAGGTGTGGTTCTCTGGTTTACTCCCCTTTCTTCCAAGGGTCCAAATGTCTCACTCAACTGCTGCATCCATGTCCCTATCTCCGAAATCATCCGAAATTCCCGTGGCATGTGACCATGTGACCATGAGGCCCCGTTGGTCATGCACTGCCATCAAGCCATCCTCCCCGCGCATCGTCCTTCAGCGCCGCACCCTCGTTGACCTGGCGCACCGTCTCCAGGCCAAGCACCCCGGTAAGCACCGAGGCGGCCAAAGGCAGCAGCACCGAGCCCCCTGAAAGTGGCGTGAAGCGCATCGAAAAACACGTGCCTCTCTGTTTATTTCTTTGCTGTCTGGAGGAGTTTCATGGCTAGCTGCGGACATAGTGTTGCTTGTGCTTCCTTTGTTTCGGCATATTGCTGATACTTCATGTGAGCAGTGGATTTCCTGTTGCATTTGTGGACAAGGTGGCGGAGCTGTGCAACGGGGTTCGCAAGTACCGGACTCTCGCTTTGGAACGACTTTGTTGACGCTTATCTGCCTACAAATTGTTTTAAGGTATACACATTTTCGGGTGCGTAACGGCTTCTTTCCGGTGTAGTCTTGGCAGCTGGAAACCTTGCCTGTGACAAAGGAGGCCCTGGCCGTGGCCGTTTTCATCTGCTTCCTCTCCAGATCCAAGGACCTGCGGCTTCCCCGCAGCGGCACCGGGGCAACGAAGGAGGGCGCTAGCGCGGCCAGCGCGGCCAGCGCGGCCGCGAGGATGGCGACTGCGAGACCACGAGGCCGTGCCATGGCGCCCGAGGGAAGTGGAACGGGGAGCCCTCGGGCGCGGAACAGGGCCAAAGCCAACACGCTTGGCCTGGGTTGGTGCCTGGGAAATGAGAGGATCTTGCCGCAAAAATACAGGGCATGCGGGAATGACTGGGGAGTGGCATGGCGAGCCCAAGCTGCGGGTATCCTGATTTATGACTTGGCGGCTGAAATCCAATGCCCTGAAACGCTGTGAAAAAGCAACAAGACGAGTAGCAAAGCGTGTTGGGTCATGGCCATTGCATGAAATATGTGCGTCCGCATTCCTGCACGCATCATTCCCCTATGAACACAAAACCAGAGCAACACCCATTTGTAATCCAATCGTGTTGTGGTCTTGTGAGGGTAGATATGCTGTCATGTCAAATGAATGCTGTCGTATGCAGCTTGGCGCCGCTGAGGTTACTGCCCTGCGCGCTGGGCTGGGGCGAACTTGGCTTTGGGGACCTGAGGCGGTCTGGACGGGCTACGGATGGTGAAGGTTCTTAAGGTTCACACGATCAGTCCTAGCAGTGGCCATCTGAGCAAAACCCAAGGGATGAACCAGTTGCGGTATGTACCCATTCACAGTCCATGGCTAAGAGACTAGCCAACTGATTGAATATGCCCAAGCCCGGCCATCGGCTATTCAATATTTCGAGGCATGCCATCAACATGTCTTCTTCTTCTTTTTTTTGGGGGGGGGGGGTGAAAGCACAATCACCACACCCCTGGCAAGTGAAGCGTGATGAGCACTAAGAAAATCACTCTGCAACTTTCCCACACCCCTTGCCATTAAAAGGGACGCTTCAGAGGGAGGGACGCTCCAATCTCAAGGTGCGACAATGGGCGCTGCACGACTCTGGGTATTTTAAGTTGTGGGGTGCCGAAAAACAAACGTTTACCTCTGCGCTTGTTGACATGCATAACTGTTCTTAACCAACCTCAACGCAGGCATCTTTTCTGCATTGTGATTGGCGGTCAATTATAATGGCGTTGAATAAGCGGCAACACACCCAAAACCAGTCCCAGATCTTTCTTGCCAAACACCTCGAACGTTCACCCTGGCTTCCGAGTCATTGGCAGCCTTGCTTTGCTGTCCTAGAAAGCGAGCTGAGAAATACAAGCAGTTGAGAACTCAAAGGTCCATGAGTCACCATGAGTTTTGACTCAACAAACTGGCGCTCAATCTGCTATGCATGTCTCAACGGGGGAACGCCTTGTTTAAAAATGTGCAGAACAAATCGCAGCAGGTCAGTATGAAACATGGACCGCAAACATTGGCAAGAAAGCCAAAGGCCTAAGTAGTTCCCCCTCCTTTGACACAAGCCCCATGCCAATGCCAGAAATTGATTTTCTTACGTAAACACCCGTTCTGGCTTTGACATGGCTGGGGCAGGCCATTGACCTGTTTGCCACAGCCTCCTAGCTCCCTGGCACAGCAGTCCTGGCCGCTCGCGAGGCGTCGCTTGCAAACTGGCGAGGCCTAGGCTTGTCGGCGATGCAAACCAATGAAAGTCGTCTCGGTAAAAATCGAGCCGTTGATGCTTCAGAGAAAACAAAGAAGCCATGCGCACGAAAGCCAAGTGCTTGGCTGGTTTTACCCAGTTTTCCCTTCAGTATATAATGCAGAAAGAAAAGTCTCTAATATGCAACACACCTTTCGCCCTCCAATGCAGCAAGTCACAGGGCGGCGACCGCTGCGACCCATGCAAACTGTCTTCTGCCAATTGTTCTCCTTCCTTCCTCTTAAAAGTGGTGACTCCAAACATGCCATCAAGTGTTTGCAGCTGGCCACTATGCTTAGCAATAGTTTTTCATGATTAGACACGCCATTCACTGGATCTTTGTTGGATTTTGGACAATACCATCTTGAGCGTCTCCCCACACTGGCAGATTTGACTGTGATCGAATGGAACACAGGAGTACCAGGGTGCATGATGAGCATGTGAACCACAATGCCAAGTATCCTGGCCCACGGACGACCACTGTATCTGATTTGACAAGCAGCCGGGGCAAGGGATAAATGGCTGGCAGTATGGAGGGCCATAGTGTCTAAAGATGCTTCGTACGGCAATGAGCTTCAGATCGTACCCAAAGTGCAGGACCATTGATTTGAACATCATTCAAGCTCGGCAGCAATCAACAGTAACGCTACCAATGAGTAAGAGAGTGGACCTAATGCCAGAGATATCATAGTGCACATCCGAATCGCGGGATTTAGCAAACAGCAAACAACTCCATGGGCCTGAAAGACGTGAGAACGGCAACCAGCTGCTTGCAACTTCTGCGTCCTTCAGGATAGCACGAAGGCACTAACGAACTCAAACGGCAAGCTGAAATGATGAGAGGGGTAAAACGACAGATTCAGAGACTGGAATCAAGCTGGTTGCCCGGCGTGCATCGATCTGCTCCAACTCTTTCTCCAGAAGTGCCTTGACGCGTGGCACGGAAATGGCATGGGTGCTGCATGAAGAGTTAGCAGGATGTTTGGCCTCTGGGAAACACCTGGCCACGATAGTGTGGGCCGCGCGTCAGAAACACGTCGGCATTCAGCTAAGACTCTCAACTCAGTGAACCAAAAAGTCAGTGGGTGGGCCCACGGCTCTTCAACTGGTTTCCTGCTGCACCAATTTGTGGTTGGGACAGTGCGGCTACGAGTAGCAGGTTGTGATTGTGGTTCAATAGGTCTTGCCCCAAAAGGCACAACTCGAGCAGTCCCCAGCATAGGAGGAAAACGGCCCGGCCTCGGCATCTTCCACCGCCTGGCGACGCAATACGACAGGCCGAGCCCTGGCCGTTTCATTCTTGTGGGTGCCCTTTGGGGGAACCTGGTTGGGTGATCTCACAGATCCCGTGCCCTCACCTCAAATTGGGAGTTGGGCACTTCAACCCGGCATTGCGGCATTGACCAATGCGTGAAACAGGAGAGGAAAGGAACCTCCGCGAGCTGCACAGCCATGGACATGTAAGGAGAGCTGCAAGGCTGTGTGGAAGTGGGCAATCCATGCGTTTCGCTCGGGAGTCATCAAGCTGATCTGAATCGCTTGCTCTCAAGTCTATTCAATCAACAGGGAACGATTGATTTCCTTTTAAATCAGTACCAAACAGGGTGCCCTCAAAACAGACACCCATATGCTGGGAGCTTGCTGGTGATTCCAGGATTCATTCATCCGATCTCCATTGCGTTGCGCCGAGGCTGCTCTTCTCGGGCTGGTGAATGTCAAAAGATTTCCCCCACAGACCCCTAGACCCCAAAGCAAACAGATGGCACTTCATAGGGATGGTCCAGGGTTTGGGACTAGAAGTCTTTGAACATGAAGATCAAACTCTCGTGGAAAGAGACGGCCATGAATAGAGTTCAGGTTTCCGAACTAGGTCCTGGCAAGGCATGCTTGGAAGGCTGGCAAAAGTTGTTTGGGAACCACCTGGCTGGGTTTGCGTTAATTTGCAAACCACTGGGAATTATGCTCATCTTCCTGTACGGGGGCTTAACTTGCCACACACACGCAAACACGCACTGCTACTTGTGACTCTCGTATCGCGGGTTGAACGATCCGGGCAACATCTGAAGAATCTACATCTAGAGAATGCGAATGACTGGCAAAAATGCTGAAGGCTGAAGGCCAGCATACACAAAAGTCCATAATCCCCGTGCAAGTCTAAAGCGAATGCTACAAGGACTACTTATAACAGCCTCCAGCCTGTTCATCTGCCTCACACACATGCATCTGCTGATGTTCCAGCTTGGTCGCATGTCAGCAGTAGCTCTGTCGCTGGCTGCGTGGCAGCATTTCTAACATGGAAGCCTCTGTGGCTGCATTCGCTGGAAAGCATCAATCCGGCCTGCGGCATCTGAAATCACATGGCTCGCAACTAACTTGAACGCCGCGGGCTCATGGGCTTACCCACCCGGCCCTAACAAACTGGCTGTTCTCGCGTGCTTCGCCCTCCCAAAGATCCAGAAGCTGTCTGGTTTGCACACTGTGGCATCATTCGCTGAACCCGTCTTTGCTGCTGGAGACTGTTCTTGCCTGCCAGCTTGGCTTGCAGCTCATGCTGTCTGCAACCCTTGGACTGCAATCACCGAAGATGGCGTAAAGCATATTATCAACATTTACCACATCACGGCGCGTGTCACAGGTTAGAGTTACGCAGCAATGGATGCGCACCCTGCCATGGCATCATGAGTCTCACAACTCCACAAAGATTGGCTCAAACGTCCAAATGTTCAACCGCTAGAAAGGCGATTGAGCAACGATCACATGCCCTAAGAGTACGTGCTGACGCTCTGACCCCACATAGCTCTGATCAACAAATTAACCAACGCTCGTTCAAAACCTTCACAAAAGCCCCAGTCGGGGCCTGAAGAAAGCATGGCTCACCCTGCCAGGTCTTATTTGGAGCCTTCTCTTGTTGACCGACGCATCGCTCGATCTCTTTTTTTGAAACTTTTTCACAACCGGCCGGGCGCTTTCATCCTATTTCAGTCGCGGGCTGGTGAGTTGCGCCTGTGGTCAATATGCTGAAAACATAAGTCGTTGCACCTCAGTGGCCTCAGCTCTGTGCATTTTGCCAAAGAAAGGCTGCGAAACAACATTGGGCAGCGCTGGCTCAGGTGCGGCACATTGCCACTGGTCGGCTCTCAGGCGTTGATCTTGCACCCGTGTGGCATGCGCCTTGCTCACTCCGAGCCGCGGGCGACTTGGCTTCAGGAGGTTTTCTGCGCGCGTTTTGCAGCTCCTGGCAAACGCGCAGTGTTACTTCAAGCCAAAGTACGGAACGCACCATCCGAGCTTCTCCCTGAATCCCACATCTCGCCTGTCAACTGCACGACCGCCTGTCTCAGACTCAACAATCCGTGGTCAACAATCCAAAGGCCGAATATCCTCACCTATTAATGGCTGGCAGTGTCCCCTGCTGGTCTTGGTATACCTGGTTCGGCTTTGATTGTTGCGCACTTGTACGTTGGGGGCGGCTTGTTCTATCTTTTGGGACCATGAGTCCAAAAGCGAAATCGAGCTTGAAACAAACACAGGTCTAGCTACCCAAGTTGTGACTTGTCTCCCGGTACATCTCGGAAATCTAATTCCACCACGGTCTCTTGCCTCAGACATGGAAGGAATCATCCACCATTCAACTTACATCGGCCCGTGTCATGCTTGATGGTGCAACCTTTTGGGGGAACCTTCTGGATTTGGGTTTGCTTCAAATGGAAGCTAGGGCCAGTCGTTGTAACCAAAGCTCAAGCATAGCAGTTGGTTCCTGCAAAACGAACCCCTTGCGCAATAGGTTCCTTGAGTTTCCGTTTGAATGCGCAGCTGCCTTTCACCGCAGGGGGACCAGAGCCGACCTGCCTATCCAGTCCATCCAAGCTATGGGAAGCTGGTCTGACGTGGAAGTCGCTGTGCATTTGTTGAGATGTAACCGTTTCCAGCTAGAGGGAAGCCAGTGTCTCGCCAGCTGAACCCGTCGTACTCGAAATCTACCAAGCTGAACCCGATCCAACTCGAGGATTAGAATTCTCCTCGGGCGTCTAAGTGTGTTTGTATTTGCGCTTGCTTGTTTGTCTGTTTTTGTCTGTGTTTTCGTCAGCGTGTGTTTGTGTATGTGTGTTGGTCTCTGGGTTGATCAAAAACTCAAACAAACCCAAACGAAGCCAAAAGGCCCAACCAAGACACAGGGCTACCCGAGGGTCCCTGGATGGGGTGAACACACTTAGACGCCCGAGGAGAATTCTAATCCTCGAGTTGGATCGGGTTCAGCTTGGTAGATTTCGAGTACGACGGGTTCAGCTGGCGAGACACTGGCTTCCCTCTAGCTGGAAACGGTTACATCCTCAACAAAAGCACAGCGAGAAAACCAAAGGGTTAGAAGGGCTTTGCGCTACAAGTACTGGTAAAAGTGGTTGATCAGATCGCTCATCCCATACCTTCGCTATCCCATACCCTTGTTGGACTGGATAGGCAGATCGGCTCCAGTCCCGCTGCGGTGAAACTGTTAGTCTCTGGGTTGATCAGAGATCCGCGCACACACACACAAGCACACAAACGCGCAATCACACGCGCACACACACACACACACACAGAAGCACACACGGGACTCTAGGATAAGACATGAGAGTTCACCCACCTGTGTCTCGTCCAATTATTGGCCAAGCCAAGAGACGGTGATTATGAATCTATGCTTCGCTGTCTTTTTATGTTGTTTGTCTTTGAAGTGTTGGCAATCCGATGTGACAAGAGAAAGAGAAAGACATGTTATCAGGTTTTATGTTTTTCCAGCCGGTATGCTGCACTTATCTGATCCATCTTTCGGCCGATATCTGTCTTTCATATCAAATAGAGCGAATGGAACAGGACAAAATGTAAACAAAAAAAATAGATTTGTTCTGTCCCATATTTTGTAAGTTTATGTAGCTCGACTTAATCTCCAAACATACTCGCAAGTTAATGAATGATTATGATTACACGCTTATGTTGGGCATATCTATATTTCTCAAATTATGAATCTGCATTAGTTCGAAAGGGTTGGAAAGGTTAGGAGACTATACGTCCATTCATATCTGTGCACCTTCATATTGCTTGTCTCCTTATCCATAAGAAAGCTATTGATTTGTCTGTCGCCATGTCTCTTCTTCTTTACATGTGTCTATCGTTTATGTGGGCCCCAGGCTGGAGAAGCGATTGGCTATGGTTCCGCATCGCCGGCACAGGGCGGCAGCCCTTTTATAAACACTTGTCCAACCCCCCCCCCCTCCAATGAACTCTTGCTGGTTGGACTGGCTGCCCGACGCCCAAATGCCAAAAGAAGAGGCAGCCAGGAGGCAGCAATACTAAGCAATAGGAAACGTTACAGTAAAGCGGAGGCAGCAGCACTAAGCAACCAGAAAGAGTTACAGGAAGCAAAGGACTGGAGAAGGACAGAAGAAGCAGTAATACTAAACAATAGGAATCAGTTCTACATCAAAGAAAGTTCACCAAACAACTCTGTTCGGGAGAATTCCTTGTTCGGGGCCGGGGTGGGGGTGGGGTCATGCCATTCTATGGCTCGAACAGACCGGTTAAATGCGCGTGTCCCACGATCTCCGACTGAGTGAAGAGCATCCGTGTTGCGAACCAAGCTGGTGCCCTCAGCCGCGAGTCATGTCACCGATTGGAGCGCCGATTCGTTGAGAGCGAACCGGCACTCCAATCGGTGCCAGGACGGGCGCGGGCAGCCACTCGAACCTGGGCTTCAACAACTCCATATCCCGAAGGAAACCCAAACAAAAATTAACGCCTGGTTGATCCGTTGATTTTTTCGACAGGGTGTCCTATTGTAGAGGGGGGTTTGGGAAACACCCCCCCCCCCCACTCCTCGCCCTCAAGTCTTGTCAGGCCGCAGGAGATCCGTTGAAGTCTGGAGCTGCCAATAGGCATCAAAGGCCATCATTGGCATCGGAGCAATGAGGCTGCATATAGAGCTTGGTTCCATGCAGGCAGCGCCACGTGCTGCCTGCATGGAACCCAGCTCTATATCTACCCTTCAAACTTGAGCCGATGCTCTGCAGCATATCCACAAGGTTGTAAGCAACACCTGTTCAAACCAGCAAAAAATGCACATGCCTTTTTCGAGGGCATCGTTCTTTAAGATCCCAGTGTTGGCATTAGCCCCATGATACAGACCTGAAGTCGCCCATTGCAAGTCTAAAGCGAATGCTTACAAGGACGAGTTGTAACAGCCTCAATCAAGCCTGTTTATGTACCTCACATGCATCAGCATGGTCGCATGTCAGCGGTAGCTCTGTCGCTGGCTGCGTGGCAGCATTTCTAACATGGAAGCCTCTGTGTGGCTGCGTTCGCTGGAAAGCATCAAGTCGGCCTGCGGCATCTGAAATCACATGGCTCGCAACTGCTTACCTCGCCAAACTGACTGTTTTCGCGTGCTTCGCCCTCCGGATAATTATCCAGAAGCTGTTCGGTTTGCACACTGTGGCAGCTGACCCCGTCTTTGCTGCTCGAGACGTTTCTTGCCGGCCAGCTTGGCTTGCAGCTCATGCTTTCCGCAACCCTTGGGCTGCAAGCATCGAAGAGGGTATTAAACATGTCAACATTCCACCACATCACGGTGTGTGTGTGTGTGTGTCGCAGTTTAGAGTTACTCAGCAGGGATTGCAGCCAACGGATGCGTACCCTTGCCGTGGCATCATGAGTCTCACAAATCCAAAAACCCTCTACACAAAGATTGGTCCAAATGTTAGCAACGATCGCATGGCCTACGAGTGCGGGCGAGCCACATAGCTTTGACCCCACATAGCTCTGATCGACAAATTAACCAACGCTCGTTCAAAACCTTCACAAAAGCCCCAGTCGGGGCCTGAAGAAAGCATCTTCCGCAGATGGCAGCACGAACCCGTAGCAATCTGCCCTGAGAGCGGGGTGACAGCAAAACAACCCGGTTGAAAGGCATTGAAACTAAGTGCTGGGCTCATTTGTATCGTGAAGACTTGCTGACATCTTCTCTTCTTTCACCCAGCCCCCGTCCTGCAAAGTCAAGCTCAGACACGGCGCAGGAAGGGCAAGGCGGGAGAGTGGGTTTGACAGGCAAAGCTCTCCTTGTGGCTGTACATGTCGATTTCATCTGCATCACACGTGCGAGGACAGTCCCAAACAACACCGGACCCGCCAACCCGCTTCTAAGCGCATGGCTAGGTCGTCCACCTGATATAGCCAACCAAAAGCGTGAACCACCACTCCCGAACACAGAAAAGAACTGAGGCAAGCCCTCGCTAAGTGAAGCAACTGAGGCGGGGACATTGTAGCAATTTTGAACGGATTGCCCGTCAATTCAAACTGTTCGCCGTCCTCGAACTTCACAAGCGCTGGAATTCACTTCATGTGGAAGTTCGGCAAGTGTTCAAACAGGATCCGAACAAAATCATCCGCTTGTCTTTGAGAATGAATTGCCTTCAACATGGACATGAATGCGCTGCCTACGTCAAAGAACTGGCGGTCCTTGCTTGGCTGGAGCTGACGGACCCAAACAGCTGGAAGTGCTGAGGCAGCGCCTTGAAGGCTGAAGGGCTCAGAAAAGGCGAGTGTCCTCTTCACGTCGTCGTTGAACAGACTCAGGCCTGAGAGCAACTCTGCCAACTCTGCTCACACATGCCAGCATCGGATGGAATCCCAGGAACGATGCCAAGCCACTGTGGAGCATCAGCGTGTTGCAACTTGAGACAACAAACTGCAACGATTTGCCATGATGCCCGGCTGAAAACTTCTTTGCAACGATGGCGTCCATTCATCGAATATCCTCTCAAAGGCTCTGTTCATCACTCAGCCCCAGACGGGTGCTCCAGCGCGCGCTCTGTGATTCGCCTTGTGGTTCGGAATCGGGGAGAGGTGGGTGCCAGTTGTCAATGTGATTAAGCTGTTTGGCATGTCAACTTCTATGTCATGATGGCTTCGTGTACGTGCTCTTGCTGGGTTTCCTTTTTAGCAACGGACCCAAGTTCAGAACCTGCTTGCCTACTGTTTGCTCTCTAAAGGCAAAATATGCCATGGGGCGATGGTCTTTGCAACATGATCTGCTTTCCAGCCCCCTGTCCACCAGTAAGCCCAGCAGATTGAAAATAGGGGCCAAGAGAAGCAACCGACGCAGCGATCGCTCGATCTCCTTTTTGAAACAAAGTAATCTGCGGGCTGAGCGCGTCAATCTCACGTTCTCCTGCCTGGCAAGTTTCGCCTGTCCTGGTCTATGCGCTTGAAACATAAGCCGTTGAACTCATACTCTTCTGCGCTTCGTGTGGTGCTGCTTTCGATGAGAATATGTGTAGTTGAAACAAGCAACAGCGAGCTGCAGTCGTGGCTTGGCGGAGGTGTTGCATGTGTTGCCAGGCCACACAAGCGCTAGCTTGCCAGGCGCTGCAGCGCCCTCTTATATTGTATCCGATTGAGCATTCAAAGGCGCTCACTGGCGCTCGCTGCGCCTCGATGAGCCTGGCACGCGCAATCTCAGAAACCTCTTTGGAGTTACCTGCCCGCCTCGCACTCGCATGTGTAGCAGGGTTGAGGCTCCGCGAATTCGTACCTTGGACACGGAAATGTCTCTGAAAGCAACGTTCCCCCCCACCCCCGGCATGCACTGATTCATGAATGCCCCTCAAACATTGCGTTTCCTTTTGTGTTTCTTTTTTGCTGGGGGGGGGGGCCGGCGAAGCTTTGTTCCGGGTGGGCCGCAAAAGAGAATCATCAGGGTGGGAATATAAGAAGGGCTACGTAAGTTAATTTAAGCCCCAAGACCGATTTTGCTTGTTTGGCCTGGCTGCCACAAGCCGAACAAAAATAAGAACAAGCAGTCTTTGATCCGAGCAAGCTCACAAAACATGAAAAATATGACCTTCCCCGCTAGTACTATTTTCTAATAACAACCTTTGCTTACACAAATCAAACATCTGTCCCGAAAGCCGGTGGCGCATCAAAGGCCCGGATCCTAAAGAACAACTTTATTTTGCGCCCTGCTAATAAGTTTTCCTGTTTGGCCACGGCAGGGCCCAGATCCTCACTAAACACTTTGTCCGCCCCCCCCAAATGAACTCTTTCTGGTTGGACTGGCTGCCCAAAGCCCAAAGGAAGAGACAGCCAGGCCAGGAAGCAGCAATACTTTGAATAGGAACAAGCAGATAAAAGAAGATCAGAAGGCAACAATACTAAGCAATAGGAAGCGTGACCGAAAAAAAGTGAAGGGTGAAGGCTCCAGTACAAAGCACGAGAAACGAGTCCTAAACAATAAGCAAGAGTCACAGGAGGGGACCGGAGAAGAAAAGAAGAGGCAGCAATATTATATACACGTAGGAAAGAGTCCCGAGATAGGGAAAAAGGGCGCAGCAATACTGAGCAATTCTACATCAAAGAATATTTGCCAAACAACTCTATTCAGGAAAATTCCTTGTTTGGGGCGGTTGGGGGGGGGGGGTTATGCCACTAAATGGCTCAGGCGCTTAAGAACATCCGGGTTGTGAACCAAGCTCGCGCCATCAGCCGAGAGTCATTTGGCCTTAGCGAAGAGGCACTCCAATCGGTGCCAGCACCGGACGTGGCCGCGGACGCGGCTGGAGGGAAGATGCCGGCGCTGGCGCTGGCAGGGTGCCAAGCAGGACGGGCGCGGGCAGCCACTCGAACCTGGGCTTCAACAACTCCATATCCCGAAGGAAACCCAAACAACAATTAACGCCTGGTTGATCGGTTGATTCTTTTGCAGAATCTCCCATTGTAGAGGGGGTTTTGGGAAACACCCCCACTCCTCGCCCTCAACTCTTACCAGGCCGCAAGAGCTCCGTTGAGCGGAGCTGCCAATAGGCGTCAAAGGCCGTCATTGGCAACGGAGCAGGTGCTGGTGCTGCCATGGAACCAGCTCTATATGTAGCCTTTAAACTTGAGCCAGTGCCTTGCAGCATATCCTCAAGGTTTTGAGTTCAAACTAGTGTGCCTTTTTCGGGTTCAGCATTTTTTTAAGATCCCCGGTTTGGCACTCCCCCATGAAATAGACCCAAGCTTCACTGAGAAGTCAAGGTCCGGACAGCCTGGGGTCGTAGCGCGTGAGCCGGTCGAGCAGTCCACGCCATCTGCACCCACCTGAAGCACAAAAAGCCTTGGGTGAGAAAATATGCGCTCCTTTGAACAAAATGGATGGCAAATTGTCACAACCTTGAACCAATGCCAATCATGTTCAACCCAACTGACCTATGCAATTGAACAATCCAATTGTCATGCCCCCCATATTTGTGTTTGCTTGTTTGTCTGTTTTT
Source organism: Effrenium voratum (assembly GCA_963377175.1). Classification (NCBI taxonomy): domain Eukaryota; class Dinophyceae; order Suessiales; family Symbiodiniaceae; genus Effrenium; species Effrenium voratum. Next base: position 191,544 of record CAUJNA010002791.1, on the reverse strand, counting down.
GTCTGTGTTTTCGTCAGCGTGTGTTTGTGTATGTGTGTTGGTCTCTGGGTTGATCAAAAACTCAAACAAACCCAAACGAAGCCAAAAGGCCCAACCAAGACACAGGGCTACCCGAGGGTCCCTGGATGGGGTGAACACACTTAGACGCCCGAGGAGAATTCTAATCCTCGAGTTGGATCGGGTTCAGCTTGGTAGATTTCGAGTACGACGGGTTCAGCTGGCGAGACACTGGCTTCCCTCTAGCTGGAAACGGTTACATCCTCAACAAAAGCACAGCGAGAAAACCAAAGGGTTAGAAGGGCTTTAGTCCCAAACAAGAACGGACCCGCCAACCCGCTTCTGAGCGCATGGCTTCTTTGAGGTCGTCCACCTGATATAGCCAACCAAAAGCGTGAACCACCACTCCCGAACACAGAGAAGAACTGAGGCAATCCCTCGCTAAGTGAAGCAACTGAGGCGGGGACATCTCTGACACTTGCAGTAATTTTGAACGGATTGCCCGTCAATTCAAACTGTTCGCCGTCCTCGAACTTCACAAGCGCTGGAATTCACTTCATGTGGAAGTTCGGCAAGTGTTCAAACAGGATCCGAACAAAATCATCCGCTTGTCTTTGAGAATGAATTGCCTTCAACATGGACATGAATGCGCTGCCTACGTCAAAGAACTGGCGGTCCTTGCTTGGCTGGAGCTGACGGACCCAAACAGCTGGAAGTGCTGAGGCAGCGCCTTGAAGGCTGAAGGGCTCAGAAAAGGCGAGTGTCCTCTTCACGTCGTCGTTGAACAGACTCAGGCCTGAGAGCAACTCTGCCAACTCTGCTCACACATGCCAGCATCGGATGGAATCCCAGGAACGATGCCAAGCCACTGTGGGAGCATCAGCGTGTTGCAACTTGACACAACAAAAACTGCAATTTGCCATGGATGCCGCGGCTGAAAACTTTTTCAATAAGGCGTCCATTCATCATCGATATCCTCTCAGGCTCTGTATCATATCTCATCCCCGAGAGGGGGCAGCAGCGCGCGCTCTGTGATTCGCCTTGTGGTTCGGAATCGGGGAGAGGTGGGTGCCAGTTGTCAATGTGATTAAGCTGTTTGGCATGTCAACTTCTATGTCATGATGGCTTCGTGTACGTGCTCTTGCTGGGTTTCCTTTTTAGCAACGGACCCGAGTTCAGAACCTGCTTGCCTACTGTTTGCTCTCTAAAGGCAAAATATGCCATGGCGGCGATGGTCTTTGCAACATGATCTGCTTTCCAGCACCCCTGTCCACCAGTAAGCCCAGCAGATTGAAAATAGGGGCCAAGAGAAGCAACCGACGCAGCGATCGCTCGATCTCCTTTTTTGAAACAAAGTAATCTGCGGGCTGAGCGCGTCGATCTCACGTTCTCCTGCCTGGCAAGTTTCGCCTGTCCTGGTCTATGCGCTTGAAACATAAGCCGTTGAACTCATACTCTTCTGCGCTTCGTGTGGTGCTGCTTTCGATGAGAATATGCGTAGTTAAAACAAGCAACAGCGAGCTGCAGTCGTGGCTTGGCGGAGGTGTTGCATGTGTTGCCAGGCCACACAAGCGCTAGCTTGCCAGGCGCTGCAGCGCCCTCTTATATTGTATCCGATTGAGCATTCAAAGGCGCTCACTGGCGCTCGCTGCGCCTCGATGAGCCTGGCACGCGCAATCTCAGAAACCTCTTTGGAGTTACCTGCCCGCCTCGCACTCGCATGTGTAGCAGGGATTGAGGCTCCGCGAATTCGTACCTTGGACACGGAAATGTCTCTGAAAGCAACGTTCCCCCCCACCCCCGGCATGCACTGATTCATGAATGCCCCTCAAACATTGCGTTTCCTTTTGTGTTTCTTTTTTGCTGGGGGGGGGGGGCCGGCGAAGCTTTGTTCCGGGTGGGCCGCAAAAGAGAATCATCAGGGTGGGAATATAAGAAGGGCTACGTAAGTTAATTTAAGCCCCAAGACCGATTTTGCTTGTTTGGCCTGGCTGCCACAAGCCGAACAAAAATAAGAACAAGCAGTCTTTGATCCGAGCAAGCTCACAAAACATGAAAAATATGACCTTCCCCGCTAGTACTATTTTCTAATAACAACCTTTGCTTACACAAATCAAACATCTGTCCCGAAAGCGGGTGGCGCATCAAAGGCCCGGATCCTAAAGAACAACTTTATTTTGCGCCCTGCTAATAAGTTTTCCTGTTTGGCCACGGCAAGGCCCAGATCCTCAATAAACACTTTGTCCGCCCCCCCCAAATGAACTCTTTCTGGTTGGACTGGCTGCCCAAAGCCCAAAGGAAGAGACAGCCAGGCCAGGAAGCAGCAGTACTTTGAATAGGAACAAGCAAATAAAAGAAGATCAGAAGGCAACAATACTAAGCAATAGGAAGCGTGACCGAAAAAAAGTGAAGGGTGAAGGCTCCAGTACTAAGCACGAGAAACGAGTCCTAAACAATAAGCAAGAGTCACAGGAGGGGACCGGAGAAGAAAAGAAGAGGCAGCAATATTATATACACGTAGGAAAGAGTCCCGAGATAGGGAAAAAGGGCGCAGCAATACTGAGCAATTCTACATCAAAGAATATTTGCCAAACAACTCTATTCAGGAAAATTCCTTGTTTGGGGCGGTTGGGGGGGGGGTTATGCCACTAAATGGCTCAGGCGCTTAAGAACATCCGGGTTGTGAACCAAGCTCGCGCCATCAGCCGAGAGTCATTTGGCCTTAGCGAAGAGGCACTCCAATCGGTGCCAGCACCGGACGTGGCCGCGGACGCGGCTGGAGGGAAGATGCCGGCGCTGGCGCTGGCAGGGTGCCAAGCAGGACGGGCGCGGGCAGCCACTCGAACCTGGGCTTCAACAACTCCATATCCCGAAGGAAACCCAAACAACAATTAACGCCTGGTTGATCGGTTGATTCTTTTGCAGAATCTCCCACTGTAGAGGGGGTTTTGGGAAACACCACTCCTCGCCCTCAACTCTTACCAGGCCGCAAGAGCTCCGTTGAGCGGAGCTGCCAATAGGCGTCAAAGGCCGTCATTGGCAACGGAGCAGGTGCTGGTGCTGCCATGGAACCAGCTCTATATGTAGCCTTTAAACTTGAGCCAGTGCCTTGCAGCATATCCTCAAGGTTTTGAGTTCAAACTAGTGTGCCTTTTTCGGGTTCAGCATTTTTTTAAGATCCCCGGTTTGGCACTCCCCCATGAAATAGACCCAAGCTTCACTGAGAAGTCAAGGTCCGGACAGCCTGGGGTCGTAGCGCGTGAGCCGGTCGAGCAGTCCACGCCATCTGCACCCACCTGAAGCACAAAAAGCCTTGGGTGAGAAAATATGCGCTCCTTTGAACAAAATGGATGGCAAATTGTCACAACCTTGAACCAATGCCAATCATGTTCAACCCAACTGACCTATGCAATTGAACAATCCAATTGTCATGCCCCCCATATTTGTGTTTGCTTGTTTGTCTGTTTTTGTCTGTGTTTTCGTCAGCGTGTGTTTGTGTATGTGTGTTGGTCTCTGGGTTGATCAAAAACTCAAACAAACCCAAACGAAGCCAAAAGGCCAAACCAAGACACAGGGCTACCCGAAAGTCCCTGGATGGGGTGAACACACTTAGACGCCCGAGGAGAATTCTAATCCTCGAGTTGGATCGGGTTCAGCTTGGTAGATTTCGAGTACGACGGGTTCAGCTGGCGAGACACTGGCTTCCCTCTAGCTGGAAACGGTTACATCCTCAACAAAAGCACAGCGAGAAAACCAAAGGGTTAGAAGGGCTTTAGTCCCAAACAAGAACGGACCCGCCAACCCGCTTCTGAGCGCATGGCTTCTTTGAGGTCGTCCACCTGATATAGCCAACCAAAAGCGTGAACCACCACTCCCGAACACAGAGAAGAACTGCGGCAATCCCTCGCTAAGTGAAGCAACTGAGGCGGGGACATCTCTGACACTTGCAGTAATTTTGAACGGATTGCCCGTCAATTCAAACTGTTCGCCGTCCTCGAACTTCACAAGCGCTGGAATTCACTTCATGTGGAAGTTCGGCAAGTGTTCAAACAGGATCCGAACAAAATCATCCGCTTGTCTTTGAGAATGAATTGCCTTCAACATGGACATGAATGCGCTGCCTACGTCAAAGAACTGGCGGTCCTTGCTTGGCTGGAGCTGACGGACCCAAACAGCTGGAAGTGCTGAGGCAGCGCCTTGAAGGCTGAAGGGCTCAGAAAAGGCGAGTGTCCTCTTCACGTCGTCGTTGAACAGACTCAGGCCTGAGAGCAACTCTGCCAACTCTGCTCACACATGCCAGCATCGGATGGAATCCCAGGAACGATGCCAAGCCACTGTGGGAGCATCAGCGTGTTGCAACTTGACACAACAAACTGCAACGATTTGCCATGATGCCCGGCTGAAAACTTCTTTGCAACGATGGCGTCCATTCATCGAATATCCTCTCAAAGGCTCTGTTCATCACTCAGCCCCAGACGGGTGCTCCAGCGCGCGCTCTGTGATTCGCCTTGTGGTTCGGAATCGGGGAGAGGTGGGTGCCAGTTGTCAATGTGACTAAGCTGTTTGGCATGTCAACTTCTATGTCATGATGGCTTCGTGTACGTGCTCTTGCTGGGTTTCCTTTTTAGCAACGGACCCAAGTTCAGAACCTGCTTGCCTACTGTTTGCTCTCTAAAGGCAAAATATGCCATGGCGGCGATGGTCTTTGCAACATGATCTGCTTTCCAGCACCCCTGTCCACCAGTAAGCCCAGCAGATTGAAAATAGGGGCCAAGAGAAGCAACCGACGCAGCGATCGCTCGATCTCCTTTTTTGAAACAAAGTAATCTGCGGGCTGAGCGCGTCGATCTCACGTTCTCCTGCCTGGCAAGTTTCGCCTGTCCTGGTCTATGCGCTTGAAACATAAGCCGTTGAACTCATACTCTTCTGCGCTTCGTGTGGTGCTGCTTTCGATGAGAATATGCGTAGTTAAAACAAGCAACAGCGAGCTGCAGTCGTGGCTTGGCGGAGGTGTTGCATGTGTTGCCAGGCCACACAAGCGCTAGCTTGCCAGGCGCTGCAGCGCCCTCTTATATTGTATCCGATTGAGCATTCAAAGGCGCTCACTGGCGCTCACTGGCGCTCGCTGCGCCTCGATGAGCCTGGCACGCGCAATCTCAGAAACCTCTTTGCAGTTACCTGCCCGCCTCGCACTCGCATGTGTAGCAGGGATTGAGGCTCCGCGAATTCGTACCTTGGACACGGAAATGTCTCTGAAAGCAACGTTCCCCCCCACCCCCGGCATGCACTGATTCATGAATGCCCCTCAAACATTGCGTTTCCTTTTTTTCCCCCAACAGCTGAAGGCTTTGGGGTCTCAGCCCAGATAGGCTCCGGGGTGGTTCGGGGCGACACTGAGCCAAGGTTCCACCAGGGTTCCACCAGGGGTTCCACCAAGGTTCCACCAGGCCTCCACCACGGTTCCACCAGGGTTCCACCAGGGTTCCACCAGGATTCCACCAGGGTTCCACCAGGTTCTGCAAGGGCGGGGTGGTCTGGGGTGGTTTGAGGTAAGGTTCCACGAGGGTTTCACCAGGGTTCCACCAATTTCTTCGAGGACTGCGGGTTTGAGGAAGGTTTCACGAGGGTTCCGCCAGGGTTCCACCAGGGTTCCAGGCTGCGGGGTGGTCTGGGTGGTTTGAGGTAAGGTTCCACGAAAATTCCACCAAGGTTCCAGCAATTTCTTCGAGGGCTGGGGTGGTCTGGTTTGAGGAAGGTTCTACGAGGGTTCCACCAGATTTCCACCAGAATTCTGCCAGAGTTTCACCAGGTTCTGCGAGGGCTGCAGGGTGGTCCGAGGTGGTTTGAGGTAAGGTTCCACGAGCGTTCGAGGGCTCCACCAGGGTTCCACCAATTTCTTCGAGGGTGCGGCGTGGTCCGGGGAACTTTCCACGAGGGTTCCACCAGGGTTTCACCAGGGTTCCACCAGCGGTCCGGGCTGGTTTGAGGTAATGTTGCATGAGAATTCCACCAGAATTCCACGCAAGGTAAGGTTCCATTCCAGCACGGTTCTAGCAGGGTCCCACGAGGTTCTGCGAGGGCTGCGGGGTGGTCCTTGAGGTAAGGTTGTATGAGGGTTTCAGGGTTCCACAAGATTCTGCGAGGGCTGTGGGCCCTGAGGTTTGACAGGGTTCCACAAAGCTCTGCAAGGATTCCACCGGGTTCCACAAGGCCCCAAAGGGTGTGTCGTGCGCCCGTGGTCTGAAAAGCCATCGGATCAAGATCGCTTTGCTCATGGGCGGAACACTAAGCAAAACCGAATTCAATAGTTTTTAGCACACTTTCACTGTTTTGTGACTTGCTCACTTGCTCGGGCAAATGTTGGCTTTGTGGCAAATCAGATCACGTCGCTGCGGAACTCACGGTGCAGCAGAGTAACTGCTTGGCATTGCTGCTTGGTGGGCTTTTGGGCGGTTTCCGCGGTTCGGGGCCCGATTGCACTGTCGGATTGCACCGTTTGGGCCCGATCGGCCCCGATTGCGCCATCGCGCCCCGATCGGGGCCCAACTCAGTCGGGCCCCGTCAATTGTACCAAGCTGGCATCGCCTAGTTTTGCTATAGATACAATTGCAATCCGCATACTAAGGCAAACCGGCGTTGAGCTACAATATGCACTGTCGGGCCCCGATCGGGCCCTGATTGCACCGTCGGGCCCCGATCGGGCCCCGATCGGGCGATCGGGCCCCGATTGCGCCGTCGGGCCCCGATCGGGTCCCGATTGCGCCGTCGGGCCCCGATCGGGGCCCGACTCAGTCGGGCCCCGTCAATTGTACTAGGCTGGCATCGCCTGGTTTTGCTATACCTGGAGATTCATTCTCCGGCCTTTTCCTAGGCGTTTTAGTTTCCTGGTAGTTTTGGGCGTGTTGGGCGTTCTAGGTGGTTTCTAGGAGTTTCGCGCGACTCCCGAGCCCAAAAAGCGTCTTTTTCTGATTTGCGGGCGTTTGCGGGGTTTTGCGGGCGATTGCGGTTTGCGGGCGTTTTGCGGGTAATCCTGGGCGGGGAGAACGTGAAACCGTACCAATTCTGAAATTTCACAAACATATAGGAGCTTTTGTAGTTTTTGGCGACTTCACGAAAAAAACATCGATATTTACGAAAAGCAAGTCAAAGCCGAGAACTACCAGGAAACTCATGGAGAATGAATCTCCAGGTAGATACAGTTGCAATCCGCATGCTAAGGAAAACCGGCGTTGAGCTATAATATGGGTGGCTGGCGTTGCACCACGGGACGATCGGGGCCCGATTGCACCGTCGGGCCCCGATCGGGCCCTGATTGCACTGTCGGGCCCCGATTGCACCGTCGGGCCCCGATTGCGCCGTTGGGCCCCGATCGGGCCCCGATTGCGCCGTCGGGCCCAGGGCGAGATTGCGCTGTCACTCGTAGCTTTGCTTTACAAGGCAGCATCCTCAGCAACACCGGCGGTAAGGATGGTCTCGGGGCGTTCCGCGAGGATTCTGGGAGGGTGTGGTGCTGTTGGGGATATCGCCCGAGCTTATGTTTCTTTTTTGCTGGGGGGGGGGGCCGGCGAAGCTTTGTTCCGGGTGGGCCGCAAAAGAGAATCATCAGGGTGGGAATATAAGAAGGGCTACGTAAGTTAATTTAAGCCCCAAGACCGATTTTGCTTGTTTGGCCTGGCTGCCACAAGCCGAACAAAAATAAGAACAAGCAGTCTTTGATCCGAGCAAGCTCACAAAACATGAAAAATATGACCTTCCCCGCTAGTACTATTTTCTAATAACAACCTTTGCTTACACAAATCAAACATCTGTCCCGAAAGCGGGTGGCGCATCAAAGGCCCGGATCCTAAAGAACAACTTTATTTTGCGCCCTGCTAATAAGTTTTCCTGTTTGGCCACGGCAAGGCCCAGATCCTCAATAAACACTTTGTCCGCCCCCCCCAAATGAACTCTTTCTGGTTGGACTGGCTGCCCAAAGCCCAAAGGAAGAGACAGCCAGGCCAGGAAGCAGCAATACTTTGAATAGGAACAAGCAAATAAAAGAAGATCAGAAGGCAACAATACTAAGCAATAGGAAGCGTGACCGAAAAAAAGTGAAGGGTGAAGGCTCCAGTACTAAGCACGAGAAACGAGTCCTAAACAATAAGCAAGAGTCACGGGAGGGGACCGGAGAAGAAAAGAAGAGGCAGCAATATTATATACACGTAGGAAAGAGTCCCGAGATAGGGAAAAAGGGCGCAGCAATACTGAGCAATTCTACATCAAAGAATATTTGCCAAACAACTCTATTCAGGAAAATTCCTTGTTTGGGGCGGTTGGGGGGGGGGTTATGCCACTAAATGGCTCAGGCGCTTAAGAACATCCGGGTTGTGAACCAAGCTCGCGCCATCAGCCGAGAGTCATTTGGCCTTAGCGAAGAGGCACTCCAATCGGTGCCAGCACCGGACGTGGCCGCGGACGCGGCTGGAGGGAAGATGCCGGCGCTGGCGCTGGCAGGGTGCCAAGCAGGACGGGCGCGGGCAGCCACTCGAACCTGGGCTTCAACAACTCCATATCCCGAAGGAAACCCAAACAACAATTAACGCCTGGTTGATCGGTTGATTCTTTTGCAGAATCTCCCATTGTAGAGGGGGTTTTGGGAAACACCCCCACTCCTCGCCCTCAACTCTTACCAGGCCGCAAGAGCTCCGTTGAGCGGAGCTGCCAATAGGCGTCAAAGGCCGTCATTGGCAACGGAGCAGGTGCTGGTGCTGCCATGGAACCAGCTCTATTTGTAGCCTTTAAACTTGAGCCAGTGCCTTGCAGCATATCCTCAAGGTTTTGAGTTCAAACTAGTGTGCCTTTTTCGGGTTCAGCATTTTTTTAAGATTCCCGGTTTGGCACTCCCCCATGAAATAGACCCAAGCTTCACTGAGAAGTCAAGGTCCGGACAGCCTGGGGTCGTAGCGCGTGAGCCGGTCGAGCAGTCCACGCCATCTGCACCCACCTGAAGCACAAAAAGCCTTGGGTGAGAAAATATGCGCTCCTTTGAACAAAATGGATGGCAAATTGTCACAACCTTGAACCAATGCCAATCATGTTCAACCCAACTGACCTATGCAATTGAACAATCCAATTGTCATGCCCCCCATATTTGTGTTTGCTGTTTGTCTGTTTTTGTCTGTGTTTTCGTCAGCGTGTGTTTGTGTATGTGTGTTGGTCTCTGGGTTGATCAAAAACTCAAACAAACCCAAACGAAGCCAAAAGGCCCAACCAAGACACAGGGCTACCCGAAAGTCCCTGGATGGGGTGAACACACTTAGACGCCCGAGGAGAATTCTAATCCTCGAGTTGGATCGGGTTCAGCTTGGTAGATTTCGAGTACGACGGGTTCAGCTGGCGAGACACTGGCTTCCCTCTAGCTGGAAACGGTTACATCCTCAACAAAAGCACAGCGAGAAAACCAAAGGGTTAGAAGGGCTTTAGTCCCAAACAAGAACGGACCCGCCAACCCGCTTCTGAGCGCATGGCTTCTTTGAGGTCGTCCACCTCCAAAAGCGTGAACCACCACTCCCGAACACAGAGAAGAACTGAGGCAATCCCTCGCTAAGTGAAGCAACTGAGGCGGGGACATCTCTGACACTTGCAGTAATTTTGAACGGATTGCCCGTCAATTCAAACTGTTCGCCGTCCTCGAACTTCACAAGCGCTGGAATTCACTTCATGTGGAAGTTCGGCAAGTGTTCAAACAGGATCCGAACAAAATCATCCGCTTGTCTTTGAGAATGAATTGCCTTCAACATGGACATGAATGCGCTGCCTACGTCAAAGAACTGGCGGTCCTTGCTTGGCTGGAGCTGACGGACCCAAACAGCTGGAAGTGCTGAGGCAGCGCCTTGAAGGCTGAAGGGCTCAGAAAAGGCGAGTGTCCTCTTCACGTCGTCCAGCATCGGATGGAATCCCAGGAACGATGCCAAGCCACTGTGGGAGCATCAGCGTGTTGCAACTTGACACAACAAACTGCAACGATTTGCCATGATGCCCGGCTGAAAACTTCTTTGCAACGATGGCGTCCATTCATCGAATATCCTCTCAAAGGCTCTGTTCATCACTCAGCCCCAGACGGGTGCTCCAGCGCGCGCTCTGTGATTCGCCTTGTGGTTCGGAATCGGGGAGAGGTGGGTGCCAGTTGTCAATGTGATTAAGCTGTTTGGCATGTCAACTTCTATGTCACGATGGCTTCGTGTACGTGCTCTTGCTGGGTTTCCTTTTTAGCAACGGACCCAAGTTCAGAACCTGCTTGCCTACTGTTTGCTCTCTAAAGGCAAAATATGCCATGGCGGCGATGGTCTTTGCAACATGATCTGCTTTCCAGCACCCCTGTCCACCAGTAAGCCCAGCAGATTGAAAATAGGGGCCAAGAGAAGCAACCGACGCAGCGATCGCTCGATCTCCTTTTTGAAACAAAGTAATCTGCGGGCTGAGCGCGTCGATCTCACGTTCTCCTGCCTGGCAAGTTTCGCCTGTCCTGGTCTATGCGCTTGAAACATAAGCCGTTGAACTCATACTCTTCTGCGCTTCGTGTGGTGCTGCTTTCGATGAGAATATGTGTAGTTAAAACAAGCAACAGCGAGCAGCAGTCGTGGCTTGGCGGAGGTGTTGCATGTGTTGCCAGGCCACACAAGCGCTAGCTTGCCAGGCGCTGCAGCGCCCTCTTATATTGTATCCGATTGAGCATTCAAAGGCGCTCACTGGCGCTCGCTGCGCCTCGATGAGCCTGGCACGCGCAATCTCAGAAACCTCTTTGGAGTTACCTGCCCGCCTCGCACTCGCATGTGTAGCAGGGATTGAGGCTCCGCGAATTCGTACCTTGGACACGGAAATGTCTCTGAAAGCAACGTTCCCCCCCACCCCCGGCATGCACTGATTCATGAATGCCCCTCAAACATTGCGTTTCCTTTTTTGTTTCTTTTTTGCTGGGGGGGGGGGGGCCGGCGAAGCTTTGTTCCGGGTGGGCCGCAAAAGAGAATCATCAGGGTGGGAATATAAGAAGGGCTACGTAAGTTAATTTAAGCCCCAAGACCGATTTTGCTTGTTTGGCCTGGCTGCCACAAGCCGAACAAAAATAAGAACAAGCAGTCTTTGATCCGAGCAAGCTCACAAAACATGAAAAATATGACCTTCCCCGCTAGTACTATTTTCTAATAACAACCTTTGCTTACACAAATCAAACATCTGTCCCGAAAGCGGGTGGCGCATCAAAGGCCCGGATCCTAAAGAACAACTTTATTTTGCGCCCTGCTAATAAGTTTTCCTGTTTGGCCACGGCAAGGCCCAGATCCTCAATAAACACTTTGTCCGCCCCCCCCAAATGAACTCTTTCTGGTTGGACTGGCTGCCCAAAGCCCAAAGGAAGAGACAGCCAGGCCAGGAAGCAGCAATACTTTGAATAGGAACAAGCAAATAAAAGAAGATCAGAAGGCAACAATACTAAGCAATAGGAAGCGTGACCGAAAAAAAGTGAAGGGTGAAGGCTCCAGTACTAAGCACGAGAAACGAGTCCTAAACAATAAGCAAGAGTCACAGGAGGGGACCGGAGAAGAAAAGAAGAGGCAGCAATATTATATACACGTAGGAAAGAGTCCCGAGATAGGGAAAAAGGGCGCAGCAATACTGAGCAATTCTACATCAAAGAATATTTGCCAAACAACTCTATTCAGGAAAATTCCTTGTTTGGGGCGGTTGGGGGGGGGGTTATGCCACTAAATGGCTCAGGCGCTTAAGAACATCCGGGTTGTGAACCAAGCTCGCGCCATCAGCCGAGAGTCATTTGGCCTTAGCGAAGAGGCACTCCAATCGGTGCCAGCACCGGACGTGGCCGCGGACGCGGCTGGAGGGAAGATGCCGGCGCTGGCGCTGGCAGGGTGCCAAGCAGGACGGGCGCGGGCAGCCACTCGAACCTGGGCTTCAACAACTCCATATCCCGAAGGAAACCCAAACAACAATTAACGCCTGGTTGATCGGTTGATTCTTTTGCAGAATCTCCCACTGTAGAGGGGGTTTTGGGAAACACCACTCCTCGCCCTCAACTCTTACCAGGCCGCAAGAGCTCCGTTGAGCGGAGCTGCCAATAGGCGTCAAAGGCCGTCATTGGCAACGGAGCAGGTGCTGGTGCTGCCATGGAACCAGCTCTATATGTAGCCTTTAAACTTGAGCCAGTGCCTTGCAGCATATCCTCAAGGTTTTGAGTTCAAACTAGTGTGCCTTTTTCGGGTTCAGCATTTTTTTAAGATCCCCGGTTTGGCACTCCCCCATGAAATAGACCCAAGCTTCACTGAGAAGTCAAGGTCCGGACAGCCTGGGGTCGTAGCGCGTGAGCCGGTCGAGCAGTCCACGCCATCTGCACCCACCTGAAGCACCAAAAGCCTTGGGTGAGAAAATATGCGCTCCTTTGAACAAAATGGCAAATTGTCACAACCTTGAACCAATGCCAATCATGTTCAACCCAACTGACCTATGCAATTGAACAATCCAATTGTCATGCCCCCCCATATTTGTGTTTGCTGTTTGTCTGTTTTTGTCTGTGTTTTCGTCAGCGTGTGTTTGTGTATGTGTGTTGGTCTCTGGGTTGATCAAAAACTCAAACAAACCCAAACGAAGCCAAAAGGCCCAACCAAGACACAGGGCTACCCGAGGGTCCCTGGATGGGGTGAACACACTTAAACGCCCGAGGAGAATTCTAATCCTCGAGTTGGATCGGGTTCAGCTTGGTAGATTTCGAGTACGACGGGTTCAGCTGGCGAGACACTGGCTTCCCTCTAGCTGGAAACGGTTACATCCTCAACAAAAGCACAGCGAGAAAACCAAAGGGTTAGAAGGGCTTTAGTCCCAAACAAGAACGGACCCGCCAACCCGCTTCTGAGCGCATGGCTTCTTTGAGGTCGTCCACCTCCAAAAGCGTGAACCACCACTCCCGAACACAGAGAAGAACTGAGGCAATCCCTCGCTAAGTGAAGCAACTGAGGCGGGGACATCTCTGACACTTGCAGTAATTTTGAACGGATTGCCCGTTAATTCAAACTGTTCGCCGTCCTCGAACTTCACAAGCGCTGGAATTCACTTCATGTGGAAGTTCGGCAAGTGTTCAAACAGGTTCCGAACAAAATCATCCGCTTGTCTTTGAGAATGAATTGCCTTCAACATGGACATGAATGCGCTGCCTACGTCAAAGAACTGGCGGTCCTTGCTTGGCTGGAGCTGACGGACCCAAACAGCTGGAAGTGCTGAGGCAGCGCCTTGAAGGCTGAAGGGCTCAGAAAAGGCGAGTGTCCTCTTCACGTCGTCGTTGAACAGACTCAGGCCTGAGAGCAATTCTGCCAACTCTGCTCACACATGCCAGCATCGGATGGAATCCCAGGAACGATGCCAAGCCACTGTGGGAGCATCAGCGTGTTGCAACTTGACACAACAAACTGCGATTTGCCATGATGCCCGGCTGAAAACTTCTTTGCAACGATGGCGTCCATTCATCCAATATCCTCTCAAAGGCTCTGTTCATCACTCAGCCCCAGACGGGTGCTCCAGCGCGCGCTCTGTGATTCGCCTTGTGGTTCGGAGAGCAAACAGTAGGCAAGCAGGTTCTGAACTCGGGTCCGTTGCTAAAAAGGAAACCCAGCAAGAGCACGTACACGAAGCCATCATGACATAGAAGTTGACATGCCAAACAGCTTAATCACATTGACAACTCAAAATATGCCATGGCGGCGATGGTCTTTGCAACATGATCTGCTTTCCAGCACCCCTGTCCACTAGTAAGCCCAGCAGATTGAAAATAGGGGCCAAGAGAAGCAACCGACGCAGCGATCGCTCGATCTCCTTTTTGAAACAAAGTAATCTGCGGGCTGAGCGCGCCGATCTCACGTTCTCCTGCCTGGCAAGTTTCGCCTGTCCTGGTCTATGCGCTTGAAACATAAGCCGTTGAACTCATACTCTTCTGCGCTTCGTGTGGTGCTGCTTTCGATGAGAATATGTGTAGTTAAAACAAGCAACAGCGAGCTGCAGTCGTGGCTTGGCGGAGGTGTTGCATGTGTTGCCAGGCCACACAAGCGCTAGCTTGCCAGGCGCTGCAGCGCCCTCTTATATTGTATCCGATTGAGCATTCAAAGGCGCTCACTGGCGCTCGCTGCGCCTCGATGAGCCTGGCACGCGCAATCTCAGAAACCTCTTTGGAGTTACCTGCCCGCCTCGCACTCGCATGTGTAGCAGGGATTGAGGCTCCGCGAATTCGTACCTTGGACACGGAAATGTCTCTGAAAGCAACGTTCCCCCCCACCCCGGCATGCACTGATTCATGAATGCCCCTCAAACATTGCGTTTCCTTTTTTGTTTCTTTTTTGCTGGGGGGAGGGGGGGGGCCGGCGAAGCTTTGTTCCGGGTGGGCCGCAAAAGAGAATCATCAGGGTGGGAATATAAGAAGGGCTACGTAAGTTAATTTAAGCCCCAAGACCGATTTTGCTTGTTTGGCCTGGCTGCCACAAGCCGAACAAAAATAAGAACAAGCAGTCTTTGATCCGAGCAAGCTCACAAAACATGAAAAATATGACCTTCCCCGCTAGTACTATTTTCTAATAACAACCTTTGCTTACACAAATCAAACATCTGTCCCGAAAGCGGGTGGCGCATCAAAGGCCCGGATCCTAAAGAACAACTTTATTTTGCGCCCTGCTAATAAGTTTTCCTGTTTGGCCACGGCAAGGCCCAGATCCTCAATAAACACTTTGTCCGCCCCCCCCAAATGAACTCTTTCTGGTTGGACTGGCTGCCCAAAGCCCAAAGGAAGAGACAGCCAGGCCAGGAAGCAGCAATACTTTGAATAGGAACAAGCAGATAAAAGAAGATCAGAAGGCAACAATACTAAGCAATAGGAAGCGTGACCGAAAAAAAGTGAAGGGTGAAGGCTCCAGTACTAAGCACGAGAAACGAGTCCTAAACAATAAGCAAGAGTCACAGGAGGGGACCGGAGAAGAAAAGAAGAGGCAGCAATATTATATACACGTAGGAAAGAGTCCCGAGATAGGGAAAAAGGGCGCAGCAATACTGAGCAATTCTACATCAAAGAATATTTGCCAAACAACTCTATTCAGGAAAATTCCTTGTTTGGGGCGGTTGGGGGGGGGGTTATGCCACTAAATGGCTCAGGCGCTTAAGAACATCCGGGTTGTGAACCAAGCTCGCGCCATCAGCCGAGAGTCATTTGGCCTTAGCGAAGAGGCACTCCAATCGGTGCCAGCACCGGACGTGGCCGCGGACGCGGCTGGAGGGAAGATGCCGGCGCTGGCGCTGGCAGGGTGCCAAGCAGGACGGGCGCGGGCAGCCACTCGAACCTGGGCTTCAACAACTCCATATCCCGAAGGAAACCCAAACAACAATTAACGCCTGGTTGATCGGTTGATTCTTTTGCAGAATCTCCCATTGTAGAGGGGGTTTTGGGAAACACCCCCACTCCTCGCCCTCAACTCTTACCAGGCCGCAAGAGCTCCGTTGAGCGGAGCTGCCAATAGGCGTCAAAGGCCGTCATTGGCAACGGAGCAGGTGCTGGTGCTGCCATGGAACCAGCTCTATATGTAGCCTTTAAACTTGAGCCAGTGCCTTGCAGCATATCCTCAAGGTTTTGAGTTCAAACTAGTGTGCCTTTTTCGGGTTCAGCATTTCTTTAAGATCCCCGGTTTGGCACTCCCCCATGAAATAGACCCAAGCTTCACTGAGAAGTCAAGGTCCGGACAGCCTGGGGTCGTAGCGCGTGAGCCGGTCGAGCAGTCCACGCCATCTGCACCCACCTGAAGCACAAAAAGCCTTGGGTGAGAAAATATGCGCTCCTTTGAACAAAATGGATGGCAAATTGTCACAACCTTGAACCAATGCCAATCATGTTCAACCCAACTGACCTATGCAATTGAACAATCCAATTGTCATGCCCCCCATATTTGTGTTTGCTTGTTTGTCTGTTTTTGTCTGTGTTTTCGTCAGCGTGTGTTTGTGTATGTGTGTTGGTCTCTGGGTTGATCAAAAACTCAAACAAACCCAAACGAAGCCAAAAGGCCCAACCAAGACACAGGGCTACCCGAGGGTCCCTGGATGGGGTGAACACACTTAGACGCCCGAGGAGAATTCTAATCCTCGAGTTGGATCGGGTTCAGCTTGGTAGATTTCGAGTACGACGGGTTCAGCTGGCGAGACACTGGCTTCCCTCTAGCTGGAAACGGTTACATCCTCAACAAAAGCACAGCGAGAAAACCAAAGGGCTAGAAGGGCTTTAGTCCCAAACAAGAACGGACCCGCCAACCCGCTTCTGAGCGCATGGCTTCTTTGAGGTCGTCCACCTGATATAGCCAACCAAAAGCGTGAACCACCACTCCCGAACACAGAGAAGAACTGAGGCAATCCCTCGCTAAGTGAAGCAACTGAGGCGGGGACATCTCTGACACTTGCAGTAATTTTGAACGGATTGCCCGTCAATTCAAACTGTTCGCCGTCCTCGAACTTCACAAGCGCTGGAATTCACTTCATGTGGAAGTTCGGCAAGTGTTCAAACAGGATCCGAACAAAATCATCCGCTTGTCTTTGAGAATGAATTGCCTTCAACATGGACATGAATGCGCTGCATACGTAAAAGAACTGGCAGTCCTTGCTTGGCTGGAGCTGACAAACCCAAACAGCTTGAGGTGCTGAGGCAGCGCCTTGAATCGAAGGGTGAAGGGCTCAGAAAATGCGAGTGTCCTCTTCACGTCTTTGTTGAACAGACTCAGGCCTGAGAGCAACTCTGCCAACTCTGCTCACACATGCCAGGAGTCATGGACCAACATGCAAACCCAATGCAACAAACCCAATGCAACAAATCCAACATGCACTTGTCTTTGGCAGCGAAGTTGAACATGGACATGAAGGCTCAGGTTGCCATGGGGCAGCCTTGCAGGTGCGCAATGTCATTCTTACAACCAGAAATCCCAGAAACAAGTGCAGAAATGAAACTCAGGCAAAATAAGGAAAGCGTGTTTGCAGAGAACCAAACTCGAATCAAACTGATAAAGTCGAATGCTGCCCAGCCTGCCATGAAACGTCGTCCAAAGATGGAAAAGCCGACTGCGAGATGGGGCTGAAAGCTATGATTGGTTGCTCCAAACGAGAACACGATTTTTTATTCCAACGTTGCTTGGTTGTATCGTAATGAAGGACAGTTTGCATCTCTGTTTGTCTGCAAGTAGAATGCCTTATCAGCCTTATCACATGCTCAATGTGATGTCCAAGCCAGCCCTTTCCCAGTCCCCTGCCTGCAATGGCTGTGACCGGCTTCCTGCCTGAAAGCAGGAACTCTTTGATGTCCACTGGTTTCCAGCTGCCATAAGGCATGCTTGCACTGTCCAAAGTCTTCGAGATCAGGAGCTCATCCTCTTTGAACTCGGCTGTGGTTTTCTGTACTGCCTTCTCAAGCTGGGACTCTACCTCTGTTGTCTGTTTCTTGAAGATATGCAGCACTGTGCACCACCATCTCCACCATCTCGTTCTGCGGGGCTTGCTGGAATTCTTAACCTTCTTTGTTGCATTCAAATACAACAGGAGTTCGTATGCCTGCATCTCATTCCATCTGTACTCTCTCACGCTCACATTCTCCTGCTGTGGTGCTAGTCGTGTTCGCGCTCCATTGAGATGAGCTACTTCCTTCGCAATTCCTTCAGACTGCGTAACTGCGATGACCTGTCCATATCCGTGCGCAGCACGGGCGAGGCTCATCAACATCTTCCCATCTTCACCCAGTTCCGTGTCAAAAATGTTGTCCAAAACCAACTGCAAGCGAACTCCGGCGTCAGACAAGATCGGAAAAATGTTTTCTGCAACAGGTTGCACAAAGCTTGTGTCTTCTACATTGAAGAAATCCTTGAGACGCGCCAAATTCTCCCTGACCAAAACAGTGACGCACTGTGGGTTGTCTTTAGCCCATCCCAGCATGGCCAAAGCTACAGCAACGGACTTGCCCACGCCAGGTTCAGCATGAATCGAAGTGACTCCGGTCAAGGTTGTGTTCGATAGCACATTGCTCACCACTTGCTGAAACTGTGTGCCTTTCAGTGGCAACGAGATGTTCGGCAAAAAGATGTTCTGAGCTTCTCGAGTTTGTTTGGCGTTCTCCACGAGGATGCTTGCAAGGCGTTCTGCGTGTGCTTGGGCATAGTTGACGTCCACCAAAGATGTCTGCTTTGAAATCGAGCGAACATTATTGTTTGCCGCAAGAACTCCCTGCCCAATTTCCTTCAGCGATGTCCCAAACACGGTGGCGACCTTGTGGTTTTGCTTGGATGCTTGTGTCCGCGTGGGGTCGATCGCGGTATCTCAACCAAAGCAAAAAATGACCTCCCAACCAGAATGGGCAAAGCCAATGCAAGGAGCTTGAAGCCGCGCTTTGCCATGGAGAGACTGCAAGCTGAAATGCTCTGGTGCATGAATGACACAAAACCTGAAGCATATAGCAAAATGACTCAAAGTGATGCTTGCGTTGCTGGCATGCAAGTCAAATTGGATTTGAAAACCTGCTCTGAGAAGTACAGCTGCAACACTAAGCACAAAGTGACTGGTTCATACGTGCAAACATCTGCCCAGCGATTCTCGGGAAATCTGCCACAGAGTTTGCGGAAATCTGTCACGATTTGTGGGAAATGTGCCGCCGATTAAGAGCTTCGCGGCAAGCTGCTAGCCATTTGGTGCAGCAAAAGAGAAACCATGCATGTGAAACGTGTCACATCCAACCCACTGACAAGGTTGCGTGACAACTTGAAGTGCAATACATTTCAGTCTATAAGGTCCTCTGCTATTCAAATAAAATAGCAACTAAACCAAATCAAACCAAGTTAACTGCGAACACGAATAGTGCAAAGCTGCCGCCTCCTTCAATGTGCTCATGAACTCTCACCCAGCAAACTGCGTTGCTCTGGTTGAAAACCTCTGCTCTGTTGCTCGCCTTTTCCAAACATTGGACATTGCTGAAGCCCTCGTCTTGTGCTGAAGCCCTCTTTTGGTATCTTTTTTGGGATGCTGAAGGTCAAATCATGCAAGCCGAAGACCAACAGACAACCAATGGCAGCAAAGCGCAAAGAGGTGATGAACAGCACAGTGTAATAAAAATCATCGAACAGCGCAGTGTCAAGTTTGAATGAAGTAGTTGTTGAAATTGGGTGGGCGAAACCAAACACATCTTGATGTTCACATCATCCATCTCTGAAGTCACTTTTGTAGGGGCCAGGCATTGGAACTTATCCGCAATCGTTAGGTCCAAAAGCTTGAAACTGAGCATCAAAAGCCCGCAGCTGCACACGCAAGCAATTTGCCGTGTTTGCCAATGCACTTGCTACCTGACACAAGCAAACCAAGTGGCTGTGGGCAAACTGCCGTATTGCAATTGCATGGAAAACCCAAGAATGGCTTGATGACAAGGTTTGATGTTTGAATCTGAGCATCCAACACGGAGCTCTTCGTTTCGTTGTGCTCCGTTTATGGTCGCCCTCGCCTGACACATGGTGATCAACTTGGGCAAGCAACGCGTACCATTTGAAGAAAAACAATGGAATCTTATTAAACAAGGTTTACACCACCGAAAACCTCAAACAGTTCCCGACACAACGGATTGCAGCATCATCTTTCGCGAATTCAAAGCGACTTTTGGCCACAGCGCCCAGCGTGGTCAGTCATGACTTCGGGGCTTTTGAGCCATTTGCAAAGACTGTGCTGGAACCCTTTCGCCATGCCTTGAACCCAGGCCACATGCACAATGTCCGGCCACCCACACGGTTGCAACTTGTTGGGTACTGCATCTATGCAGTCAAGCACAGCTGTTGCTAGTACCCGTTGCATTCCCTGCTTGAGTTGAGCACCGTAGCTTGTTGTTCAAACCTGGACCCCCCTAACCCTGCAAGCCAATTAATGCCAAAGTCACACTGCAACGAAGCGACCTTCACCCGCTCTTTCCTAAGCGACAACGTGAAACAATGCCTGCTTCAGCCGAGAACATCAAGAGACCAACGCAAACTCGAACGGCATGTACTGCCCTGCTCAGGGAGGTGCCTATTCAAAACCCTTGATTAAGACGTTGGGATCGGCGCAGGGCGCCCCCCTTAAATGAACTCTTTCTGGTTGGGCTCACTGCCCAACGGCAGCCAGGCAATACCAAGCAATAGGAAACGTTACAGAAAGGAAGGCATGATTGTTAGAAATGGACGCGTGTTCACACAGAAAGTTCCTCCGCGCGCTTGCAGCGACGCGGCTGAGGCAATCAGTAAAGCACTGTTCCCCATCACATAGGGAGGGCCATGGCAGGAATCAATCAAATGTTGACCGTGACGAAGTTCTATCAGCAGCAAAGCCACATAGTCAAGATGGATTGTGCGCATGCAAGCCCTGTAGAACATGACATTCCAAGACCTCTTCTTTTGGTTTTTGGTTAGCTATTCGTAAACGGGAGCGAATTAAGTCATCTGTCGACCCGTTTTCATGAGTGCAGCACCTGGCGTCAACAAACGCCAATTTGTATCAGCTCCTCACCTAAGAAACTATCTGAAAAATGAGTTGCCAGACGAATTTCGCCACCAAAGCCAGGGCTGCGAAGAAATCGGCAAACAGTTCGGCATAGAAACAGCAACGGCAAAACAACGAGGATTGAAACCCAACTTTGGCCAGACATTCCCTTCTTGAGCCACGCCTAAACCAAAGCGCCATAAGGCCCGGAGGTGTCACTGAAACCCAAGGCTGCGACGCTCATTCTCATGTGTAGCAGTTCTCAAATGCAACTCCACTCATGTCTGGTTCAGGTACTGTTGAATAAACTTGAGCATCTTGTCCGTGCATTTGCGCAAATCGCATGTTGGTGCTATAGAGTGTGTTGAGATCTAAAATAGCTTTAGAGCCCCTTCGGATTCATGTTTCAAGTTCCGAGGACAATCATTTCAAATCTTGCGCAGTACGGCTCCAAGCGAAGGGCTTTTAAGTGGCTTTAATGCCATTTTGAATTCGAGATTCATGAATCTCGAGAAAGGTTCCAAAGTAAGCTTTGAAGCGTCACTGACACCATTTTGGATTCAAGATTCATAAATGCAGCAGCTCCAAGTAAAGCTCTAGAGCGGCTTCAAAATGCAAGATTCTCGGGGCTCTCATTTTGCCCACAAGGCTCCAAATAAAAATATCTTACAGTGCTGAAGCGTTGTTGGCTTTAGAGTCTCGAGTTGAGAGACGTACATTGATATGGAAAGCATCCCTCACACCTCCGAAGAGATGCCCTTTGTTAAAAAGCTGACATGTGCAAACAATTCTGACCCAGGAAACAGCGTCCATGGCCAGCACTGTTAGATGGCTTGGTAAAAGAAAGCCTATCAAGCGCTTCAAAGCGTTTTCTTGTACAATGACTAGATTCAGGGTTGAAAAGTAGAGTCCTTCCAATCTTCAACGAATCCCGGATGAGACATATGCAAGCGCAATCTGCACTCGACTACGTCAGACTTGTTCTGCTGATACTTGCTGTACGTTTGGCTCATGTTCACGCTTTCTGGGACCTACCGAATTTGAGCATCTGTTCTGTCAGTGAATTTGCAACAGCTTTGAAGAGCGGTAAAGCATTTTGTGGTTCGATATTCAAGACTATCAGGACTACTCTTCAACCTTGAGTCCAGCACTGATCCCAGCTGAATGCGTTAAAGCGCTTTAAAGCATGTCTGAGGCAATCCTCAGGACTCTAGTTTGCAATATTGAATCAAAGCCTTGCACGGAAATTACATCAGCATAGACCCCAAATAGCGAAAAAAGTGCCAACGATTGCACTCCAGCACCTCTAGCAGCACTGCCCGAAGAGCACCTCAACCAACACTCCAAACAACATCCCAAAACAGCGCCTGCACCTGCATCAATCTCGCGAATAACGCGCCCGCCCGACACCAGCCCCAGAAACACCCGGACCAGTGGACCAGCACCCCGAACTGCATGCCCCCAAGCACCCACCGTCAATCTGGTAAAAATGCGCCCGCACCATCACCAGTAGCTCAAACAGCACCCCAAAACAGCACCTACACCAGCACCCCAAACTACACGCCACCTAGCACCCAGCTGTCAATCTCGAAGATCTGTTATCGCTCACTTATTGGAAGTTAGCACCCCTATGGCTTTCAGCTATCAGGGGAAAAAACGATTTACGTGCTAGAAAGCAACCTGAATTCTAGATTCAACATATCAATATATATATATATATATACATATATATATATATATATTATATATACATGAGAATCTTCAATCTTGAATCCCAACAGGCTTTAACGCCGCTTTAAAGCCCTTTTCAAGACTCAACCAGCAGAGTCTCGAGCAAGCCAACTTCTATCTCACTGGCTGGAAAGGTGACTTGTTGCAATATCTGTGTGTATATACGATCATCATGATATTCAAAACAGTCAAGTTTGGCACAAGCATAAAAATATATTGTGGCATGTATGTCGAATAGATTAAACCAAATATACATCTATATAAAACTTCAATATCTATGATTTGTTTTTTGTCCCAATGGAAGCCGAAGCCAATCAGATTATCTAAGTCAGGTTCCCAGCTCCCCTCAAGTGAGTGTCCTGCCTATTCGCACAGCAGATCTTGTCAACCAACCAGGCCACAGTCACGTTGCAAACATGACCAACGTACGCTCTGTCCCAATCGGTCTGCAACAGAACATGCGAAAATGCTAAGCGCCCCGCGATGCGCGAATTCTGCGCTTGCAACGAATTAGATGTCAGCCATGCTAAAGCTGCACCGCATTCTAATTGCCGACTTCAATAGGCAGCATCCACAAAGCGCCATGCCGTCTGTCAGCGGGCAATGGTTGAATGGGGATGCTGTCACATCGCAGCTGCTTTGCAGCGCGGAAAGCGCAGCCTCTATTGAGGGAGCTTCTGAGCAACAGCTATAGCGATGGTTGGATCTCATGGACGGCTAAGGATTTCTGTGCAGACTTTACCTGCGCACCCCTTAAGAGAGCTGTCTTGAAAGCACTGAGTGGATTCACCATTTGGGGACGCTCCCGAGATGTCGGTTCTCCGACTGGAGCCTTCCCAACAGCTCGCCGACTCGCCAGGGTCACAGGCCACCTGTGGTCTTCAGAACATCGGACACTCCTTCAGAACAGTGGTTGCCGCAACATGCCTGGCTGAGACGCTCACGTGGCGGGTCTAGGCGTTCTCTCTGCGGTCGACATCCCGGAAGTACCTAAGTCGTTTGGCATCTGTGGCAGGGGTGCTCTTTCAACAAAATGTTCGGGTGTGGACATGATGAGGCATCCAGCGGCTTCGGCAGCTGTGGCTACATTGCCCAGAAAAGAGTAAATCTAAGGGAAACGTATATATAAAACCTTGCGGTCCAACCTTCCATTCATTTGGATAGCCGCTGCCACATGCCCAACGCTGAGCCTTGGCCTCGCCCTGTCAAAAGGGCCTGCAAGCTCGGATGGAATCCCAGGAACGATGCCAAGCCACTGTGGGAATCAGTGTTGCAACTTGACACAACAAACTGCAACGTTTTGCCATGATGCCCGCACGTGATTCCCCCCGGCTGAAAACTTCTTAGCAACGATGGCGTCCATTCATCGAATATCCTCTCAAAGGCTAAACTTTGCCTCTCGAAAGTCTGTTCATCACTCAGCCCCAGACGGGTGCTCCAGCGCGCGCTGCGCTGTGATTCGCCTTGTGGTTCGGAATCGGGGAGAGGTGGGTGCCAGTGGTCAATGTGATTAATCTGTTTGGCATATCAACTTCTAGTTCATGATGGCTTCGTGTACGTGCTCTTGCTGGGTTTCCTTCTTAGCAACGGACCCAAGTTCAGAACCTGCTTGCCTATTGTTTGCTCTCTATACGCAAAATATGCCATGGCGGCGATGGTCTTTGCAACATGAGCTGCTTTCCAGCACCCATGTCCACCAGTCCGCCCAGCAGATTGAAAATAGGGGCCAAAAAATGCAACCGACGCAGCGGTCGCTCGATCTCCTTTTTGAAACAACGTAATCTGCGGGCTGAGCGCGTCGATCTCACGTTCTCCTGCCTGGCAAGTTTCGCTTGTGCTGGTCTATGCGCTTGAAACATAAGCCGTTTACTCTTCTGCGCTTCGTGTGGTGCTGCTTTCGATGAGAACATGTGCAGCTGAAAGAAGCAACAGCGAGCTGCAGTCGTGGCTTGGCGGAGGTGTTGCATGTATTGCCAGGCCACACAAGCGCTAGCTTGCCAGGCGCTGCAGCGCCCTCTTATATTGTATCCGATTGAGCATTCAAAGGCGCTCACTGGCGCTCGCTGCGCCTCGATGAGCCTGCCACGCGCAATCTCAGAAACCTCTTTGGAGTTACCTGCCCGCCTCGCACTCGCATGTGTAGCAGGGATTGAGGCTCCGCGAATTCGTACCTTGGACACGGAGATGTCTCTCAAAGCAACGTTCCCTCCCCCCCCGCATGCACTGACTAATGAATGCCCCTCAAACATTGCGTTTCCTTTTTCTTTCTTTTTTTCGGGCGGGGGGGGGGGGCGGCGAAGCTTTGTTCCGGGTGGACCGCAGAAGAGAATCATCAGGGTGGGAATATAAGAAGGGATATGTAAGTTAATTTAAGCCCCAAGACCGATTTCGCTTGTTTGGCCTGGCTGCCACAAGCCGAACAAAAATAAGAACAAACAGTCTTTGATCCGAGCAAGCTCACAAAACATGCCAAATATGACCTTCCCCGCTAGTACTATTTTCTAATAACAACCTTTGCTTACACAAATCAAACATCTGTCCCGAAAGCGGGTGGCGCATCAAAGGCCCGGATCCTCAAGAACAACTTTCCTTTGTGCCCTGCTAATCAGTTTTCCTATTTGGCCACGGCACGTGAAAGGCCCAGATCCTCAATAAACACTTTGTCCACCCCCCCGACCCCAAATGAACTCTTTCTGGTTAGACTGCCCAAGGCCCAAAGGAAGAGACAGCCAGGCCAGGAGGCAGCAATACTTTGAATAGGAACAAGCAGATAAAAGAAGACGAGAAGGCAACAATACTCAGCAATGGGAAACGTGACCGGAAAAGTGAAGGGTGAAGGCTCCAGTACTAAGCACAAGAAACGAGTCACAGGAAAGGACTGGAAGGTAAAGCGGAGGCAGCAACACTAAACAATAAGCAAGAGTCGCAGGAAGGGACCGGACAAAAAAAAGGCAGCAATACTATATACACGTAGGAAAGAGTCCCGAGATAGGGAAAAAGGGCGCAGCAATACTGAGCAATTCTACATCAAAGAATATTGCCAAACAACTCTATTCAGGAAAATTCCTTGTTTGGGGCGGTGAGGGGGGGGGGGTTATGCCACTAAATGGCTCAGGCGCTTTAAATGCGCGTGTTACACGTTCTCCTGGGGACTGGTTTAAGAACATCCGGGTTGTGAACCAAGCTCGCGCCATCAGCCGAGAGTCATTTGGCCTTAGCGAAGAGGCACTCCAATTGGTGCCAGCACCGGACGTGGCCGCGGACGCGGCTGGAGGGAAGATGCCGGCGCTGGCGCTGGCAGGGTGCCAAGCAGGACGGGCGCGGGCAGCCACTCGAACCTGGGCTTCAACCACTCCATATCCCGAAGGAAACCCAAACAAAAATTAACGCCGGGTTGATCGGTTGATTCTTTTGCAGAATCTCCCATTGTAGAGGGGGTTTTGGGAAACACCACTCCTCGCTCTTAACTCTTACCAGGCCGCAAGAGCTCCGTTGAGCGGAGCTGCCAATAGGCGTCAAAGGCCGTCATTGGCAACGGAGCAGGTGCTGGTGCTGCCATGGAACCAGCTCTATATGTAGCCTTTAAACTTGAGCCAGTGCCTTGCAGCATATCCTCAAGGTTTTGAGCTGCAAGCAACACCTGTTCAAACCAGTGTGCCTTCTTCGGGTTCAGCGTTTTTTTAAGATCCCCAGTTTGGCACTCCCCATGAAATAGACCAGACCCAAGCTTCACTGAGAAGTCAAGGTCCGGACCGCCTGGGGTCGTAGCGCGTGAGCCGGTCGAGCAGGTCCACGCCATCTGCACCCACCTGAAGCACAAAAAGCCTTGGGTGAGAAAATATGCGCCCTTTGAACAACATGGATGGCAAATCGTCACAACCTTGAACCAATGCCAATCATGTTCAACCCAACTGACCTATGCAATTGAACGCTTGATGAATAATCCTAAAATGATCGAAGCACCGCCCACGAAAGGATCCTTCTTCGTGGGTAAGCTCATTGTATATTCCAGGTGGCCTGATAAGGAATCAACTAGTCAGAAACATGCAGCTGATGACCTCTCTCTGTGAGCAGAAAGGTTCTGCTGTCGCTTTGGTTCATATGGCAATGACGTCTGCTCTCCTGAATTAACTCTTGGAAATCTGAAATGGGCAAGGGTGCTGCGCAATCCTCACCAATCCAAGTCAGTTGAATTCAATGCAAAACTATCTTGAGGATTTGTCCCATCTTTGTCTAAACTGACTGAATCATTTTCACAGCCTGGCCACACATTGCTAAGGGAATGGGGAATTTTAATTGTGAGCCAACTCCTTCCCAAATTTGAAGGTTTTTCTCCATCGGTTTCTCTTTGATATGCCAAAAAACATGTATATGTAAATTGCTGGGCCATGTTTTGCCTGCTGATTTCCGGGTTTCTTCCCTCAAACGACCCAATTCGACCGTCCGCGCCTTCGCTGCAGTGTCGCGGATCTGCCCCCAGGACCGCGAAGCCCAGTGGGGGAAGGTGGGCCTGGGACGGCGATGGCCCGAACTTGGTGCGCTGAAAATCCACGGGTTTTGGGAATGAACCTGGTAGCAAACCACGGATGCTTCGTGGGGCTTCCCTCATTCCCGCGCAGCAAACCAAGCCCTCACGCCTTTTGTGAAAGATTGGGCATCTAGAAATCCCCTTGCTTCTATGAAGCCTTGCAGCCAGCTGATGATCGGATGGACACTGAGCAATGGCAATTCCCGCATGCTTTCTCGCTTGGAGCATGTGTGAGTGCGTTGCCATAAATACAGTGTACACTTGTACAGGCAAGCTTCTCCTGAGCCAGCGATTGAGTCTTTGAGCCTACCCCAAACGGTGAAACCTACACGTGTAGCACACCATGTCTCGGCAGTGGCGACATCTGAAACCGTAGTGCTGCATCCAGAACCCGCAGTTTGAGCATTCCTCGTTCAAGCCACAATGGCCGTAGTGCTTCTCGATCCAATCACCGTGTTGACATTCCCCGGCACGGAGTCTTTCTCGGATCTGCTCACGCTCAGGCTCCTCAACCCTTCGTCGTTCAACACGCTCCACAATTGCCACTGCTCGACGCTCCTCTACCAGCAGGTTTTCCTCCTGCCACAAGTCACAGCGACACTGCTGATCGGGACCAGCGGCATTCAGCCATGCAGTGCCACAAACGTAGCAAAAGTGATGTCCGCAGCGGCAGGTCATGTGGTTGCATCCGGATGAAAGTTGCACCATGACTCCGCATTTGCCACATTTCCGCCAGCCCTTCCTGTCTGCCAATTCTTGAAATTGCAATTCCACCTCTGACATGTTCCTTGATTTGGCTTCGCTGCATGTCATGTCGGGGTGTGCCGCCCCCCGACAGCTGAGGCACAGCAGAGTGGTGCACTTTGGGCAAGGGTAGTCAGCATGGTCTGAATCAATCATGTCCAGGTTCAGGAAGTGCGAGCAGTAGGGGTTCGAGCAGTACATCTTGTTGACTGCCATGGCCTCCTGCATCCTCTCCACGAAGATCACGTGCTCATGCGCTCGCAGTACCCGCTGAGCAAGACCTATCTCAATCTTCTGCTTGCAACAGCGGACTGGCCACAAAGTCAAGTCGCTCACAGCGCTCATGAACAACTTGCTCAAGCAGCTTCGGCACATCTTGTGATCGCAACTTAATTTGTAGCAAGGCTTCACATCAAAGCAAGATGCACATTTCACAGCCGAAGTCAGTAAAAACACTGGCGCTGACTCGGGAGAAGAAAGCAATTTCCGTGGGGCTTGGTGGCTGGAACTAGCGGCCTCATCGAGGTGACTTTCAAGCTTTTGGCTTCCTTGGGACATCTGGCTCATCTCTTCAACTTCAAAATCCTCAGCTTCTGAAGCCTCCGCTCCCGCTGCAACTTCTTGAGCAAACTCTGCCTGCGCTTGCGCTTGCTGCGCAGCTACTGCTTGCGCTTGCGCTTGCGCTTGCCGCAATACTGCACGGACTTGCTCCTCGCCTCTGGCTGCATTCACGGCAGCAGCCGCTCGGGCATCGGAGCACTCCAAAGCTCGGAGTTGCTCAAGGTGCTCATGGAGCTCCCTCGCGGCGGTGCCGCTGGCTTCTGCGGAACGCTGCAGTCCAATCTCAATGGACTGAATTTCGTTGCTGAAATTCGCGTCATCGATGACTGCCTGCAGCTGATGCATGTCCTCCTGCCACAACTCCACCGCCTTCACAAAGTCATCCTCAGCCTCTGGAGAGCTTAAACTGCGGGTGCTGTCGGTTTTCAAAGATGCCAGGTCATCCTTCACGCTACTGAGCTGCTCGGAAACTGCCTTCTTCAAGTGCCGGTTCTTTTCCAAATGGCGGACCTGATCTACGCGGCTCATGAGTTCCTTGCGGACTGCAAGGCTTGAAATTCGCAGCTCTGAGCGGATGTCCTCTGGTGTAAGATCCAGAAGAGTTTCGCCATCGACCTCATTCAGCCGAAAACTCTCCAGAACATCTGGCCTGGCTACTTGAGGGCCCTGTTGCAGAAGCCACGCCTGCACGTCTCCGATGCTCCACTGCGACACTTCCGGTGTGGTCATGGCGCTCACGAGAACTTGCCACTCAGCTGGTGGATGCCTTGATCACAAGCCGAGCCGGCTGCAAACATGCGGACAGGTAACTGGCAGCTTGCATCGTGTGACTTGAAACGATCCGAATGCCGGCGCACATCTGAGTAACGAGGGCTACCCCGACTTAGCCTCGCCCAGCGCCCGGGGCTCCTGGCTTGAAGTGAGGCAGCTCCGACAGCCCTGGCCAGGTCGCCTGCGAGGTCTCGGTTCGTAGGTTAGGGTGGTGAGTGAAGAGTCGTGACTGAGTTTGACAGATTTTGCACAAACAGCCCCTTCTCAACAACTTAAATTAGAGCAATGCCCTGAGCTGCTCAAGTACAACTATACAATTATGCTGGCTGGAAGCTGATGCTGTGCTTCACATGAGTCGGGAACACCTTCCATGGAAAAAAAAGGAAAGTATGCAATGCAAAAAACAGGGAAAATCAGGCTTGTCCTCATTGAGGAACAGAGCCGTGGCAAGTGGCAAATTAGCAAAGTGGCGAAGCTGCTCCCAGCGCCTCGTTGGGCGTTCCCAACCTCTGAAAGATCTTGAAGATGGTGTCGATCTCCTTGGCAAATCCGCATGGGCTCACCCTCTTGCATGGAGTTTCCGTACCCCATTCAACCTTTGTTGCGAGATTTCGGCGTCACATGCGAGTCGCACTTGCTCTGAGGCAGTCATTGTTGGCGTCAATCAAGCAACCCAGCACGGGTGTATGGGTTCCAACTGAGGACCGTTTGGCGGACATCGTTCACATTGGATTGCTGTCCGCCAACCATTTGTGAGGATGTCCCACAGCAAGATTCATGGTCAAATACACAGACTGCAGCCAGGTTTCAGAGTCCCCTGGGAAAAGCGGGCCTCCAGTTGCCATCTGCAGGGCAGGTTCAATGAAAGCTGCAGTGTCCAATGACTGTCTCCATGCAACGCACTGTTCAAGTTCTATAGCACGAAAAGCAGGTTTCAGGAGCAATGTGAGGAGCATCACCAACCCGACAGCACACCTCTGCTATGACGCAGCCGCAGCTCCAAAGGTCTACAGGCAAGCTGTACCTTGGTGGCACGATGTGGAGAAGCTTGCAATGGAACTTGCGTTAGCAAAAACAACGCCACTGCGTTTCCAAGATATTGAGTGCGTGCTGCAGGCAGAAAACATGTTGCTCTTTCTTTCATCAATGAGGCATCGCAGCTTGAAGTCGCTTGCTCAGAGGTTCCAAAGGACCCGGCTTGAGGCTGCCAAGCAAGATCTCCGGCGGTCGGTACCACACAGTGACCACTTCATGTGTGTACCTGCGAAGGGCCGATGTCTCTAGCTTTGTATGCGTGACAAGCAAGGAAAGCAAACAGGGAAAAAACGCAACGGCCTTCTACGAGCAAGGATGCGAGTGAAGCGGGACGAGGCGGGAATCCGCAACGATATATTGGAAAAACCGCCTCCTGCTCGCGCTGCCCCATCCCCTCCTGAACACTCCCCTTGCCCTCCCCTGTAACACGCTTCCAAAAGAAGGTTGCGCGTATCAAAGTCACTGGCCCCGGAGCGAAACACCAACGCGATGCAACCAACCACCCACGGACCGAGTTTGCCCAAGCCCTCGTTTGGACATGTTCGAACGACTCTTTGAATAAACCTTTCAGGAGTCCATCTGCAAAACAGCAGCTCGCAGCCCAATGTGTCCTTTCTTCTGGAGAACGGCAAGGCCGGGGCTGGCCTGTGAAACGCACCAATGGGCCAATGCCTCACAAGTGCTAAGTGCCCTTGGGGCGAAGGCTCGTCCGAATGCCGCCGAGCCTTGAGAAACAATGACTCTTACCTACCGTTGTATTTTGATTAACCCAATGAAGAAACAACAACAACAACACGCAGAACATGTTTTGTCTGAGAAAAGGGCAGGCAGGATTTCGCTCTTCCAAAAGCCTTCGCTCGATGTCAACATGGCGCACGCCCGCGACTTCTTTGGAAGGGACTTCGGGTCACTACATATGGGTATGTGTCAAAACTAAGCACTGTGGCGTGCTCTGAGACGGCCGGCATGAAATCAGCCCATTGGAGAGGTCCCTGGTTTTGACACATCCCCATAACCTCTGGGCCCATGTCCTCCCGAGTCCCTTCCAATGAGATTCAAAGGGCACTCGGGAACTGTTGAAACTGTGCAGGTCTCCAACCCCTCTGAAGGGCGCGACTTGGAAGATGGACACTGCCCCCTTCCCTCGCCTTACGCGGCCTCAAAGCTTCGACAGGCCAAACCCGCTGTAGGGCTCAGGCGCCGGTGTCTGAGAGGCTTTGGGCTTCATGCCTGCCTGCCAGGCGACTGCCAGGCGACTGCCAGGCGACTGCCAGGCGACTTGCCCCCGGTCTTGTCAGCCTCTGTTTCATTTGTTTCCCCCCCAGGTTGAACTGGTTGGTCTGATGCCCCCTCCCTTCCACCCTCAAGCTGCAAGGATCACTCCACACCTTCTTGTAGATAGCATCCAGGACAGCAGCATTCCGCACCGTGTCGGAGGGTCCCTTGCCTAAGTAGGCCCACGGCATGCCCGGGTTCCTCAGCTGGGCAGTCAAGCGAAGGCAAACAGTTCAGCCAGCTTCTTGGAAGCAGTGTCAAAGCAGTGCGCTTCAAGTTTTCTCAGTTTTGTCTTGGGGTTCCAACACAGTAGCTATTCGTGAAGCAAGCATGGTCGAAGTTGCCCAGGCACATTGCTGGGTTGACTAGAAGGCAGACTTGCTTGCAGTTCTTAGCTGCCACTCTTGCAAGCAGCCGAAACCATCAGTCAGGATGCTGGCCGCGCTCTTGGTGGGCAACTTCATCTGCAAACGCCATCAGCTGGAAGTAGAATGTGTCGCCTCGAGTCTGGCATGCAGCGTGCTCTGTGAAGCAAGTGAGCATCAATTTCAGGCTCCGAAACGGGGATCCGCCTCTCACCTCGTGAAAGAACTCCAAATATGAAGCCACAACTCCGATGCAGAAAGCCGATGAGATCAAAGAGATCTGAGCCGCGATTCGCCGCGTTGTCCACCCGCTCGACCCAGGACTCGCCACTCCTCAGCGCTTCGAGCGCCAGGTGTCAAAGCGTGACTCCACCCGTAAGGGGGGGTGCGGGGTTGCGGGGCTGCCCCTCCGAATGGCAACATTTTGTAGGTTGATGGACCACCATTTTGGTGCCTTGGCTGTGGGTTCTCTGAGCCGAAGGTCTCTGCGAACTGCTCCAGCCTGATCTCGTTAGAGCTGCGCCCCTGCCCCGTGAACCACTCCTGC
This sequence comes from Effrenium voratum, assembly GCA_963377175.1. Taxonomy (NCBI): domain Eukaryota; class Dinophyceae; order Suessiales; family Symbiodiniaceae; genus Effrenium; species Effrenium voratum. The sequence goes on along the minus strand of CAUJNA010002791.1, from coordinate 159,455 downwards.
ACACCTCGGAGCAAACCCAGGCCTCCGGAGGAGCCTTGACCTTTGCGCAAAAGGTCTCCCAAACAGGGAAGAAAAGTCTCTCGCCAAATCGTGGCGACAAGAAGCCAAACAAAGACCAACCCATCGCAGAGACACACTCAGGACGCAGCGAATCATGCCATCCGTGCCAGAGATGGTGAACTTCCTGGGCGCAAAGAGGCACAAAATCTGCAGATTCGCATGGTTGAGGTGTTTTTGTTACGAGGTGTTTTTGGTACTATCCCCCGCCCTCTTTTTGCTAGCCCCGGCTTAGCACAAGGCCTCCCCTCATCCCTTGCTCCTACTGAGAGTTGCTCGGGGCTAGTTTCAGGTGAGGGCGGGTCTTGGTTTTGTTTGGGGTTCACATTAGGCTCGGTAAGGGGCTGATATCCAGGATGCTGCGCGGCTGGTTTAGCAGTGGCTTTAGGGTTGCTTTGGGGATGTGGTTGCCCGAGCAACTCTCATCTGCCACCAAGCCAAAGCCAATAGGCAGCCGTAGGTCCTTGCGAGGCCGGGGGATGTGGCCGACGGCCAACCAACCAACCGACCGACCACCCACCAACCAACCAACCAACCAACCAACTGACTACGGCTCAGCCCCGGCCAGGTCTAGTAAAAACAGAAACACCGGTTTCGATTCACATGGAACCCCGATTTGCGAGAGGCCCTTTTTGGTTCAATATTCATTGCAGGGGAGCAAGAGCTACTCCTTTTCGGGCAAGAGCGGCATCCTCAACCCATTTAATTGTTGGTCTCTGCCATTAGCCATTGCTGTCAACCCACCTAGCAATCTGCTCCCAAATGTTTGAACAACCTTTGTTCAACCCATGCAGCTCCCAGTGCAATGTCAAACTTATGCTTGAAAGTTCGTTCTGCCAACGGCCAGTGCGTGCAGCCCCTGGCATATGGGTAGGTCAACCTAGGGGACCGCAACATGGCTCCCTTGTGACCCAACCTCAAAGTCCGAAAAATCCCAACTCAACACATCCATCTCAGCCCGAGCATCGTGGGGGACTTGGCCATCTGCGGCAGCACGGAGCAGCCGATGTGGGCGCCGCCGCCATCTCAGGTGGCCCAAAACGGCTGAGGTGCGAAACGGGGCAGGGGCATGTTTTGGAGGATACATATCCTTTGAAAAACCCTTTTTTTCTCACCCTCCAAACCACTTTTTTTTAACCTTTCCCTGTTGTTTAAACCCTTCACCCTTTCAATTTATTCCTCCCCCCGTCTGTTTTATCCCTCCCCCCTTCTTTTTTAACCCTCCCCCCTTCCTTTCTGACCCTCCACCTTTTCCTTTCAACCCTCCATTTCATTTTTGCCAACCCTGTTCTTTTGGCCGACGCCTGCGGCAACTGCACTAAGCAACGGTTTCGGGTTGGGTTGGCTTCGGAGTGGTTTTGGATTTAGGGTTGGTTTAGGGTGGTGGATTTAGGGTTGGTTTCGGATGGGAAGGGTGGATTTACGGTTTTGTTTAGGGTCGGTTTTGTGTTGGTTCGGGTTGGGTGACCTCAGATTTAAGGCTAGTTTGGGGTAGGATTAGGTTTGCGTGGGAAGGGTTTAGAGGCGGGGTAGGGTTTGTTGAGGGTGGGTTTAGGGTTGGTTTGGGATGGAAAGGTCAAGTTTGTGGTCGGTTTAAGTTTAAGGTTGGTTTCGAGCAGGTCTCTGCTGGGTATATGGTGGGTTCAAAGTTGGATAAGGGTGGGTTTTTGGCTAGGAGAATGGGTCTACAGTGGGTTTATGATTGGTTTAAGGTTGGTTTAGGATGGATGTAGGGTTGGCTAAGGGTGGGTTTAGAACGGGTTTAGGGTGAGGTCAGGGTTGGGATAAAGGTTGGATTTACATGGTGTTAGTTTACGGGTGGATTTAGTGCTGGCTTAGAATCTGTTTGAGGTGGGTTTGGGGTCGGCTTCGGTTGTAGGGTTGGATTAGGTTGACTTGGAGCAGGAATTCGGTGGGTTTGTGTTTGATTTAGGTGGTCTAGAGTAGGTCTCTGGTGGCTGTAGGGTTAGCTCAGGGTTGGTGTAGGGTTGTTTCAGGGCGGGTTTGCGGTTTGTCTATGTCTAGGGTGGCGTTGGGGTTGCGCTAGGGGAGGCTTGGGGTCGCTCAAGGGTGGCTTAGGGTTGATTTGGGGTGGCTTGATTTCAGGTGGGCTTAGGGTTTTTAAGGGTATGGTGTTCGTTTGTTTTGGGTTGGATATAGGCTGGTTCAGGGTTGGTCTGGGATGGTTTAGGGTGGGGTTTGCGGTTCGTTTAGGCTTGGATGTGGATTGGTTTTGCGGTTGGCCTAGGGTTGGCTTCACTGGATTTAGGGTTGGGTCAAGCTCAGCTTAGAGTCTCAGGGTGCGCTTAGAGTTGGATCAGGGTGGATTCATGGTTTGGAGTGGCTCAGGGTTGGTTGGGGTTGGTGTTGGGCTGGCCCGGGTTGAGTTTAGGGTGGGGGCAAGGTTGGTTTAGAGTTGGTTTTTGCTGGGCTTGAGTTTAAGGTTGGTTTTCGGGGGGTGGTTTGGGATTGGTTAAAGCTGGGTTTAGAGTGAGTTTAGGATTGGGTTAAAAAGCTCGTTTTAGGGTTGAGGGTTGGTTTGGGTCAGTGGGTCTATTCAGGGTTGGTTTAGGTTGGGCTTGGGGTTGCGTTAAAGCTAGATTAGGGTGGGATTGGGGTTTAGCTGGGTTTCGGGTGGGTGTATTGTTGGCTTAGGCTAAGCTTAAGGTGTGGGGTGAGATTACGGTTGGATCAAGGTTCGGGCGGGTTTAGTAGGGTGGGTGTAGCGTGGGTTCAGGACTGGCTTGTTGTTTTAGGGTTGGTTTAGTTTGTTGATTTAGGGTTGGTTTAGGGTCGGTTTGGGATTGGTTACGGGTGGGTTATGTATGCTTTAGGGTGGTTTCGAGTAGGTCAGTGGTGGTGTAGGGTGGATGTAGCTTGGCTTGGGGTGGGTTTAGGGTTGGACAAGAGATGTTTCTGGTTTGCTTAGGGCTTGTTTAGCGTGATTTAGTGTAGGGTGGGTTTGGGGTGGGTTTGGGCGTGTTTGGCTGGTTTGAGATTGATTTAGAGTTTGGCTGGTTTGAGGGTTGGCAAAGTTTGGCTTCGGGCGGGCCTAGGGTTGGTTTGGGTTGGGTTGGGTGCGGGGCGGGCTTAGGTTGTTTTGGGTTTAGGGTGAGAAAACAAGGTTGCGCGGTGAAACAAGCAAGCTGGCGGGTAAAAAAAAACACAAAAACGGCGGAGGGTGAAAAAAAGGATTTCTCAGGGTTGGAGAAACAAGGTTCCCGCAGACGGTTCCCAAGCAGGGTTTGAGGCTCGAGGGTTGAAAAACCAAAGGAAGGTAAACAAAAAATGGAGGATGAAAAAAAAGGGAGCCCATATCCTTTTGAGGGCTGCTGTATGCTGTTGCAAAGGGAAGCCAAGGGCTTCTCTTTTAATTTGAGGGGGGGGTCCTCTGATTTGAACTAGCGCTGCCAAACTCGGCAAATGCCAATAGGTTTTCCGCAGTTGTTGGGCCAGGAAGTCAGGCCCAATAGCGCCTGACTAAGCTTGAGAGTTGGCCACTGACTGTGCCACCTTAGAGCGAAAAAAGCGTCGGCACGCTTGGCCAATACAAGGCCCCCCGGCTTTGCAAGCGCAGATTGCAGCTCATGGCGGCGTCAACATTGGGATCATCGCTCCTCGGATGTTAAAGCCTAGCTTTCATGTCGGTTTCCAAGTCTAAGCAGCAGTAGCACCTTTCAATCTAGACATATGCTCTCAGTAGGTGTGGAGGTCATACAATACAACTCAAACTCTCTGAATAAGCTAAAACAACCCTAAATACGCCATTATGGATGATTGAACTCCCGAATCTACGAATCAGCTTTCTGCTCTCAACCTGACGAGTTCTGACTCTCTGACTCCCCCTCTCGGGGACGCGCCGGAAGCCGCAAAGGTGCAGGCTATGCGAGGCAAGTCTCGACTGTTCCGCCTTAGCGCGCTTGCACCAACATCTGGCAGCTCACAGCATCAATCCGCAATTCCGGCCATTCCACACACAGCTTTATGGTGAACTGCGTAGTTGGGGGGGGTTGCCCCAATCCTATGTGTCCAGGCAAAAGTGAAACATCATGTTGTTTGTGTCCTCCCGTGTGCCACGGCTTCAGCTTAGCTGAGAATCAATCAGAAAAATAAATCACGACAGGGTGAAGGAGATGTCTCCATGCACTGACGGTTCTGTGGATAGGAGTTGGCACATGCACACCAAATCCTTGAACACAGCCCCAAGGCTTCTCTCCGCAAAGGAAGGTGAAACCGGAACAATGGTCCCGCTGCTGAATCTCCACATGCAAATTTCACGTTCTCTGTGTCTTCAGAAAAGGTTCACAAAATCCTGGCGCGCCAGCTGAAAGCTGGTTCCGTTCACTCGTTGCAGGACACTGAAGACCATCTTCACGCTCTTGCCCCAAGCAGAATGATCAAGGGCCATCATCCCGGTGCTTTCGAGGGGAGATAGCCCTCCTCCGAGCGTGTCTCGCCGAGAAAGAACATCACTCCTGTGGTTGGAACAATTCGCAAGCACGCTTGCAGGGTCAAGGACAACAACATCTTCGCCACGTAGCCCGATGGTTGGCTGTCCATCTGACCGTCCCGAAACGTCTCCCTAGCCCAGAAGATGACCAAACCAATGATCACGGCAAGGCCAATGAACAGCCAGCAGTAGACGATAAGCATGGGGAGGCAGTGGGTGAAGAGTACCGCGAATGGCAGTCCACCAGAACAAACGAGCAAGGCAAAGAAGGCAGCCACAACCCCTTCGCGGGTGAACAGACTCGCCACCAACAAATCGACAAATAGCTGAACCCCGGTGTTGAAATGGTTGGAATTCATGACGATGTAGACAGTCCAGTTGTAGGTTGCCCAGCCTGTCTTGAATTTAGTATGATTCTGTATCCAATTCATGGTATAAGCCGTACTAATGTAAATGATTTGACCGGTGCTTCTCGACCAGCGCAATGTTGCCATGCATCCATCTTCTGTGGGCGCCAGGCACCAAGAGACAAAGAAGTAGAAGGCATCGATGCAGGCAATGATTGTGATAGGTTTCGGCGGCATCCCAGCTCCAAATTTCAAGGAGCCCTCGAGCCATAGCTGTTTGTCTAGCTCGAGGCCTGGCGAGTTGGTGTGGAAGGGCTCCCAGTCCAGCAACAAGCGTCCACACAATCGAGTAAGCGATGATTGCTGCGAGACTTGCTAGAGTAAAGCAGAGAGCGCCTGCGAATGCCTGAATGCCGTCACAGGCCTCATCGGACTCTCTGCCACAATGAATGACCCCCACACCTAGCAGCGCTAGCAGAAAAAGGAGCAGGAGCAGCCACCAAGAGTGCGGCCAATTCTTGACAAGAAAGAACAAGCCAGCCGCAAGAGTTGCGATCCAAACCGCTAGCAGCAATGCGCGGCCTAGATATACCGGGTCACCATCATCAGTGAAGTGGGGATGCAACAATAGCGCACATCAGGGCCACTGCAGCTGCCACAGAAATGACGAAGAGGACCCAAACAATCCCCTTCACCACCCAGTACATCGAGCTCAAGGCGAAGTCTGGGGCGAAGTCCGGCTGTCCATGAGAGGACTTCAACCCAGCCCATATGTGTCATGCCCCTGGAATGCATGCCAACAAGCACCAGTGTGATCACTCCACTTGCCACCAGCAGGATCCTTGCCGACTTGGCCATGCATGCTCGACTCAGCATTGCGTATGTTGCAAGCCAAGCTGTGAAGCTTGCGACTGTTCTCGAAGCCTGCAGCTTAAGCTTGAGCCTCAAGGAAAAGAACAATGGGAACTGCCCTCCCCGACAATCCTTGGGTCTTGCAGCCTCGGCACAGTGGCGCTGACCACGGTGGGTTCGTCGTTGCAAAGGGCGCGGATGATGGCCACGCCGTGCACGCCGATGCCCATGAGGGCCCCCGTCTTGGAGCAAACCATCTTACCTTGGAGGGAGAGCCAAGTTGCAGAACAGCCGTTGTGCAATCCGAAGAAGGTTCTAAAACCCTGGGGATTTCAAAACTGTGGGAGTTTGTCCGCTTCCTTTCACAACCCTACACCAAACAACGGTCTCAAGGAGCCGAGTGCAGAGAAAGTGTTCCCCCATGCCCCCACCATCATGGCTGCCATGATACCCTGCAAGGAGTGTCCCACAGGCATACCCAGGTCGATGTGCTCCAAGGTTCCTGCAAGAAAATGTCAAATTCTGAAGCGAATTCCAGCAAGCGAGCAACACGGACAAAGGTCAGCCATTCTCGGCTTCCTGTCGATCTCCCTGCAGTCCTATCTTCCCCTCCAGGATCATCTGCCGCACACGCTTAGTCACCGGGTGGCATGTGGGGTGCGTGCCCTCCATGAGAACTCGGCCGGCATCCTGGCAGAACGTCTGTCGGAAGCACACAGACAGTCATTGCCTGTACCTTTCTGCCAATTGTACTCAGCTGCGAGGAAGTACTTTGTTCCGTGCCACTCTAGGAATCTTCTTCAAAGGTGATGCCATGGCTTACGCAATGGAAGCACACGGCTCGATCCAAGCCCCGACCTTCGGCCCGCCTCCGATGCTCGCTGGGTGATCACCGCCTCTCTGGCATTTAGCACCTTAGACGCTGTCAAAAGGAAGCGGGACCCTTTGGGGGGGGGGGGGGGAAAGAAAGAGAAAGAAAGAGAAAGAAAAGGAAAGCGACCGTTTGGAGATTTGTTTTGACGCGCAGCCAACCGATTGTGACATTGTACATCTTGTATCCTAAAGCACCTCCATTGGGTAGCCTACAGCGTGGCCAGACCTGGTGGCAGCCAAGGCTCCGAAGGAGTCTCACAAAGCACGTGCTTGCCGGCCATAATGGCGCGGACTGTCCAGTGGCAGCGTACAGCCACCGGCAAGGCGACATACACCTCAGCCCAGAACGCCCATGAGCTGCGGAGGGGGGGGGTTGGCGGGGGGGTTGGGGGGGGGAGCTGGACCAAATCGGCTTTGCATGGTTTTGGGTTGCTGGCTACGTAGCAAGCATGCCTGCAGCTTCAAACAAACATGCTGCCGAGAGTCCGCTTCCACATCTTTGTCTGCTAACAACTCCTGGCAAACATATGTTCTGCTCTTGCAAGTATGCATGCCACTTCCAAACCAATGGGGGCTCATTTCCTTCTCCGGCAGCTCCCTTGAAACTCACTACAGCGAAGTCGTGTCCTCGAAGCTGGCATAGGCCTTCTCGATTCCCCAGTCCTGGCCAACGATTTCCAGTTCCGCTCAAGTTCCGGAAACAACGGGGGCATCCATCGAAACAACAATACTTGCATAGTTCCAGTCACCGAAATCGCTACCCCTGCTATTTGACATGTTGGCCAGCCAGGAACAGCCCCGGAAAGGAATGCCAAAACATGACAGAACCTCGGGCCGAAAGAAGTCCCTCTCCTTGCACGCCGCCTCCGCCTCTGACTTCTGCAGAGAGGCCAGGCCCACCACTTTGATCCTACGAGTCGCTGGCTCGGCTTGGTTATGCAGCACCGAAAGCGTGGGCTTTGAGGGTCCGGTCCATTTGCCGGTCCAAAGAGAGAGAGTTGTTGCAACCAAAACAGGGATGCACTGAGGAAGGTGGAGATAGGCCCTACTTGTCTATCATGCGGGGGTCCTCCTGCAACATACCACAGGAATTCTTAGCGATTCCCGCCATTTGGCCTGTAGCGTTCAGGGTAGCATGCCGTAGGTGGCATGCCGTGGAAAAGAATCCGCGAGTGCCTGCATTGCTTCCAGATATTCAATGACGGGCTCAAGAATACAAGGGGTCCCTTTCTTACTGCAACAACGTGGGGGCGTCAACTATACACATCTTCCAACCCAGGGACAGTATACCAGTAGTGCCAGTAGGGTCTTCCAGCAAGTGGCGGGTGATCCTTACCACATGGTCATCAAGGGACGCGGTAGAGGATGAGTAGCGGTGTTATCTTTTTGCTTTGTGCTAGCACTGTTTTTTCGTTCTTTCTTTTTTTCGCATCCCCAGCATGACTGGCGTCACTTGAACCTAGGGCTGCCTATTGGCTCTGATTCGGTGGCAGTTGGGAGTCACTAGAGGGATGGGTCTTGGGTTGGTGGGTTCATTTACTCGGCAAAGATCTGACATCCAGGCTGCTGTTGGGTGGGGTGTGGCTTGGAGCTGATTTGGGTTCAGTGTGCTGCTGGTTTAGCGTTGGATTTAGGGTTGCTTTAGGGTGGTTACGCGAGTTTTGGGCTAGTTTTGGTTACGCGCCCAAACCACCCAAACTATCCCACCCTAAAGCCGCCGAACACAAATCAGCTCCAAGCCAAGCCCCAAACTCACCCAAAGCCAACCTCCTCTGGTCACAAGAAATATACCTGCAATGGAAATGGGACATTACGGTTGCCGCTGGAAATGTGAGGCCCCATGTCGCTCCCAGATTGACTTTCGATTACTGGACAGTCTGGTGAGTCTCTCAATATGTATATGGGCGACACTCCGGCAACCCTCGTCCTTGCTGCAAGATCAGGGTTCTTCTTAAGCGGGTGCAGCAGCGAGAAGGGCACGTTCCTGTGCATGTGTGAGGATTTGGAAGGAGACTCTCCCTCGATCCTTGAGTTGAATCGATTGCCAGTCACCAACACCTAGGCAGAACACATTCAAGTGACACCCAAGAGGCGGATTGCAAAAAGACATGAAAAGCCGCCGGTGACGGCCGGAAAAGCCGATGCTCTCGGCCGGGCGGCCGTGCTGCCCCGAGGATCCCAATCCCCAGCTTCTCCATGGCGCCAGCTTCAAGTTGCGAATTGCGACTCGGAGCCCAGGCAGACCGACGGACCGACGGGCAGATGGAACCCCCATTTGCTCCATTTGCTCCAGTTTCCTCCGGATTCCCTGTGTCTCAAAGGGGGACATGGAACCCCTATCCGCAGTCGCTTTGAATATCCCTTTGGCCAAAAAGAGGCACCTGCAAAAAGAGAAGTAAGCTCCATTTCTCGAACAGCGCTGTTAGAACAGCGATTGCAACATCAAAGCTTGTCCAAGCCGGATAAAGAATAAAGGACTTGTTGCAAAACTGATGCAAGACCGGCAACTGCAACAGGGTATCCACAGCAAGCAGCCAGCTAGTGGTCAGCACTCAGCATGCCCTGCCAACTGCAATCGTCCTCAAGCGGATTCCAGAGCTTTGCTGCAGGTTCATCACCAACGCTATGCGCTTTTGCCACGCAGCCAACAATTTGTCTGGTACTGGGGCAAGCTAGCTAAGTCGCTCCTACACGGGCCACTGGGCACAACACACTCGAATTCTACGGGTCCGAAGTGATATTACTTGAAGATCTTCTGCAAAACGCTTTCATCCTGAAGGCAACGTTCTGGGCTGAGGTGTTGCAGCTGTTGCGTCAAGTCTTCGGGCGCAAGTCCTTACAAGTGGCCGAGGCTGGACGAGGTGCGCGCCCCGCTGACAAGGCCAGCAAGACGCACAGGGGGGCACTCTGTACATACAGGCCTCCATATCCCAAGCGGAGCCCCCGGTCATCCGTGCATCACTCGCATCTTCACCGTTCTTGCTTGCTTGAAAATTCCGGATTGCACAACTTTTCTCAACAAACCCACAAGGCAACGGGCAACACTGTTTGGCCTACCCAAGGTGGAAGCTTTGGTGCACAGCCAAAACCCTTTGCGCGACGGCTCAACGAGAGTGGCAGCGCCCGCACCGAAGCTCCAGGCCTTCCCTAGGCCCGGAAAAAGGGCCGACAGGACTGAAAATATTCCGGGCCAGGGCCCGGAGACGTCAGGACGCCCTTGTGGCTTGCTCCTCGTATCTGACTGGCTGGGACGCGGGACACAGTGGTCATGTAAACAGGAAAAGTGCGAGGCTTAAAGCTTACATCCTTTACGACTCTTGGAGTTATCCGCCTGAAGACTCTCGTCGTGGCAAAACTCTGTCGTGCTCCCTTCTGGCTTTTTGGTGGCTGGGTTCTGTGTTGATTTCTCAGCTTTTGTGGGATTATGTGGCGTTTTGTGGCTGTTTTGGCTTCCTTCGCTGGGGTCAAACAGCCCTGTTTGAGCTGAGACCACTGGTGTTTCTATGACATCAGCCGGAGCATGGCGTGGCAGACCGGCCATGTTAGTCGCCGATGCTGGTCCTGGTTGTGGTCCTTCATAGCATGACCATGCCAATAATTGGCTGCTCTTACATATGATAAACGCTTCGGCTCTCCAAAACGCTGCATTGTCCTTTGTGCAGCTAGAGACTTTTCTCCTCTCCAGCTTTCGTTGTGACTGACACTTCCTGCCCACAAACAACTCATGTTTGTCCGCCCCATGTCCCACATGTTTCCTCCTCAAATGTGTCCCACAAAAAGCCGGGAGAAAGACTTGTTTTATCTGCTTTGAGTGGGGCGTCTTCAGTCAAAAGACCTCCCCTTGACAGAAGCCGTGTTTTATAGATCCTTTAGAAAGCAGAAACCGAAAGTACAACAGGGCGCAAGCTGACGAAAGGAAACTGTGACAAATGAGCTCTGAAGAGCACAACAACAAAAATCGGGTTACCCAGCTCCTGCCGCATGTGTTCGAGCTGCTCCTCCAAAGCTTTGTTTCGTGCCTGCCGGTCAAGGGTCTGCCAACTACTTTGCAGTTGGTCTGCATGTCGAAAAAGCAGCACCACGCAACGCCCACCTCCAAGCATGGCAAAAGGCCCTGTACACTGAAGCAATCCACGCAGCACCCTCTGAAGATTGCTTTAATGAAGTGCCGGAGGGTTCGAGGCAGCTGTAGCTCGATGTGCACATATTTTTTGAAGAGGAACAGAAATCAAGGGGCTGGCCAAAGAAGGTGTCTGCGTTTCACCAAATGTCCTGCGAGTGATATATCTCAAACTCGAGCACGGCCCCAACAAGAAGGCTCAACAACTCATAACACGAGGACACATCCAAGGAAGTTCCAGTTTGCCGTGGATAACTTGTATTCTACCAAGCAACATGGCACGGCGTGAAGCGCTTGCAGGCGCAAAGTACAAGGGTCGGTTGCGTTTCTTGCGGCCCAGAAAACATCTGGGCAGCGACAGATCCTTCTACCCTGCAAGCCTCTAGCTCGGCAATCCTCTCGGCAGTAGCCTCCTCCCGGGGCGATCGTTTGCGGGCAGGGGTTGTCAATCACACCGAAGCCGGAGCCACATAGGAACGCGTCGTGGCAAATCCACCGTTCGCATGATGTTTGAAGACACAAGGAAGCCAACCACGGCAACGGCCTAAGTCTGTGTTGGGGGCAACCGCCGGTCAGAAAACGATCCCCTCACTGGGCCCGTAGCAAATCCTTCCAATCCGTACAGCAGCACACATGCTTGCGAGCTTTCAAAAGTAGATAATTTCAAGGAAGGCGTCACAAAACTGCACATTGCCAACTGACGATGAAACTTGGCATGCAGGACAAGAACAGCCTGTCCTTTGCTGCCGGCTTGGCTTCTGCTGCCTGGCATCTCCCAAAGCCCCAGAGCTTTGATCCACGCGGTTGGACATATGTTGGGACCTGGTCTCCAGACTCGACTCAGAAAGTTCACACAGCGCTGGAGGGCAAGTGAGATGCAAGTTTCAGAAATAGCTGCATCTCATGCGGAAACATAGCACTGACCGTGACCAATCTCGACAAGTACGTGCCTATCAAGTCCGACACGAGCAAACTTCATTCCCATTACAGCGACGCACAGTGAAGTCTAGATTCATATCAGCAACCGACAACCTGAAACTTGCGCACAAACATAAATCACGCCAAGGACATCGACTGGAGGACGCCTTCCAAATGGTAACTTGCAGCCTTGCCCGTTGACTTGAGCCTCGGAGCCCTGTGCTGCAGCAGTTTCTCCTCAGAGGCTGAGCCAAGGACCACATGCTTAAATATATTTCAACCAAACCCACTCTGGTTGAAACAACTTCCTTTGGGTTCCCCTTTGTTGGGGGTAGGCGGTGGCTGGATTTAGATCCACCCACATTTGGGAGCAGATGATGCGCCCCCGCCGGCGGTTGTGGAATTGGCTCGTTGCTTACACTGCTGCCACCTAATCCTTTCAGCAAAGTGCAACATCTTCCGCCCCATGCCGCTTGGCATCTTGGCATCTTGGCATTTTGTGCCGTTCGCTTCGTTTCGTGAGAGCCCGGATCCCCTGAGGCTGCGGCCCGAGGATGAGACATTTGAGACATTAACAGTCGCACGAAGCCTCGGCAACAGTTTCGTGACCGTTGGATCATGTGCAAGCTCATTCCTTGCCCTGACTTGCTTCCAAGTAGGAAGGTGCATCAGAGTGCTAGTCAAACACAATGCCAAGGTGTCTTCCGTCCCCACGCCTTGCCAACATTTGCCAACTACCGTGGATTTGGCGGCATCCTCAAGCCTACGTATACGTATCGACAACACAAAAAACATGTCTAAGACTGCCATGGATGGGGCTGCTGAATCACATATCATAGAGCTTTGGCCACATCCGTGAGACCCTCTGACCATCTCTGCTTTCTAGCAGCGAGGACGTGGAGCAGACTGAAGTAGTGGGACCTAGCATCGGGGATGGGGTCGGTGGGCGGAAGTCCTGGAGCCATCTGTCTCGAACCCACAAGGTGGCTTTGTCATGGTGCGTCCTCACCAAGAAACATGGACTGAAAGTGCTGCGTGACCGGCTTGCACTAGAAAGGACGCTCCCCGGGGAAAGGCCGTGTCCTGCCTACCTGGCACTCCGTTTATAACTTCAAGTTTGCAACACTTAACCCACCCGCAAATCTCCAAAGGGCGCAGCTCCACCAACCCACCAACCACTTTGGAGGGTCTTAAGTTCAAAACCATCTGGAGGGGGATGGGTCCATGGTTTTCTTCGACACACGCAGGCCGGCCTGGCACATCCCTGTCCGCCTGCGCCAAAGCAAGACGAGTCGAGTCCATGGGCTGGCGGCTCTGATATGCATCCCTCGGGAATCACCTTAGGCGACACGGCACAACGCGGAACCTGACAAAAGGCTTGCACAAGAACAGCGGCCCTCCCACAGATCACATTCAAGACCCGGGGCTCAGCTCTTTCCAAGGCACTCTGTGCTAAACTATACGTATGGATCAAAGCTCTGAATCCGCATGGACTGTTTAGACTGCTTGGTATCCCCTTCAAAAAGGCGGCAGCACCGTGCAAAAACCTCCCAAGCTTTGCCACGTGATGCCTCGAGGGAGGCCAGCGCTATGTCCGGCAGCTGGCTGTCAAAGTCTGGCACCTGAAGCTTGCCCCGGTACGTGCTGAGGAGACTTTTTATTTGCAATCAAAACAAAGAAGTTTGATTTCAGCCGGGTCAGCCTTGCAACTTCTTTCACTCTCTGACGCATGCCTCCACAAAACAGGCAACATGGAACAACGGTACGATGCAAAAGCTATGCTCACCGTTCATTTGAAGAGCCCTCCCCTTGCACCTCCACGGTACTGGCTGGAGCAAAGGCTCCTGCAGCAAATGCCAAAGAGGGAGTTGGGGGGGGGGGGGGCAAAGTGAGGGTTCAAAGCTAAGAAGGGCTCCCCTGCCATCATCATACTTACCCATGACGCGCCACATGGATGCACCACCATCATCATCACCATCACCATCACCATCACCATCACCATCACCATCACCATCATCATCATCATCATCATCATCATCATCATCATCATCATCATCATCATCATCATCATCATCATCATCATCATCATCATCATCATCATCATCATCATCATCATCATCATCATCGCAACAGGTCCTGTTGTAGTAGCTTCTCAACAAGTTCAAACCCAATGACACGAGCCAAACTCCGCTCCTAAACCCTGCACGAGGTCCACAGGCAAGTAGCAGCTATGTTCTGGCCAGGGAGAGGGCTTTGTGACATGCCCACGTCTCGCAACTTCCAAGCTGACAGTATGTCGAATCAAGCGCAGCTCTCACCGGACTCAACATCTGCTCATGAAGTCTGGGAATGCAGCTCTGCAAGAAGCCACGCCGCCTGGCACATCTGCTTGGCGCCACGTTGGAGACTTGCTAAGGGGAACAAACGGGGCGTGTGGGACTGTGGGATTGAACCGGAGACCCCTTCAAAAGAAGTTTCGTTGCCAGGAGCCTTGTGGTGTCCATGCTAGTGGGTGGGAGGCAACAAATATTGCTGCATGCTGCTGCCTGTGACACAAACGAATCATGTATGCGTTCGCATGACTGCTTCGTGTGGCTGTCCATAAAGAAGGAAAACACAATTTCCTAGCTTTGACACTCACCGTGAAAATGCCTTCCGCTCAGCTAGTGAATCCGGAGCTGAGCCTGCTGTTCTCAGCCTCGACCATCCTGCAAAAAGCATGATCCAGCAGCCCTCTGCAAGTCTCCAAGCATTTGCAAGTGAACCACGCCAATATAATGGGATTGCCCCACGGACATGGAAATCTGTCTCCCCCTGGTTTCGCAGAGAAATTTAGCAAGTCCACCATGACCCTCCATCTTTACGGGGGCCGTCAGAAGTGAGGTTGCATCGAGCTATGCCGTGCCAGCACAGAGGTCTGCAACCAGTCACAGAACTGCTAGGTAAGGCGAAAGTCCTTTGGTTTAACATGCTCTTCTCCTTGTACAAAATGTTTGTATGTGTCGAAGTGCATGACTTTTACTGGTGCATAGTATTTCCAGGACGCCACAGCCAACTGGGCCATTCTGGGGCAGATCTGGAATAAGCACCAAATCTGCTTCGCGGAAAGCCAGGGCAGGCGCCAGCCACAAGCATGGCAAGCGCAGCGAGCACACGGCGAGGAGGGGCGGCGGTGAAAACACTGAGATACGTTCGGGAATTCTGATCTTGATTGATCACTTGATGGCCAGCCGGGCAGCCTGGCGACCCCCCAGCAGAACTCAGATGGATCTGTGATTTGTTTGGCGTCGCTTGCGGGGGGTCGACAGGCTGGATCCTTGTACCTAAAACAACGTCATGAGCCAGGCTACAACATACGACATAAGCGCGGTCCCCTCTGTTTGCATGAGGCAGGCATTCCCTTGCAGCAACGGGCTTTGGGGATCTTAGGTGTATGCAACTTGAATTAGTCTTCACTCGAGCAAAATCAACACCGCACCCTTGCGGTCCTGGAGAGAGTCGTGCGAGCCTTCTCGGCCTGCGCAACATAGCCTCAGGGTTTGTTTCAGATGTTAAGCTGAAGTGAGGGACATCAATGCGTGATGACACGCATAAGCAACTCGTCGTTGCACGTGTGCAGCGCCCTCTTTCCCCCGCAAGAGTTGTAATTGGGCTTGCAAGCAGAACGGAGGAAAGCCCCGGCCAATCTCGGGACCGGCGCGGTTTGTATGGCTACGGCTGCATTTGCAACCTCTTTGCAGCCTCCAGTCCCGCTTCCTTGGTCAGCGCTGTGTGTCCCCGTGTGACAAGCGCAACAAAGAAGCTCTGTACCAGCTGTATAGGTCAAGGCGCAGTGCAGAGTGCGGTCGGCACTCGAAATTCAACACAAAAATTGGGTAAAGTACACGGGCACACCTATTTGGCATGCCAGCCTCTTGAATTGCTCCCTCCAATTCAACTCAGGATTTTAATTCACAGCCCGTTGACAGCCGGTTCTTAGCCAGCCAGTGGCTTCAGGCGCTGCGTTCTCTCCATTTAGAGGTCCAACTCTTTCGCAATCTTCAGGGCACGTTGGCGGCGCTTCTTCTCTCCAGGCCGGCACAGGTGGCAGAAACTGCACATGATGCCGTCGCGGCACCTTCAACGTTGAATATGTTCAAACCCAAACCTACAAACCCAGGCGCAAGGGTTAGACCTTGGATGAGAAGGACGTGTTTGCTTCATTTTGGTCAAGGGCAAAGACGCAAGTTACCAATCGTCCCAGGCACCCCTTGGAGTGGAAGAAGGCGCAGGGCTTACAGCCCAGGGTGCCATGCCACTTGGAGCCCAGACTGGGCAACTCCTGGCGACGCACACAGACCACTAAGTCAAAAGGGATCTACCGTGTTTGTCCCAAAGAAAGTTGAAGACAAACTCATTTGGGTGTGTCTTCGCATCACGGATCCCTCCAAACACTTGGTGGAAAAGAGGATCTCAACTGCTCGGTTTGCTCCCAGGCTACTCAAATTGGCCACAGGCACTTGTCAAAATCATTCGAGCCATGACGTAGCAACCCTTCCAATGATTGCCTAGACTTGTTTCGTCCATGACCATCCCTGTCCCAGAGTTAAGGGGTGTTCCACTTGAACGGACATGTAAGCCAAGTGGGGTTCCCAGAGGACCCCTTTCCAGTAAATCACCAGGGACCGATTTGGAGTCATGTCCTCAGAGCCCGGAGCCGGCTCCATGGGCGCGGGCAGGGGAGCCCTGACTGCCATGTGAGGGATCATCAGCACGTCATCTGCTGCCTCCCAGGTCCACTGGCCCACGCCCTTCCCCAATTGAATGGCCCGACTTGGCCCGTGATGATGGTGCATGTCCATTGTTGGGCGGTGCGTTGGAGAAGAAAAAACCTGGAAGACTCTTTTGACGATCTCAGAAGAAAGGGTAAACCACTACTCCCTGCCTCCGTCTGGGAGGCGTAGGCTACCTTTGTGGTGCCGTCCTGCCCGTTGATGACGACTTTGAGCATTGCAGGCGACGGTGGGCTTGCCATCAAAATGGGCTGCCTGGGTCCTGCTTTGCCTGAGGAAGTGCACTGTGATTTGAGCCAAAAGGCTTTCGTTGGGAACTGCTCAACCCACAAGCTCTTCAACAACTCCCTGCTCGCCGCTACCCGTTTCCGGATGCTACCACTTCGTGTGTTGGGGCTTTTCTGCCTAGCGTATCCATTCCGGGCAGCCGAGACGGGGCCCCCGGCGCTCCCGGAACTGCCGACGCAAGCCAACCTCCCGCAGCGCTGAATAGTAGGCCTCAACCACAGCAAGGGACATCAAAGAGCCCAACCTTGTCTCAACCCCCTGTCTTCTTTTCGGCGAAGATCGCAAAACTAGGGTTCTGAATCTCGAATCCCAGATCGCAACTCCAGAGTTCTGAGCACCGAATCCCAAGGTCCAAATCCCAAATCAAGAGTTCCAAACATCAGGTCCTTTCCCAAGCTCCTCGTCCCGAAATCCCCGCAGTGAAGCAAGGGACTCTCAGCTAAGTTTCTTCTGGAGGGGGCTGCCAGGGCTGCCAGGCTTTAGCAATAACACAAGCGCTGCCTTGCCTAGTTGACTACTGCTGCAACTAGACCACCATGTTCGGCACAATGGAAGGCTGAAAATTGCAGTCATTGCCGGCATGGCGGATTGAATGTTTTGTAAGCAATTAAGCAGAGGGTGGTTCAATTGCGCGGTCCCACATCCCGATGTCATGTCCGAATTCCATAGTTGGGATTCGAGCCCGAAACTCAAACATGGGATTTGCAATTCGAGCCCCCGAATCCCGACCGCCGCAGCAAACCATGATTGATCGACACTCAAACAAGCACGGAAGAGCAACTGAATACAATTCATCAGGGCCTGTCTCCTCTCAACCCAGACCCAACATGTCTCTCCACCTTCGGCATCTTCTGCAGTCGCGCCAGTTGCTGGGCTTTGCTGCTTTGCGCCTCACCATGACCCAGGCACCAAGGATTGCGATTGCCGCAAAGTCTGAGGCACTCACATTAACTTCTTCCTCCAGTAATGCGGCTTGCCTCTCCACATAGCGCACCTGTGCTTGCACTAACAGAGAGAGAAGAGAGAGAGAGAGAGAGAGAGAGAGAGAGAGAGAGAGAGAGAGAGAGAGAGAGAGAGAGAGAGAGACAGAGAGAGAGAGAGACCACAAAGAGAAAGAGAGAGAGAGAGAGAAAAAAAAAAAGAAGACAAAAAAGAGGAGAGACGGAAAAGGATCAAGGATTCAGCCAAAGCCGCAGCTCGCAAACCCTCACAATCCGCAAACTGACCTAGATGAAGACGGTGCCACAGCGCGCCTTGGACTGCACATAGGCAACTTCACGGAGCCTTTGCACGAACATCTGGTGCTGTCGGTCCTCGGAGCTGCTTACAATCGTGTCTGTTTGATTTACATCTTGGCATGATTTTTGCTTGGCACCTGCTTCATGTCCACCATCAAATTCATGGCCAGTTCTGAGGGTGGGGCCCAGCAGCTCTGGAGCTGCTCCATGGCCCGGAGCAGCTTGGCACAGGCGCTGGTGACGCCTCAGGTACGTCTGAGAAAGGAAAGCGAGAAGTGACAGCCCGGACGGGCATGGAACAGAGCACACAAGGGAGAACCACGGAGGAGGAATAAAGAGATACAGCGAGAGAAAGAGAGCTAAAAGCAAGTTGCCCTGCGTTTCACAGTGGACGTTGTTGGGATCACTTTCGAACTATCCGGCCCAGGATGATCAGACCGCGCAGTCGCTCTTCAACCGGAGCCACTACGTGTGTGCTTCTATTGCGACTGCAGTGGCTGCCATGTCCTGTTCAGCTTGCTGGCGCGTTGTGAGCGCTTTTCGAGCGCAGTCTGAACAATACCATTCTGGATGGCGCGAGATCGCTCAGCAGTCAGATGGCATCAGCCAAGTTGTGGCAGCAGTGACATTGAATTCCTTTCGTGGCTGGGCCAACGGGGCAGGAGTTGCCGACGGCGCTACTGACTTGGAGCATGCTTGGAGTCATGCGTGGGCACAGATTTCTCACCCTAGTCTGGGCTTGCTGGCAGCGATGGTGGCGCTGTCCAAAAGGCTGATGGATCATTTGCCGTTCAGCGTGCCTCTGCATGAAGCTTTGAGCGCTTGGCTACATCTGGAGCCAATGACAGGCCCAGCAGTTCTGAGTGAGACTCCGAGCCATGTTCAACAAGCCTCCTCTGATGCGCAGGAGCTCGCAGTGCTCACCGCCGATGATGTGTTTCCATGGCCTTCTCCTGGCCACAGGTCCCAAACTGCAAAAGCAGCAAGCAATGCGGCAAGCGGCACAAGTCTGGAGATGGTCTGAGGAGATCAGGCTTGCGAAGGTGCTGCAGCTTTTTTTGGAGCAAAGTTTGCGGCGCATGCAAAAGCTGGGCAGAACAAATGCCAGCAGACGCGACCAGCATGTGGACCCTTTGGCTGCTGTCTACATCAACGCAAATCCAGACCAAGGGCATTCTGGATGCTTGCAGGTTGTATCGAGAATTTGTGTCAGACAAAACCCATCCTGCACAGGCATTTGTTGATCAGGGTTGGCTGTACGCTTAAAGCGTGCCTCAGCCTCTTGATGCTGCAGAGAGGCAGGTGCGGTAGAGGGAAACAAGGGCGGGCGGCGATCAATATTACCCCCCCGGCCAAACCCCCCCAAACCCCACCCAAGAAATCCATGGTGGGTCAACCCCGATTGTTTGCACCTGCGGCAGCACAGAAGTAAGTACGCACTAAAACGCAGGGCACACCCATGGGCAGTGACCCACCATGTTGGTGGGGCCTGTACGCAACCCTGCGTTTGTAAACCTAGAAAATCCTCCAACAGTCAGGGATGCTTGAGGGCCGAAGGAAACAAAATCTCGAGTTATTGCAAGTCCTCTGATCTTCAGGTCGGCGAGGGTCTCATACGGGTACTAGCAGCCCAAACAGGTACCCTGAAACCTACATGGCACACTGCTCCAATTGCAGGAAACATAGGAAACAAACCCTAAAAAAAAGACAGCAGCGTTGCTTCTACTTGGCAAAACTGCCTGAATGCCATAGGTTTCTCCAGAATACCCAAAGACCCCACTCGGATTGCCATCCAGCCAGCAACACATGAGTGATTCAGCGACTCGGAAGGTGGATGACAGTGACTATCGTCTGTGCCTCCCACAAAAGCAGTCAAATGCCCTGCTCAGAACCCCGCGATCTCGCAGGAGCGCAGAACGCTTCTCATCCTATCAGCAAACACCGATTCCTCCGAATGGCTTTTACGCAACGCAAAAGGCTGGATAGGACACGAATATACGAACAACTGCAGTTCAGTAAATCCACAAACGCTGATTCAAATAGCGAAAGCTGGACATTTGAACAAATAGCAAGCTGGCAAAACGGAAGTGCAAAACTGGAGGCCCCACCCAAAAATGACTGCTTCCATGGCTTTCCTTGAAAACCGCAGGGGAAAACCGGGGAAAACGGCACCAAGGTTTGGCCCACAGCCACGAGCTGAAAAACCACCCAAGGCTCTCCGCGTCCGCGCGGTGAGCGGGCCTCCAGCACCATGGCCGGAGCCGCGCCGGCCGAGGGCACCTGCAAAAGCCACACGACTCGACCGGGGTTTGGCTGGGGTTCGCAACAAAGGGAAAACCTAAAGGACAGCATTGAGGAGCCCCTTGACACAGAATCTCAAACGAGCCAACGGAACCATGCTCCACGGCAAACAGCATCTGAAGGTCAAATCAGGTTCACACGCATTCGGACTTTCCATGTGACATGTTGATACCTTCATCTCGCAAGAACTTGGGCCACCGGGCTAAGGCCCTCAGCTTGGGCAGCTCCCGCTGAGCGCACACCTGCTGCGAGCCGAGCATACCCGAGCCCCCACTGCCACACCTGGGACACCTTGGCAGTTGACCGAAGAGACCAAGCCTTTCCAATGCTCCCAAAAACGATCAACTCTCCAATGACAGCTCAGCAGCTGAGAAGGCGCTAGCGAAGCTGAGTGCCAACTGCTCTCACTTTGGACCTGTCCGGAGGCCTGCTCCTCATGGATCTGCTGAGCTTCAGCGCCGACCTGGAACACTGTTTCCCCCTTTGAGGGTCCTCGTTTGCGCGTGTATCTCTGGCACTTCCACTGTGCTGGGGCTGCAACCGCGTCCTCCCGAATCAGCTGCTCCACCTCGGGCGCCGGGACTTCCTTCATGGATGAAACCAGCTTGGGACTTGCAAGGGCTGCAAGAGAGACCAATCAAATCAGTGCCGCGCTCGAATTGGGAAGAACTTGTCCTATGCCTCTCAGCCCCTTGAGCCCCTGAGGTGCAGGCCCGCTCCGCCACCTGCTCGCACATGCCCTCCAGCTGGCTGTCCTGTGCGGGCTCCCAGCAAACAAGCCAGCTCCGGCAAGCACCCCGAAAGGCCGTGCTAAAATAGGGCCATGAGACATCAATTCAACCTTCATCTACCCGATTTTTGATTGTGGCTCACTCGGTTCCAAAGGGCACCAGAAGGAAGCCGAATTTTAACGCGGCGGTTTATCCCCTCACTTCCTCCCTCACTTCCTCCCTCCCTCCCTCCCTCCCTCCCTCCCTCCCTCCCTCCCTCCCTCCCTCCCTCCTCCCTCCCTCCCTCCCTCCCTCCCCTCCTCCCTCCCTCCCTCCTCCCTCCCTCCCTCCCTCCCTCCCTCCCTCCCTCCGCAACAAAGAAACAGGGGTACCATTGCCAACAACCCTAACCCCTGTGCATAATGCCCAAAAAGAAAAAAGAGTTCCCCAAGGTGCGGGCACTACCCCCAACCCCCCTCCCTACCTCCCCAAACCCCTCGAACCTGCCGCTGGAGCTTCTCCAGCCGTTGTACCAGCTGAGCCGCCTCCGCCTGATCAGCGCCGGCAGGGTTTTCAAGGGCAAAACCAAGCCCATTCCAAGAGGTCCCTGAAATCTTCAAGAACACATTTTTCCGTTGAGGTTCTTTTGTTTGTGGCGCTCAACACTGTGCTCCATGCTGCATCGTTTCAACCCGCATCCTGACCTCCAGGGATTCTGTGAAGCGGAGAATCCTGAGCCAGACGGCCAGACAAGGCCCCTTGATGTGTAAGTAAGTAAGTCACCAAAACTGGCAAAAGCACGATGGCCCCGTATATTCCCAAGGGGCAAGTGACCAGTCAGCCAGGGGGCCGATCTCGTGGCACCACATCAGCCAAGCACTGCCCTGGCACAGGCGCTTGGCATGGCAGCTTCAGGCGCCAGCAAAAAATGGACAGTTCGAAGGGCGTAGCGGGGATTGGGGAAGCCACAGCTGATGTGCAGCGGTGCGATGCAGTGCCCATCTGCTTGACAGTCAGCAGTCATGCAGTCATGCAGTCATGCAGTCATGCAGGAGATGTCATCGGCTGGTTGCAACTCATGGCATTCTGGAAACATTGGCTAGATGGCACTGACAGTCTTTGGATCCTGACTGGGGCAACCAAATGGGCTTAAATTGGTTTCTCACACATCCTCAGGATCAGCTGAACGTGATAGACTGGTGAGGGGAGGCCAATTTTCGGACGGGTTCCAGGCAGGTAAGCGGTTGTCATGCCAGGTGCACGTCCCTCGCTTTGCAATGCCGTGTGAAGTGCCACCTGAGAAGAAGCAGTCGCACTCCACGTGCCAGTCCAACGTGGATCGGCAAAGCGGCCGCAAACATGCAAAAAGAGAGGAGAGAGAGAGAGAGAGAGAGCGAGAGAGAGAGAGAGACAAAAAATAGAGGGGCTGGCATTCAAACCAACCTGATCCCATGCCGAGTACTTTTTGCGGTATGACTGCGGATCATGACGATGAAAAGGTGAAAAAATGAAAAAGCCAAGCTTGCAGAGGCACAGCACAATCACCCCTTGCAGCAAGTCTAAGAATGCGGCTGACTCCAAAGCCTTCATGGAGGCTTCCACCTGAAACGGAAGGCAAGATTCGAGGGCGAAGGGGATTCCTCGTGCGAGGGTGCCCAGGTTCTGCGTCTTCTTTCAGAGGAAACCTGCAGCTTGTTTGGTGTGTGTTTTTTTTGTTTTTTGTTTTTTTATTTCTGGGGGTGGGGGAAATTCTCAAGGAGCCCAGAAAAACTTTTCCGGAGGTTACCCCACCCTATTTTTAGAGCGAAAAAAGGTGTTCAGGGACCCAACAAACACCACCAAAGACCCCTGCAAGCAACATTCGGAGTCATAAGTCAAGACCTGGTGAGCTAAAGATAGCCCGCCCAAAACGCCATTTATTGCAAGGGGACTTCCCCAATTCCAACCTTCTACCCTTCAACTAACCAGATCTGAAGACGCCCTTGCAGAAACATCCAGATCCCAAAAAGAACCTGAACAAATGCGATGAGTTAATTTGTCAAGACCCATGACTTTTCTCCAAAAAGGAAACCGAACCCTTTTCCTGCCGAATGCCGCTTTTCGACCCCAGGCCCCGCAAAAAGAACGCAACGCCGACCTTCTCCAAGCAGTCCGAGAGCTTCGCCTGGACCTGGCTAAGCAACGAGAGAAACTTGCCCCAGCGGTTCGGCTTCTGTCAGTTTGTCGAAGGGCTTGTCTGTTTTTGATCTGAAGCCGGTGAAAGAAACATGATGACAGACCATGTACGGAAACCATGTGGTCCCAACTGCGGGAGACTGAAGCAGGCCGAAGCTTGCTGCATGCGGCAGCCGCGACACACAGACACACCTGGCTGTCATCCATCTGACTGGCCCACCACTAGCAACATGATGTCGTTGAGCAGTGCCCCCTCCCCCCGTCATCGAGCCTCTGGAACATCCCCCAACCGGCCCCCAACCGCCCACCGGCCCCGCGCACCCGGTTGCTCTTCTGTACAAGCAAGGATATGGAGCGGCCACACCTCAGTGGCAATGGGTCCAGCGATTCATCTACAACCACGGGCGCAATGGCTTCATAGGCTTGCCGGCATCCAAAGGCTGCAGTGTTTGGGACCCCATCCTGCGGATCTGACAAGCCTGAACTCTCAGCGCAGAATGCAATCGGTGTTACTGCCTCACTCAAGCAGACATTGGGCTCATTAAAACATGCTCGGCTTGTATCAAATTGTTGCGCCTGATAGGAAGGTATCACCAACGAGTTGTCATGCATGTAGCCCCCGAATTGCTGGGTTCCATGTTAGGTCTCTTCAAGCAAAGACCAACAATGGCAAACCTTGCCTTTCTCGAGACACACCCGCCAGCTTCACCACCTATCACTGTGGCCCCGCACGCCGTTCGGTGGCTATTGAGGTTCTCCAGCACTGCCTTATGGGACCCCCAAGAAAGTATGTCACGTCTTCCGGCTCGCTCCATGTGCACCAAAACTCGCCTTGCCTCGCTTGGATCAAAAAGCCCTGGCCCTTAGCTGGAACTCGAAAACCGGGCGCTGGACCCGCGCGGCCCTAGTCTGCGCTTGGGCGCGCTCTTCGCACCGCTGTGCCAGGGCGACTACCTCAGTGCGCAGAAAAAGCTGCGGCCAGGGGCTTCTTTGCTTGCAAGTGCCACAGGCTCATTTCTGTGAATGAATGTGAACACAGAAATGAAACCACAGTGCCTAATATGGGAAAGATGGGTTTGCTTTTAAAAAAAATAGTCTCTAATTGTCCGATCTTAGCTTGTCCCCCAAATTATTTTTCCACCAAAACCAACGGCTTTCTTGGCGCAGAAGTCTGAGGCGCGCACGGGCCGAGACTCAAGGATCCGGGCCCGGGCCTGACAGCTGAGGTTTCATGGCCAGGTCTACCTGGGGACTCACCACTCTATGTCAAAACAAGGTGACCCCCAAAAAATTGGCAAGTTTCCTTCTGACTTCCCTTCAAACCAACCTTTAAACAAAAAAGAGCCCGCGACCAAGAAACCACGGCCACTTCGCCTCCGCGATGTTGCTGCGGAAGGCCTCAAAGACAGGATCGATGACCTCAGGGCTCCGGCCAAAACTCGGTCCCCGAGCTGACTGGTCAAGCATGCGTGGAATGGGAAGGTGTTTAAACCAAGACTAGGGGCCCAATGGTCCATGATTGCTCAGTGATGAATGATGATTGGCACCTTGGTTACCCCTATGAGACGGCGTGACACTTACGGATTTTGCTTGGGCGGCTCCGAGGCAAACCCTTGCAGCCGGCAAGATTGGCGTCCAGTGTAAAACCCCAGCAACACACATACTCACACAATTCCGTCCCAAGCCCAACCGCCGTCCCCCAGAAAGCCCCAGCGGCATCCTCGCATCTCTGCCCCACCACATCATCCAGCTCCTGAATGAATGAGAACCCTTTGGCGCACATTGATTTGTATGGGCATTTGGGCCCACCCATCCTTCCTTGTCAAGGGTGATCTTGCCAAATCAGCTATCGGAGGCAGAAACCAGCGGAGCAAAAAAAAAGATGCTTGGCGATTGACACCCAAGAAGCTGGTATGCACCCCGAAGATTCCAAGATGGTTTCCACTAACGTCGAGTCAAGCCACTATTCCAGGAGAAAGCACGTAACCATGTCGTTCAGGGACAGTCGCTCCTCTACGCCTCCGAAGGCGGCAAGGCTGGGGTCCGCAGGGTCCAGGCGGTCTGGGATAACCTCCACCTGGCGAAACGGAGTGCACGCAACGTGCTCCAAATGACCCGCATGACGCATGGTCTCACGAGGAAATCCCCAAAGTGCCAGAAGGCGTAGCCGCAAAGCAACATATTGCTCACTGCAACACCGAAGCTGAAACCCTGAGCGCCTGTGTTTCCAGGCACTGCCTGGTGAAGAAGTAGACCTCCTCCACCTCCTGCGGCTCACATAGACAAGCACCAAGCTTCACAAGGTACCCCCATGCAGGTGAACATGGGACCTAGCACCCCAAGAGGAGATGCCTTCAAAGGTGGTGGTTTGTTGGGTTCCGTGCGAATCTGCTTCAGATTACAACCAACATACAAAACCCAAATTACAAGTTGAGTTCAGTGCTCCCCAGCTCTCCTCCTCGCGGCTTTCTGCACCTCAACATGGGGTGCGACTTGTTTAGTAAGACATGGTAAAATTCGGGGAAGGTTGGGTTGTACTCCCATGTCCTATCCAAACCAATAGCATGCCAATAATTGCATCGATTGCTGCATCGATTCAGCGCCAAATGTTTGCCAATTCATCCACCAGCTGCGAGCAGGCCGTTAAAAAAAAACACAAACCACCTGCTTCCCCTCGGTGCCTTGGAATGGTTTGATGGGCTCCAGACAGAGATGTTGGATTGGCACTGGCCGTCAAGCCTCTGGGGCAGCGGCTCAGCACATTCCCATTGGAGGTTAGCACAATGAGGTCCTGGCATCGGCCATCAAGCGCGCCGAAACTGCAAGTGGCAGACGCTGGTTCACCAGAAGCGAATGAAGCTGTCGGGCAAGAAACGCCCGGCAACTACCGTACATGCTTAGAAGGCCCAAGTCCCTTGCCAAGCCGAATCACTCGTGCCGCAAGAGCAAACTTGCATTTGGGCCGATAGTGCAAAAGCCCGCTCACGGGGTCACGAGCAAAACGTGCTCCATGATCTTGAAAGTCTCATCTCTCCATGGCCCATCTCCATCCCAAGCTTGGCGGCTGGCTGTGGAGCCCTTCGGCGGCTTTCAAAAGGACCCTAGTGATAGGCCCTGAAAAAAACATGCCAAAATCAAACCAACTGAGTCCCAAGCTTCGACGCTTGAAAAGCCCCTCCTCGAGCTGCAAGCTCCAGCGCTCTCGAGCGTGCTGCCTTCAAGAATCAATCTGCACCATTCGCCAGAGTCTGGACACTTGGGCTTCTCTCTCACAGGACCGAACACTCGATAAACATGGCCCACCTGACGCATGTTAGACCTGTGCGCGAAGCAGGCAGCAGCATCGGGGGAAAGGTGAGAGAGAAACTTAATGCCAAGAAGGCCAGGCAGTTCTGTGCCCACAATGTCTTCACCCATGGTTTTAGTTGCAGGGCAGGGCTTGCAGTACGAGGTGTCCACCACAGCCTGCTTCAGGTGTACGTGGCAGCTGGGGTTGCTCTCAGCCAAGATATCATATTGACGCCAATGCGAATCCGAACTTTGGTGCCAACAGAGCTGGTCATTGGTCATGAGTCATGATTGACGCGCTGCGTTTCATGCTGGAATCCTTGAGATAGAATCACATATTGTTTTCGTAGTTCCCCGTTCATAATATGCATATGTGCTTGCATGCTCTGTTCAGATGTTGGATGAATGACAAGGCGGCAAAGGCACATTACTGGAGGCCCGAAAACAGATTTGAACACATTCAAATGCACTTTGAATAGCAAGAATAGAGCTATGATCGTAGGTGTTGGGCACCTTAGGTTAGATTAGATTAGATTAGATGGTTTGATTAGATAGATTAGATAGATCAAATGGATTAGATAGATTAGATAGACTAGATACATTGGATAGATTAGATACATTGATAGACTAGACAGATTAGATAGATTAGACAAAATAGAGAGATTAGATGGATTAGATAGATTAGATACATCAGATAGATTAGATACGTTAGATAGATTAGATAGATTAGATAGATTAGATAGATTGGATAGATTGGATAGATTGGACAGATTAGATAGCTAGATAGATTAAATAGATTAGATTAGATTCGATTCGATTCGATTCGAGTAGTTTCGATAGATAGACAGACAGACAGACAGACAGACGGACGGACGGACAGATAGATAGATAGATAGATAGTTGGATAGATAGAATAGAATAGAATAGCATAGCATAGCATAGCATAGAATAGAATAGAATAGAATTTGTTGATTCGATTAGAATTAGAATAGATTAGGATTAGGATTAGGATTAGGATTAGGATAGAATAGAATAGAATAGATAGATAGATATACATATGTATGTTACGTAGAGAGAGAGAGAGAGTGAGAGAGAGAGAAGGAGAGCTCAAGGAATCCCTGTCCCCGCCTTACCAAGTCCAGCGGCTTGCGGTACTCCGAGTCGACCTGGACAACCTCCCCTGCCAACCTCGGAGTGGCTGAGAGGCGCGAACCGAATCTTTTCGCAGGGTTCCAACCAGTTCAAACTGTGGCAGTTTCCCTGGTTCTTGCATGCCCGATTCGCTGGTGCAAGCTGGGTTTGGTGAAACACATTTAGGGGTTAAGGGCCCACTGACAAACATGCTTGGACTACACGTGTTCGAAAATCGCATTAGGTTGCGGCTGTCCTTTTCGGACTGAAGACAGTCACAGTTTCAATGCTTCGGTCTGAACCCAGGGCAGCGTGAAAGTGCCAAAGCTTCTGGCCCGTGGCAAATGCGCATCTCTAGCAACCTGGCGCATGGCGGGAACTCGCTTGAACATGTTGAAGAGGACGCATGGCGCACAGGTTGACAAACGCTGGTAATGACAGCTACTCTGTCTCATTGAGGCGATCAATTCAAATCAAACAAAGAAACACAAACTCCGGCGCAGTCAGAAGAGCTTCGGCGATCAGCATCAAGCAATCTAAAGGCTAGACATCTGCGTGCCAAGCACCCAGCAACAATTCAAGAACCTGGAACAAGAGGCCTTCCTGTGTGCAAAAACTCCCGCCGACTCTATACTTGCCTGGAGTTTTCCAGCGCAGCGGATCATCAAGACGGTCCCGCACTAGCCGGCCACGTTGCGTGCTAGCATGGGTCCTTGACGCTTGTTGTTTCCTGTTCTCAAGCCCGTCAGAGAAACGCAGGATAGCTAATGAGTAGGTTGCTGTGGGCGCCAGATATGATGAGTGAATATGGGCATTCAATCAAGCGCGGACTGTGCTGCTAGCAGAACTTGCTGGCCCTCAGGGCCGAAAACAAGCTTGCTTCCTGCCGCAGCCTGCCTTGAAGAGAAAAATATCGCGTTACACAAGCTATCGGAACCAAAAAGGCGGCGAGCGGCAACGGCAGGGGCTGGGATCAAACATGGCCATTCCTGGTCCAAGCAGTCAATGGTGTGTCATTCTTGGCCATCATCACTCTCACGAGAAAATTGACGCCAGGGTCAAAACGTCCTGTCCGAGCGGCAAATACATGAGGCAAAGCCTTGAGCCAATATTCGATGTTGATTCTGCGAGGCCTTGAGTCGTGGCTCTGGCCAAAGCCCGAATCATCACAATGCCAGCGGACGTGCTTCAATCCGTCACCCGGAAAATGGAGCTAGAATCATGGTTCGTTCGAAGCCTGTGCTTCAGGCGCTAGGGCTGTTGGGGTTCAGTCCCTGGGGATGCTAGGTACTCCTGCGCTCCTCTTTCGCAGCCCGGCTCGCCACTTCCAGCCAACAGGCTGGGTCCAGCAAGCGGTCTGGGCATGTAACATTGCCTGGACGGTCAAACTCTGTCGATGAATTCAAAATTCACTGAGTGAGACCACGCGAAACAGGTCGGTCTCAACGCATCACAACATGTCAGGTCTCACCAAACAAGTCCCCTTCAGGGGTGCACAACGAATCACGCACAGTCTGGTCAACTGCATTGTGTGCAAATGGCCCCCAGACAGTTGGGGCCTTGTAGGCCAAAGCAAAAAGAACCAAACTGCTCAAAGTGTTTTGGCCAGTTGCCTGCCTTAGGCTCACAAGCCTGCCATGCTCTTGAGATTCGCCAGGTCGCTTTGAACCTGCCAGAAACCCAGGCGCCAGAAGACGCTCACGGTGGGATTTTCTGTCTGGTACAACTTGGGTCTGCAAGGCCCGGGGGCCAGGGCCTGTTTGGGATGGCAGGCGATCGGTGCGCCTCCCGCAAATGCTTCTTCAAGTCCTTGATCTCCGTGGAGAAAGCGGTGCCGGCCTCGGAACAAAGCTCAAGGCATGGGAATCTGTGCAATGCCAAGACTTACAAAGCAAAAGTTTCCAGATCCGCCCTTGAAAAAGCCAACTCGGGCTCTGACGGCACTCACCACCACCTGCATTTTCCGCAGCTCCGCTTTCTCCTGGGGCCGAGAAATCCCTCAATTTGACAAAGTGGCATTCTCCGTACACTGTAGCCTTTGAGCCTTGCACCTTGGCAGCGGTTCTCCCATTTGTTCAAGTAATCCACGGTGTCAGAAAAGAAACCCGCTGCTTGCGAGTGTTTCGTCTGGCAAGCCAGTCGCGAGAGGTGTGCAGAGCATATGGCGGTCGCAAACAGGTGTGCATGTCTTAGAGATCAAACCCCGGCAAGCTGCTTGGGAAAAAAGGAGCTGCCAAACAGTCCACTCGAATTGCACAGGAAGGGCCAGCTTGGAGGACTAGAACATCATGGGGAAGAACTCATGGAGTCAGTGAAAGAGACTATTTGAAGCTGCCCATGATTCTTAGAAAACGCGCTTCAATTGGCGATTGACACTCAATGCTCGCTCGGTTCTTTCCTCGGGGGCCATCCCCGCCACCACGGAGCCCGCCAGCGAGGCGGCCGTCACGGAGCCCACCTCGATGCCGGGAAGGGCGGTCCCTGTGGCCCCCGTGGACGAAGTCAACTGCCGTTCTCCGGGGCTTCCCAACCGGAACAAACTGGCAGGAAAGGCTGTCTTTTCAATCCCACTGGACAAATGTGCAGGGCCCCTGGCATCGGAGCAGTGATCGGAGCCCGCGTCGGAGGCGCCATCAGACACCTTGCGGCCCCAGCCTTGGCCGAAAGGCAGACGCTCCAGGCGTTTCTTTGGGCGCCTCTTAGAAACCTTCAAAGGGGACCGATGCGAAAGCTTCCGAGAGGTTGAAAGGAGCCTTGAGCCTAGATGCGGAAAAAAAGGCAACCAGCAGTGCCGAAGACAGGAAGCCACAACGAATGAGTGTATTTGTGTGTGTGTGTGTGTGCGGGCTCTGGCCAGATCGGATGCGAACACTCCAGCTGTTTGAATGAACCGCGGGGCGCTGATCAGGTCGCAGTTATCAGAAACGGTGCAGTCCCTTCAAATCACGCGACACCTGCTTGAATTTGATCAAGTCTCAATGAGAAGCCACTATCTTGTGGCCAAGGTGGGAAGCATCTGTCACAACACAAGACTGGCCTGAACGAAATGCAGCCTTGCAAGAAGCAACCCATTTGCCTGTGCACTGGCTGGCATTGTGACCCAAAAACAAGCAAGCATTCTGCCAGGGCACGGTGTTCCTCAAAGCCGTCTGCAAGACTTGTGGGTCTAGCAGCCTCCTCTTTGAGAGTCTTCACCTGGCAGTCCAGTGCTAAAGAGCTTTCTAATATACCCATTGCTACTGCTTGCTACTGCTTGCTACTGCTTGCTACTTCGCCACGTGACCTTTCACGCTCTCCCGAATCGAACCCTCGCCTGTTGCCTGAGCTCCTTGATCTGTTTGTTGAAGTTCGCCCCCGCTGCAGCCACCAATGCTTTCACCTGGCCACTCGCAGAGCCCTTCAATGCCGGCCCGACCTGCTCAAAAGCCACAGCCAATGTCCCGCGACTTTGGCATCCTCTCCCTCGGCGCCTTCTGCAGCTCCAATCCGCCCTAGCGAGTGGTTCAGCATGCTGGCCAGAGATTTCAGAAAGACGCCATGCAAGACCCAACTTTGCCGACGACATGGACCAACCAGGCAGAAATGCCTCAAATACCTCAAACGCCCCGCGCGCTCGTGCACGCGCGCCTGGGAGTCTTCCTCAGGCCTCCCAAGCGCATCGAGAGAGGCTTGTCCGTGTAAACAAACTCGGGCGAAGCAAACGTGGCCGGATGCATCGAGCGTAGGCCAGAAGCTCTGAAGATGCAACCACCGTTATGCGGGTAGCATATTTACATTGGGCTTCGTTTGATGCTTTGGCCCTTCTTGAATGAGCGAATGGCTTTCCCAGACTAAAAGTCTTCACATCTGATCTCAGTTTCCTCGACAAGTACACATCACCATATGCTAGACCCTCTATAATTACATGCCGCAAAGCTCTCATTAATACAGTGCCGACAGGGACTGACAAGCCAACGGTATTCGCAGACAGAGTAAAGTCATCCAAGCTCTGCTGCCTGGCTCGGATCACGACTCTCTAAGATACAGTTGCCGTATTTCCCATGAACCCCCGTCCCAGAAGCTTTGGTTTCGTCGGACACGGTAAAAAAAAAAACTCGGACCCCACTTAGATGGTGGTTGTCCCTTTGCTTCCCCATTAAACCAAGCAAGAAGAGGCATCAACCGAAAGAGAAACAAAAACCTCCATACCTCCCCCCACCTCCCACCCCCTGTCTGTCTTGCAGGCCCGTGCCTCTTCTCCGGGCGCCGCAGCTCCTGTTGCAGCGCGTCCACCTGGCAGATTGGAGTCTACCAAAAGGAACTCCAAAGTGAGAAGTGAAAGCGTTCCATGTGTGTCGTGTGTGCCATGTGTGCCATGTGTGCCATGTGTGCCGTTTCACATTGCGAGATGCATGGACAGCTGGTGGGACCCAACATGCCTAGTTTTCTCCCTTCTTGCCCTGTTGCTACCCAAGGACACAAAGTGGGTGCGGATTGAAAGACTAAAACGAACTGTCGTACCTCTGCTTTGTGACGTGTCTTTCGACCTGCCTTCTCCTGCAACGCCTGATGGCGGTCATCAGCCTTGGCCAGCTCGGCTGAGAGCCTGCGACATTGGGGCTGACCCGGCCCTTGTTCCAGTGGTACTTGGTTGAAGCAACGAGACCCTTTCCCTCCTCTCCCCCAACGTCCAACACCAAAGCGGACAGGTGCAAACTCGTCCCAAAGCTTCCTCCCCTCTGCGCCTCTGCTGCAACTCGTGGAGATTATTTGTGGCATCCTTGGAGACCAATGGAAACATGTCAACAGGGTGCCATCATGACGTTGCTAGGTATGTCCGTGCAAGGGTTGGAGTGATCTACAACTCAAAGGATGCAAGGCTGCAACTCAAAGCACACAATGAGCCCCCTGCGTGATCCACTGTGGTTCTCTCGAGCTTGGCATTCAGTGCCTCAATCACCCCCACCACAAAATATCCGCGAGTTGCGAGAGATTCCTTTCATGTAGTGCTCTGGGAAGAGCAAGGCCAGCCGCTCCATGGCTGGTCTTCCAAGGTTTGCAAGCCACTCATCCCGCCTTCCACTGTGACATGGTAGGTACACCGTTGACATCGGCCTTCTTCTGCAGAGTAGCAGAAATCTCCTGGTCAACTGATGTGGAAATCTGAAAAAACGCATGGGCGCCATGTCATCATGCAAACCAGAGTGATGCACCGGGACAGCTTCTGATGCTCTTCTGAGGGTGTGCGTGTCTCTTTTTGTGGTACCCGCTTTTCGGGAGGTTGTTTTACAAAGAAACAAACGCAATGGCGGGGGGGGAGCGCTGATGTGGAGTTCAAATTGGAATGAAAAACCACTCATCCTCAAACTCCAACATTTCTTTGGGGGCCGGAGGACACAAACAAGAGATCCCGTCTTCCGTGATTCCAAAGAGGGCTATCCTTCATAGCTTTAAACGGCAGCCCGTTCGTACCACAAAGAGAGAGAGAGAGAGAGAGAGTGGTGCCAACACCTAACTTCATGACATATCACAGAAAGTGGCCCCCACAAGCCTTTTTCCCCGTGCAGCAATGCAGTCATCTTCTGTCCTGAAGCCTCACCAAGGTGCTCACAGCGTTCTGCTCATTGCGCCGGGCCACCTCCACAGCCACTGTCTCGCGGAGGTCCTGAGTATGTGTGTGTGTGTGTGTCTGTCTGTTTTGTCCCCTTGGCTGAAAGAGAAACCAAGGAAAACCACCATTTGGGGGATCCGCCACTTTCACACATGTGTCACTCTGGCATCCCAAATGGCGTGGCTCATCTTTGGGGACGCCCGCTTGGTCGGTTTTCAAAACGAACTCGGAAAGCGCCGTTGCCATTTTAGGGGCCTCTCTAGTTTTGAGAGCCCAACTCAAAGCGCGACACTCCAAAAAGAAGGCTGGTGATTCCTCTGCCAGCAATGAACACATGTCTAAAATTCACTCCATAAAAATCTGAAGCTCTTGCAATACGGTCCAACTCTTTCTGGGTCCTTGGCTGTTCAACTGGGTCAAGAGTGTGCGGTGTGTGTTGGGTTCGACAATCTCTTGAGGGTGCTGCGTGGTCCGCACAGCGGCGTGCAACCCCAAGGCTCAAACAAGGCCCTCCCCGTCCCAAGCGATTGCCGCCAGGTCCTGATTGATCATCACTTGAAGCTCCTGCGAGAAGTTTCCAAACAAATAGAATAGACATCCCGCGTGTCCGAAGGCTTGAGCCAACACATTTGAGACCTGGCTTGTCCACGGCTTGGACTTTCGGACAGGGAGCGCAGGGGTGCTCCCAAGCAAAAGGAGCCAAATACCAATTTTCTACACATGTGGCTGCACCCACCCTTCACACTCTCGAAACCAAACATGCAAGTATGCATGTGCACAAACCCCTCTTCAGAGAAGGGCGGTTAATTGAAACCATCCAGAAATAACGGGTATGTGTTTGCAACAAACCCGAGACTTTCCACCATGTCCAGCCCCTAACTGGTTTTGGTCCTTCGAACCGGACCAAGAGGAGGCGCTTGTGGGCGGGTCGGGGCCCCGTGCGGCTCGCTCGCTCGGGTCCTGCAGCTTCTGCTGCTGGAGCTCCGTGGTGCTCTGCAGGGATCGGATCAGGGGCGAGACGTGGTGCTCGAAGTACTCCATGCAGAGACCTGACTCAAAACTCAAAACTCAAAACTCAAAACTCAAAACTCAAAGCCATAGCTCGAGCTCAAGCAAACCAGCCAGAAAAATCAGAGGGCCATCCAAACTCGTGGAGTTGGAAACCCCAGCGCCAAAGGCGCCGGCAGCTGGTGTGAATTGGTCCATCATTGTTGGGATCTGTCTTTCAAATGGACTCATCATCAATGGCCATGTCATACTGTGGTTGACAAAACCCGCTTTGCACCCACGTCGGTGGTTTATGTTTCATCCCGACACCGCTAGAGATACCCCACAAAGTTGACCACCAACCGATTGCCATCTCCCCAGCCCCGCCAACTGGCCACATGCCTCCCAACTCCCAGAACACATTGCCAGATTTGCCTGAGTCCCACGAATAATAAACCCCAAATCTGCCAGAAAGTGGACTAAACCAAAGAGAACTTTTTTAGAGGCGCCTCGGACAGCCACGCTCAGGTCCACGGTGGTGCGCTGGTGGTCATCCTCGTGATCTCCTGAGTTTGAGACATACTGCAATCCAGCAGACATGTGGCTTGCAATTACAGGCATTCCATACTTGTCGAAGCATTTGTGCCGACCATCCAAAACACCTGCCCAGCACCAGTGAACTTGGGTGCGTTGCCTTGCATCTGGCTTCAGCTTAACACGGAAAAAACGGTCCAAACAAATGAGAGGATGCTCGCCCTATGGCGGGCCGCGATGCTGGAAATACTCTGAGTCTACTCTATGCGTCGTAGACCTCTGACCATCAAATCAGCGGTTATGAATGCAGTCTGCTTCAAACACTCCAGTCTGCTGTCAGGCTAAAGAGAGCTCCACAGGATAGATAGAAGCTCGTGCAGATTGTTCCATCAGGAAGAAATTCTGAGACATGTCATGTGACGACACGATATTCGCGCCATGGCGCCGATGAAGAAGTTGCCATCATCGTGGGGGTGGTTGTACCAAGCTTGCAAAGAGTTGCTGGCTTTGCCATCCTGCCCACAAGAGCCAAGGAATGTCGAGCGCTCGGGAAAGTGCAACAAGTGGAGAGTGCGAACGACTCTTGCCAAAAAAGTCTGCCAAGGTCCGCTGTGGGCTTGCCCCTGAAGCATGATCTCCAAGCAAACAATATTACAGCTCCTAGGTCCCTGCCGCAACACTGCAAGCCGGCTCCCGATGAATTGCACCCATCCCCAGCCTGCACAGAAGCGCCGCTCAGGCGGCGCTCTCCCGGGTGTGGGTGCGCCCGTTCCCCTTGATGCCCCTGCTGGTGGTTGTGGACCACATGAGGCTCCCTGTGGCCCTCCTCCTCGGCACAAGCTGTGGCAGCTTGACTGGCCCAGGTCTGTTGTGCTGTTGCCCCGATTAAAGCGTGGCTTGATATCAGCTCACTCGATGAGTCAATATGATCTTAAGTCGCGCCTCCAAAGTACATGATGCTAGCAAACTGCGGGCATTTGGCACCAGGCAACCAACTAACCATGGTGATGCTGCGGGTGCTTCCCGTTTTTGCTGCTCTTCTGTTTGTCATTATCATGCAAATCCTTGATGCGATGTTGGCTTGGGAGCTGTTTGGGCACTGTATACTCCGTCTTCGTGAAAAAGGCGACACGGCGACGCTAGCAGTGCTGCCCTGGCTCAAATACATCTTCCTCTATGAGACAGGACTCTTGACTTTGCATCTTCCTTTCTTCCAACGCCCCCACGGACACAATCCTGCGGTTTCAACTACACTGTCCTTTCTTGTAATCCAGACACACGCTCGACTCCCCGACAGGGTCACATACATCTTCCTCTCCTCTTCTTAAAGATTATGCATGATTGATTTCCCGACGTGTTGAATCATATCATCCTCACGATTCCCCAACAAGATCCAATGCTCTTCCTCCCTTATTTTCTCCCAAGTGTTTGCATTAAGTTCCAATTCCACAATACCTGGCAGGCGCAATTCCACTTGCGCCTTTTCTGCTTCTCAGAACGCACTCCCTATTCCCCCATGAGGTCGATTACACTTTACCTCCTGCTTGTAACTTCCGAATTCACAAATCCGCAACGGGCTCACCATAACGCATTGTTCGATTCCTTGACGAGCTCGAACGCACGCCAAGCAACAACGAGTTCAATCACAGCTTCCTCTCTTCAAACTCTTGGGTGTGAACCAAATCTCAGCGGGCTTAATACCCTGGCAGCCAGAACCGCAGCCAGAACTCATACCCCGTGCCCCAAAGCGTGCAAGGCACCTTCCTATCCTACTTATAAACTTTGCGAATCGATCTTTGGCGGGGTTAATCTTAATCAAACTTCCCCTCGCCTCTAGCCATAGCACACGCCCACCTTCGCCCCTTGCTAATAAACTTTGTTGAATGCAAAAACCACGACGAATTCAATCACACCTTCCTCTCTTCAAACTCTTTCGTGTCAACGAATCCCCAGCTTTGATTACTCTTCCCCTCTTTTCCAGCCACTACGATTACCCAACTGTCCAACGCATCGCATTACATGGTCGCCTCCCACTGACAAACTCTACGAATGCACAAACCCGCAACAGGTTTATTTAGACCTCTTGCTCTGCAAACAATTTCCCGGGAAGGAATTCCTAGCGGGATTAATTGTACTTCTGCTGCCTTTCTAGCCAGACTGCATGCCCGACTCCCAAGCAGCAGCAAGCTCAAATACGCTACGAATGCACACCTCCGCACCGCGTTCAATTGCATCTCCGGCGGTTTCACTTGCACTTTATTCCCAGCTCACCAAAAACTAAGCTCACTTTTGCCTCCCATCGATGAACTTCACACATGCACAAATTCTCAATGGGCTCAATTCCACCGCTGTCCAAACCCTTCGTCGTCATTTCACCCCACATGTGCTCCTTGAAGGCATCCTTGCCCATTGCTTGTCACAATTCACGCTCAACTTAGTTACAAGTGCTTTGCCGAGCTCTTACGCCCCGTTGACAGTCTCAGTATGCGAGCACCATTGTGGCATCGCTCCGCCGCCGAAAAAATGGAAATGCCAAACGGCATAAACGGAGAAAAGGACATGTTCTTGTGTACTCATGGCTGTACCCAATGAATCTCACTGAGTGCAGGTGCCGGAGCTGGGCAGCCCCTCGTATCTTTAGGTCACAGTCCGACATCCAAACAAGTCACAGCGAGCACGACAACGAAAGGCTGATATATCGTGTTGGGCACCCCGACTTTGGCCGATGAAGGCGAGGACTGCACCGGTGCCCAAACAGGCCGGCCTGCCAACACGGAGCAGGTACATGTGATCATCACTTTCACAAACAAAACTTGGAGCTCATTGTGCAATATACTCCCAAGAACGTGCCAGCTCACCTCCATAGTCAAGTAGGCTGGATTTTGGAAACAGAAGCTGTTGCATTGCTACGGGGCCTCAATAGCGATGTGGGTTTGTCTCCAAATGCGATATGGAACCCCCAAATGGTGTGGTTTGCTTTTTTGGCATCATAAATAGCACAAAGAGTACGGAGACTCCAAGAATATTCACGCGCATGTGGATAGCCCAGGTAAGACACCTCAATCACCTCTTGCTCGCTTTCCCAAACATTGAGGGCCTCTTCCTACCGCCAGCACATAAACGATTGACATGTTAGAAACTAGCTGCTTGTGTTGATTCCTCGCAGCTCTTCAGCAATATCAAAGTATACTTAGACGCTAGCAAAAGTCAGGTTCAAGGTTCAACTTTCAGAGACAAACCTGTCTTGCTTTGCTTTGATGCTGCCTCTTGCCACCAATCCACCCCTCCAGCCCTGCCTTTGGCATAGACCGGCTGCATGTTGCAAACGAGCGGCTGGCTGTATTGGGGCCCGCCCCCTTTCCACATGGCGTCGCGATTCCCGTCCTGGCGCTTTACAATAGATCGAAGAAGGGTAGGCAAGCCAAGCATGCCAACCCCGCCAAGCATTGCAAACCCCGTCAAACTTGAGCCAAAAATGCGGCCAAAACATGCCGAACGCCCCAGCCCAGAGTCCAGACAGACTCCTCCGCCCGCCCCTTTGCCCCTCAAGCGGTGGGCGCACTCCCCAAGCGGCACGTTGAAAGGACGCGCCTCACAGCTCAAATGGAAACATTTTGTCCGGTGAAAACACATCAAGCCCAAGCCCTATACACGGAAGAGTGCACTGCGGAGTGTGGTTGGCAGAATGCGAAAGCTAGCTTTCCATGAGGTCTGGGCCAGGCCGAAGTCCGCAATCTTCAGCCGCAAACGCTGGTTGATGAGGAGGTTCTGCAGAGACAGCGCAGCGGAGCCAAAATCAAGCCAACATGAACTCATCATGAAGCTATCAAGGCATGAGCCAACGGCTTCATGAACCCTTGGCAGTGCCTGCGGCTTCAGGTCTCGATGAAGGATGCGCATGGAATGGCAGAACTGCACCCCTTGGAAGAGCTGGTGCCTTGGCACTGCTCAAACCTCGATGGTCAGACGATTTTTCCCAAAACTGCCTTTGTGCCCGATGCTTGCATAGAAACCCTACCACCAAGAGAACTTTCCCGAGCGATGTAATAAAAAGGTAAAGAGATGCTGGGGCTGCGCAGTCCACGCCGCTTGTATGCACTCTTGACAAACAAACAAACAAGGACGACGAGCAGGGCACGAGAAGTTCTTGACTGTCGCAGATGACAGCTTCATGTCCTGGGATCGCATGTACCTCACCAGCTCAGACATACACATCGAAAGGCATCAAAGGGGGAAGAAGGCACCTTTGAGGAATCTGAGGAATCAGTGGGTAGATATCTGAGGCACAATGAATCCGAGCCAATTGTCTATGAAAGACAAAGGAGCCCAACGCACGCCTGTTTCGCGTGGCCCTGCTTTTGCCCGCGGGGTGAGCGCAGCGTGGCTGCGTGGCCTTTGACCCCCAAGCAACTCTTCCACGTCCCAGGTGGCGGTGCCAACCCCGCAGCATCCCATCACAAATCAAAGAGCCTCGGGGTAACACTGGCCCAACCAGCAGGCTGAGTCTGAAGTGGAAAAAGTGGAAGCCTGTCAACCATCAACTTTGTTGAAGCTCCGCTCTTCGGCTTCTCCCGAACTCGGACCGATCTGGACATGCTGCGGAGCTCGAGTTGCAGGCCGCTGAACGGACAGCCCGCAGCTGCCAGCCCCAAGCAGCCGTGAGCTCCCAAACATGGCTCCCATAAGATAGCAAAACGCAACACAAACACGTCTCTTCCCAAAGAACGCGCCATAGGAGCGGATGTTCAACTCTGTTACAATGGGATATAAGCACCCATCTCTGCTCAGCTATTCATGCTTTCAAGCAAGACACGCGAGCCATGAAAACTGCATAACGTTGATTCAAGCCAGACTTGCCTATGTTGGCATTCTGCGTGGCTAATTCGCCCTCACTCTGGCCGCTGTGCCCGCAGCAGGTCCGCAGCAGAGCAAATGAGGCCTGATCAGGGGTGGGGGGGAGGGTTGGCTCTGCGCATTCATGGCAGAAGGCTTCAGTGGAAAATCTACGGCATCATCAATGCTTCCGACACTGTGGTGTTGGAGAAAACTCACGCGGCTAAATCGCCGCATGCCTTCTGGATGTTCCCAAAACTGTGTTTGACAGAGAAACGGACTAGACGCTGTTGCTCATATCTGGCCAAATAATGTAAAGGAAATTGAGCTCATGCCGCACGGGCCACACCAGGTCCAGCCTGCAGTGCTGGCCCTCCCTTGGAATCCCTCGGCCCTGGCCGGCGTGGCCAAGGCGCGGGGGCGCTTGAACTGGTGCCGCGCGCCCGGCCCCAGGAGGCACTCCTCACCGGGGAGTTGCCCCGCTTGGAAGT
This sequence comes from Effrenium voratum, assembly GCA_963377175.1. Lineage (NCBI taxonomy): Eukaryota > Dinophyceae > Suessiales > Symbiodiniaceae > Effrenium > Effrenium voratum. The sequence continues at coordinate 119,500 of CAUJNA010002791.1, read as the reverse complement.
TGTTGGACCCCTTTCCAAGAGACTCGTCTTGCTTTTAGAAAGGCAAGGCCCATCTTTGGACGATACTTGGCCCGTGCAATTGCACTGAGCTCAACCTTGCCCTCTCCTCTGCCTGCATCTCCCGACTGTGCGCATCAGCTCTCCGAGGTGCCTTGAAGCCGGCCCGTGCCTGGGGTCCAAAGGACACCAGGGCGAAGTCTCTGTCGCGCTCCTCGTCGACGTCTCCGTCATCCGCCACAATCTGCAGCTCTGCCGATGCCACGGCCTCCCTCAGGGAGGGCGCCGCCGCTGGCAACGAGCCCTCAGTTGGCTCATCTGGCTCATCCAGCTCCAGATCCACACAAATCACCGGCTCCAGCGGACGCTTTGGACTTCGATGCCTGACATCAACTGGAGCTTCAGACATGTGAGTGCGATTGCGTGTGTGAGCGCCCATCGAGCCCCATCATCTCCCCCTTCTCAGGCAAATGCTCCAACCTTGACATCGGAGCTGGAGTCCATTTTCCCTGCCTCCAGCCCGGGAACAGCTCCGCGGCGGCCCAAGCAGACTTGCTGGGCGCCAGGCGCAGGGCAAAGGGTCGGCCAGACTCCAGCGGCAAAGCTTTCTCAAAGTCCAGGTCTCCTCTATCGCACCATGGGCCCCGGGACCAAAAATAGCTTTGCCCCAGACCAAGCCGTGTCTTTCTGATGCGGTGTCTCAAACATCGGAAGCGACTTTTCAATAGTTAGGGTCAAAAGGATGCCCACTTGAAGGGTCCTGAACTCTGCCACACACAGCCACACCTCCATTGGAGACTTCACCGGAATCACTAACCTGGAGGACTCGCTTTGACCCTACCTGAACCCCATCCTGGCTCCAGGGACACAAGGAGGCCAGTGCCGCCCATTGCATTGCCGAAGCTTTCACGGCGGCCCTGCTGCCTTTCCGGAACTGTGCAGCTGTGAACTTTTGCCCAATGATTGGATTCCTCGATGCTGCCAGAGGCACAAGCAGGGGTCCTTGAACAAGATATGACATTGGTGTTCGTGTTTGTGTGCCGGTGGTCAAATCTGCTGAGATTCTGTACCGGCACGTGCTGAAAAGCTCAGCTCATAGTTGCGGCTCCTTGTGGCTCTACCCTCTCCGCTGTGCCAACGCTGCGCGGCGCGGACAAGCAAGGTCACAGTATCACCATCAGCAACAGAAAAAAAACGAGTTGCAGGAGGTTGCGACAGCTGCGCCTGTGGCAATCCATCCCAGAACAAGCATTGAACACGAGGTCTGGGAGAGTGCGATTGCAGCACAAGGTGTGTGTGTGTGTGTGTTTGAGACAGAGAGAGAGAGAGAGAATAAAAGAAAGGGAGAGTGAGACTGCTAGTCAACTGCTAGCCGACTCATCCAGCACGCCTGCTAAAATGATGTTGCCTCAGCACCAGGGACCCTGATGATCTTTTGGCTCTTGTTGAAAGTCGGTGCCCAAGTCTTGGCGATGCGAGGACAAACACATCCTGCAGTGGGCCATGGAGGGGGGCACTTCTTCAGATCGTTCTCGACGTACTCGAAAACCAGCACTAACCTTATGCAGCACCCGAACTCACAAGAGGGGTGCCTTAAAGGATGTGTGATGCGTCACATTAAAACCACCCTTTATCTCAAAGAGCTTCTGCCACTACCAGGTGATTTTGGAGTGTATCCTAGGGACCCTGATACACAAGTGCCCCTTTGGAGTGGCCCCGTCTGCAGCTGGCCGAGGGACTTGTTGGGCTTGTAGAAGATGTTCAAAAGCCGCACGATATTCGGATGGTCTTTTGTTTCCTGGCGGAGCACCCTGGCACATCCAGCAAAAGAACTCCCCTCTGGAGGTGGGAAGGCCTTCCAGGCTTGCCTTCCTCCGACAGCCTCTGGGGCATTCTTGATACCTGTATTTGACTGGCACCTCGCAAGCTATTACAGCTGCCGCAGCACGTCCTTCAAAAGTGAGATCTCGCGCAGCGCAGTGCTGGGTATGCCATCCTCCTGACACATCAAATGAGGTAATCGAATCATGGCTCTGCCAGCCGACAGAAATGTGCTGATCATGATCGTCATGCCCGTCACTGTGCATAAAACGATGCGCAAGCCGTTTCCGTACGTTAACATGCCATCACAGTGCCGCATAAAATCGCACATGTTGGATGTCCAATTCCTGACACTGGCGTCGCTGAAAACATCCGTTGCGGGTCTACCCTTCAACCCCCAGCAAAAGAAGACATAGGTTTGTCTCCAAATAGTGGAGCTCACAAAACTCTGACCGGTTCACTTTGACTTCGCTTTGGCACAATCCTGAAAAGACATCCAAATTCTTCCATCAACCCCTCTCCCCAAATCAACATGGGACCCGAATAGGGCGGGGTCCTAAAGGAGATGCCTCTAAGGGTAGCTTTGGGGGCTCCATGCTCAAGAACAATATTGGAAGATTGAATTGAATATTGGCAATATTGGCCATATTGGGGCTTTCTCCTGACTCGCAACTACTCCAAGTCAGCCCAGACCGCGCCGAGCTCTCGATCTTCATCTGCTTCATGGCCACCAGCTCGTTGCTGCGGATGTTTCGGGCCTTGTGGACCTCCGAACCAAGCTGAGAAGAGGAGCACGTGGAGCACACGGACACAAATAGCCCGCACTCCACGCCAATTTTTGACCAAAGCTCCGGTGGGAATGCAGCTGGCATCGACCATGTTAGCCTTATCATATTACTTTCTTTGCTTTTCCTTGATTGTTTGACCCCTCATCTGCCCAGTCGTCCTGTTTCTCTCTGCGTTCATCTTGTTTTCTGCGAGTCCATGCCATCTGTGACAGGTTGGCATTTCGTCTGCTCGGCTATCCTGCTTCTGTCTTCGCTCCTCCTTTCTGCTGTCTTTGCCCCCCTTTGTTGTTTCCTCCGTCTGGCCAGTTTTTCTGTTGCAGTCGTTGCTCATTCCTATTTATCGCGCACTGTGCCTGCCCAACTGCCCTGCCTCTATCTTGGTTCTCCTCTCTTTTCTCACCCCATGTCTGCTGAGTCCGGTTTCTTCCCTCACTTCTCCCTTGCTTTCTGATCCAGCGTCTGCCCCATTGTCATGTCGCGTTCTACTTCCCAAGTCGCTTTTCCCCCTCTTTTCTGTTTCTTTTTTCAGCTCTTCTGTCCTGTTTCTATCTCCCGCACTGCGCGTTAAAGGCCTGAAGGGCCCCGTAGGTGGTCTCTACTCCGTTTTTGGGGGAGGGGGCCTGAACAAAATGCATCTTAGACCTGCCCTGGTTCAAGCTACATTTCTTCAACCACAACACAAATAAAGGACGATTGCCCTGATCCTCCCACTTAGACGATACCAAACCCCAATAAAAATGTGAGCATTCCACGAATCTGCAGGCTTGGCTCTGTCCACAACTTGCCACGGACAAATTGCTCTGCGTAGTTGCTCTGCGCAACTTCTTTGCGCAGGTAGCTCTTTTCGAGTAGCTCTCTTGCTTCATGCTTTATGCAAGTCAGTTGCCCCGCGCAAATTTTGCTCGCAAGAAATTGTTTGCGAGTTGATCTGCGTAATTGCTCTGCGCAAGCGCCTTGCACAAGTTGCTCTGCGCAAGTGCTCTGCGCAAGTTGCTCTAGGCATGTCTGCAAAACTATCTGAGAGTGTTCTGTGGAAGTTGCTCTGCGCCAGTTGCCTGCAAAATGGCCACACACAAGTGTGTCTGCCCAGCTGTCCAGTCTCTTTCCTCGTTCCTGTCGTGTCTTGTATTTGGCAGCATGTCCGGTTTCTTCTCCTCTCCTGTTGCTGATCCTATGTCTGCCCAATTGTCCTACTTCTCTTTCGCTTCAAATCTTGTGTTTGACCGCCTGTCCAGTTCTTCTTCATTTCTGTCGCTGATCCTATGTCTGCCCAACTCTCATACTTCTCTCACGCTTCGTATCTTTTGTCTGTCCGCCTGTCCCCGATTATCCTACTTCTCTTTCGCTTCGTATTTTGTGTCTTATCGCTTGTCAGATTTGTTCTTCGTTCCTGGTTGTGATCCTATGTCTGGCCACTTATCCTTCTACAAATTCGCTTCGTCTTTCTTGTGTCTGCCCGCCTGCCGATCCTATGTCTGCCCAATTATCCTAATTATCTTGTTGCTGATCGTGTCTGCCCAATTCTCCTACTTCTCTTTCGCTTCGTATCTTGCGTCTGCCCGCCCTTTCAGATTATTTCTCTTGTTGCTGATCCTATGTCAGCCCAAAGATCACTTCTCTTTCGCTTCGTATCTTGCGTGTGCCCGCCCGCCCGCCCAGTTTCTTCTTCGATACTGTTGCTGATCCTCTGTCTGCCGAATTATCCTACTTCTCGGTTGCTTGATATCTTGTGTCTGCCCGCCTGGCCAGTTTCTTTCTTCCTTCCTGTTGCTGATAGTGTGTCTGCCCATTTATCCTACTTCTCTTCCGCTTCGTATCTTGTGTCTTCCCGCCAGTCCAATGTTCTTTGTTCCTGTTGCGAATCCGCTGGCTTCTCTTTCGCTCCGTATCTGCGTCTGCCCACCAGTTCAGTTTCTTTCTTCGTTCTTAATGCTGATCCTATGTCTGCCCACTTATTTGTGTTTAAGCTCGCTTCATATCTTGTGTCTGCTCGCCTGTCCAGTTTCTTCTTCGTTCCAGCTGTCTACCCACCAGTCCAATCTCCTTTGCTCCCGTTGCTGGTCCTATGTCTGCCCAATTGTCCTACTTCTCTTTCGCTGCGTATCTTGTGTTTGCCCCCTGATCAGTTCTTTCTTGGTGCCTGTTGCGAATCCGCTGTCTGCCCAATTATCCTGACGTATCTCGTGTCTGCCCGTTTGTCCAGTTTCTTTTTTCGTTCCTGTAGCTCACCCTGTGTCTGCCCATTTATATACCCTGCTTCTCTTTCGCTTCGTATCGTGTGTCTGCCAGCCAGTCCAATTTTCTTTGTTCCTGGTGCTGGTCCTATGTCTGCCCAGTTGTCCTGCGCTGCGTATCTTGTGTCTGCCCGCCTGATCAGTTTCTTTCTTTGTTCCTCTTGCTAATCCTACATCTCCCCAATTATCTTACTTCTCTTGCACTTCTCATAGAAACCACTTAGGGGCCGCTTCGTTTAGGGGCTTCTTTGCTGAAACCCAGCCATGCCCGGCACATGCTAGATTTCTCAAAGCCCTGGAAAAACCCCAAGAAGATACTTAGAACCTTCCGAGTGCGAAATGTTGCTCAGCGAGGCCTCCAGGAATCTAACTAGAACCCTGTCCCCCTGCAGCATTTGAACCCGTGTGTGTTCCACTCGTGGGCGTACTTGCTTGTCATTGGCAGTCTGGCGGTCACTCACGGCATGCAAAAAAAGTACTGCCAAACAGCCTGGCAACTCTAAGAACATCTAGAAACATCTAGAATCTAGAAAATCTAGGAACATCTAAAAACATCTAACGGAAAATCTAACGGAATCTAAGAAGAAGAAAAGCAAACAAAAACAAACACAAACTAACAACATCTACAACATATATAAGAACATCTAAGAAAATATACAAGCAGCTTTGCCTTGCCAATTCTGAAAATGCATGACCAAGAATACAGCCGTGGTCTGCAGGACACATCATGGGGTCTAGCTAGACTTTCCCGGAATCTACATCGCGCCAAACCAGCTCCGAAGAAGACCCTCAACGAAGAGGGCTCCTAAGTGCTTCGTATCTTGCGTCTGCCCGCCTGTCCAGTTGTTTTCTTCCTTCCAGTTGCTGATCCTGTGTCTGCCCATTTATCCTTCTTCTGTCTTTGCTCCTTTTGTCCGATTTGAAGAAATGGATCCTGTGTCAGCCCGCTGGTCCTGCTTCAAGATTCTGTCTTCGTTCCTCATTTCTGCTTCCTTCCTTCAATCCAAAGTCTCACACTAACCAGGAGTACAACCGATGGCTGTGAAAGGGATTGATTAGCGCTGCATGTCGTGGACCCAAGCCCCTCATATTGACACGGTAGCCTTGCCGCATTGGCCTCTATCCTGCATCAACTACTACTCGGCTTCTCCCATGTACACCTTTGCATTGGCTCTTGCAAATGGCTGGATCTCCCTCTGGGAGATCCCGTGCCTATGCAGAGGGAGTCACGTCAAGGTACAAATCGGAGAAGACAACTAGTGTCTGGCCACCACCCTAATCTCTGTCTTTTTCGGGGGGTCGCCAAACCTGGAAGTATGCCTCTGAAGCGAACCACTGCAAGCCTTGCCATAGGTTCCCTCACCAAGAAGGGAAGGCTCCACACGCTCATACCTGGCTGCTTCAAGCGGAAGCATGCCCTCTTGATCCAGCACCACAAATCTGCTTCAACTTCTATACCGAACCACAAAGAGTCGCACCTGTGTGGTGCTACCTGAAAGTTTTTGCAAGGCTGTCAGCTTGCACGCTCATCACTAAGCCTCCGGCTGACTCTCAAAGGCCCTCTCTGCTTCATCCAGATTGTCATCCAAGTCCGCCATGCTCCTGGCTGAGTGCGGCTTGCAAGGCTGTGGCTGGTGAGCACTAGCATAACGAAACCAAAACCAAGTTCACAATTTTCACTGGAGAGGATTGACAAGAGGTCATTGTGTCGCAAGGCTGGGCCCAAAAGCATCCATGCTTGCCACTCCTCCGCAGCGTGCTCGTCCCCCCCAACATCTTCTCCCATTCTCGAGCCAAGGGCAGGGCGGCAGATGGCATGTGAGAAGATGTGCACCAAAAAAAGCCCCAAGGAAAACATCGCCAAAGTGCGGGCGTGTCAACACTGCAGCGCGATCCTTCACGCCGTGCCCAATCTGCAAAACCCCAGCTGGATCAAACGCAAATGAGCCATGCGTTCTTTGAGCCACGCCCGCGCGTGTCTGAATCTCTGATCCGTTCAAGGCAGGCAAATGATTGGCCTGAGGATCTGCATTGAATTGCAGCGTGGAAGCTGACTTACCTACGTAGCCCTACCAAGCCCGCCAATGCAAGGGACAAGTGTTCTGCGAAATTCACCCTGGCTCCACCATGGTGGCAGCACCTTTGCGGTTTGCTTCCAACTGCATCAGGCAAAATCTGGATTCACGTTGACGACCACCGAATAAACCAGAAGATTTGCCCTGCCTTCACTGGCGACTGGCGGTTGACATGAGCACCGAGCCCATGGCTCTGGCTCCGTGCAGGGGCGCCTTTTACCGCCCCGTCGAATTCCGTGCAGTCACCACCTGGCAAACAAAGCAGACAAAGCTGGCTCGCCACAGGCTCGCCCGCTGGATAGACGAAGAGAGCATGAACGAAGCCCCATTGCTTTGCTTCAAAGAAGGTGAAGAGCAGAGATGCTCTGCCAGCGAACTCTGTAAGCATGCCAATCTGTGTCTTGGGTAGTGCCAATATGCAAAGCGCCCACCCCAAGGGACCCGGTTGCACGTCTTGGCGTGTTCAAGACAAGAAGCAACTCCGTACTGTTGGCAGTAAGTTGAATGAAAAGTCTGAATCTTGTCATACAAAATAAGACTGTCAAAAACATGCATTGAGGAAGGACAAGGAACGCAGAAACCGTTAAACTGAGAAAAGCCCGTTAATCCAACCTATAGAAGCAAGAGCCTCATACTCCAAATCCAAAAGGGCAGACCTCGATTCTCTCAGCCTCCACAACAGCCCGCTTTCAACAATCGCGGACAACGCAAGTGCTCTTTTCTCCCAGCGGGCTATGAAGAAGCCATCCGTGCCATCAACATGTGGAAGCAGTGTGCGACAATGCCTGCAGGGGAATCGCAGCTATGCGAGGGCGATCTCCTTGTGCACCAGTCTCTCTTCGCATACACAAATAGGCTTTGGCACCTCAACCCTTCCCGCCTGCCATCAGCAAAGGGCCACCTCTGAAACTCAAGGCCATCGGTCGAGGCCTCAAAGCGTTCCGCCACCGCCTGCGAAAAGGCGAAAACGCCAAGCACGCGGAAAGGTGAAACTCGGTTTACGCCTTCCTCCCCTCCTCTGCCCAACTCTCCAAAACCACACTTCCCCACCCCAACATCCACCCCCAACCCCTCACCTGGTTCTCCTCGCCGAGTAGAGAGCAGGTGGCGTAGACCAGGCGCCCGCCCTTGTGCACCAGGCGCGATGCCTCGCTCAGAATCTCCAGCTGCAGCTCTGGCAGATCAATGGATCCGTCCAACGCCCAGCGCTGGGATGGGTGCCGCCGCAGCACCTCCACCCACCGGACGGCAGCCAAGGTAGGATGAGACAAACATGTTGAAAACAACACATAAAACAACCGGATGACAAACTTGAGATGTGTAAAATAAAGAATGGTGGAGTTGAACAAAGGGAGAATGTGACCCGAAGTGAAGGCTTCCTGAATCGAGACGACATGCTCTTGATCAAGTACGTCAAGCAGGGGTTTATTCATCCTGGACTCCATTAAGAGCCTCACTCAAAACATAGTGGCAAAACTGTCCGGCTTTTCAGGGTTGGGCGGCGAAAGGGAGCTGAGAAAGCAGCCCAGGCACCCCAGAGGAGGAGCAGGGCGCATCCACCAGCACCACATCCGCGAGCTCCTGAAGAGTTGTCCAGTTAGGAGAAAAGAACATGGGCATGAAGATATGAGTCTTAATTGAGGACCATTGAGAGTCAGAGCCACGTGGCCTCTAACGGTTTGATTGGTTTGTTTTGCCATGGCTTCAACATTCTGGAAAGGATGCATTTTGCCAGCTGTTCCCAGCCCGACTACATTGTATCTGCTTTCAGCGGAGCCAAGCTGCCTGCCACAACCACCATCGCTGAAACATGTTTTGGCCGAGCAAGGAACGTGCGAAACAAGTCGATGCTCCAGCAAAGCGAGCATACACTGCCAGCGCCACAGAAGGCGCCCTCACACATTTTGGGGAGAGCAACTCGCAAAGAATCGGTTGTCAGCCTTCCGAATGGAATCCCAGTCCAAGTCTTTGGAGTCCCCGCCCTTCTGCCATCCCCCCCTTCCCCCAGCTCCTGGGGTTTGGCGTGGAGCACCTCCACCAGGCCCTGCGCCTGCGCGCGGCTCTGGCGGGCGCCCACCAGCTGCTGCCGCAGGAAGTCCTCCACGTCCCAGGCGCGGACGAGGCCGTCGGGCGCCACCAGCTGCGCCAGGACCCAGGTCTTGCCGCCCCGGCCCGCGCAGTAGTCCACCACCCGCTCCCCAGCCCGGGCCTGAATCACTGAAGGAAAGAGGGGAGCAATGAGAAGCATTGGGGCTAACCGCGACTGAACAACCAAAAGCCATGATGCAACGCCCCAGAAACACGAAAGGGGGTTCGCTCAAAAGGAAACGCACAATCAGATCAATCCCCTCCCCCCCCTCCCCCCCCTCCTCCGTGGCCAAGGCCACCAGCTGCGATCCTTCGTCCTGGACCTCGAAGAGGCCCTCCTTGTAGCCCGGCAGCTGCCAAACGCCTCCGCCGGGCGGGCGCCCGTCAGGCAACCACAGGCCCAATTGGCCTCAAGCGATCAACAATCCCCCGCTTCTCAGGGTCATTTGCGACGCCTCGAAGTCGATCACTGACGTTCGCAGTCATGCTACGCTGCACCAAGATCCCTCGTTTAGCAGCCACAGATACACGCAACAACCCCACGCAGAAAGAACGACAGCAGTAATGAATGGGCGGCAACTGCAACATCAAGCAGCGGTGCTTCATTCAACCCAGACCGCATCCAGATGCAGCCAAACAGTGCCATTCTGGACAACCTCATTATGTGGCCAGAGTAACTCCAAAGCGGCTTGTGCCGAGACAGGCAGAAAGCCCAACGGACTCAATGACTCATATTGTCAAAACCAAGCGCTGAAAGAAGCATTTGGTGGACATCCCCAGGTCAAATCCAACAAAAGGATTCGGATGTCCGACTTCGGCACCCAACCAGCAGCCAAATTGGCGTGGCCGAGCAGCTCTGCGCGGTGGGGCAGCTGCGCACGCCGCGCTTGGCGAGTACGGCCATCAGCTCCGCGCGGCTTGTCTTGAACCTGACAGGCTGGCGGTCAAAGCGCCCTCTTGGCGACAAAGCAAATCTTGGATACGGCAACGGCACGTTGAGACTCATATGATGCCACTGCTGACTTGTGTGTGGAGAAGGGTCAGACCAGACGAAGCCTGACAAACAAGTGAAAACAATGCCCAGGCAAGGAGAACGGCCAATGCCCTCAGACATTCAGATCAAAACAAACTTATCTACAGCCCTCAGTTTAAAACGCAACACACTGAATGCTCAACTCGAAGTCGACAAGCTGGCGGACCAGTGCGCTGCACAAAGCCCAAGCTGGGGCAACTCCGGGTCAAATGCCACCTTCCTCACACTTCCCCTCCAGTTCTCCCAAGGGGCGTGTTCACTCGCAGCGTGACCCGAGCAGGAGAGCTCATCGCGCGTCCAAGACGGAAGGCTTCGAGGGCGCCAAACTGCCGCACCCACTCCTCCGCCACCCACGTCGGCAGGGACCACGCCACCGAAAGCCGCACAGCGGCGGAGGGCCGCTCGTGCTCCTCGAAGAGCCTTGGCGCATGCAAAGAGGCCAGGGGGGTGGCAAGAAGCGGTCGAATGGCGGAAACAAATCGGAGAGTGCGCAAAGTTTCGCCTCTTGACTTCTCTTTCCTTGGCTTTCTTCTGTCTGAAGGCCAAGGGAGCAGGCCCTGATGCCTTGCGCTGGTCAAACTGAAAAGCGAGTCTTATGTATCCTTGAACAGCCAAACAACAAACAACAAAAAGCCTGAACATCAATGTGTCGCTTCCCACCAGCCTCGGGCTCCTTCTCTTTCCGAGGCACGGCGCCTCTGCCGCTCCCCGCAAGTCGAGCTCCGACGCGACCTTCAGCTCGCGGCGCTCGAAGAGCGCCAGCAACAGCTCCGCGCTCTCCGGAAGCTGCGCCCGCTGCCTGGCGAGCGCACCCCAAACCCCCGAACCCCCCGAATCGACTTTTCGCAGAAGGAATTGCTCATGGAGAGTTGCTCCCAAGCGCCCCCACCCCCCCGGCAAAAATTGCTCTTGCGCCGGTGGGGCGCTCACAGGGACAAGGAAACTTGCCTGTCAAATGACGTGTCAACGCATCATGCGTCCATGGTTGTGGGATTTCACATTTTTCTCCACAACGAGACTTCTCATGACTCGTAACACCAGGCGATTCGACAAAAAATAAGCCAAGCATCCGAAACCCTCGTGCATTGTTCAAGGCGAAATGGGGGGAAGTGAAGTACTGATTCTCAAAATTCTGTATTCACAGTAACGGCTCTCTGGTATCAATGAATTGGTTTAACAAACAAACCTCATCCCCCAAAGCAAACCCCTAAAATAGGTGCCATCCAAAGCAAAAAGCACCAAAACAAAACCCCTAAACAAGCCCCAAAAAACATGCAAACTCAAAAACAAACTCCCGTTAATAAAGGTCATCCAAATTGTCCGAGCTGCAGGAGGTGCGCCAGGCGCTTTCGGAGCACCGCCACCCCCAGCACCCGCTTCGCGATCTGCGCACGCGTGGCTTGGCACAGCTCGCGGTGCCTGGGGCAACGTACCGTGCGCGCGAAGGATCAAAGGACACTTTGATCGAAACGAACAGTACTCGCGCATTGGGGATGCCCTTAGGAGAAACTAAAAGGGTTTCACTCACCAACTTTTCGGGGCGATTGTAGGAAGCACCCCCTTTTGGGCAAATCCCGCCTTTGCACTCAAATTGAAGGGCAACGTGGACAAGCTCATGCAAAGGGCCTTTCACATATGAGGCACGGTCGAAATTTCTTACTTGCGGCCTTTTCGCTACTTAGTTTGAGAGTCCCCTATCATTTCTCCAGCGTTTCCATCATTTTCCAGGGGTATCGTTTTGTTTGAGTGTCCCCTGTCGCTTTCCATGGTTTTGTGAACTGTAACAATATCAATGACACGCCGAATACTGAACTCACCGGAAATAATTGGGGTTTGATATCCACGGACAAACCACAGGGTTCCCCGACTTGTCAGCTCGGACAGGACGTCCGTTCATTCCGAGCAAAGCCTGTGGCATAGCTCTGGAAAGCCAACATACCCGGAACAGATTTACCCTGTTGCTTGCCTCCCTAAATACGGTGACCTTCTGGGGAAGCATGAAGCTACCCCTTGGCTCATGACCCAGGTCAAGTCTCCGAACAAGGAACCAGATTTGCCGATGGGCAAACAAGCTTGCCAAGCTCGTTCACCAACCATTGCGCAGAGCCATTTAAGCCTCCGCTGAGCAAAATACAATAACTCGTTCATGTTGATAGGCAAAGCTGAAGCGCTGCGCCCACATAAATCTGCGTTCCTGGCACACCGAGCCTGGAAAAGAAGACACCCCGAGCAAATCTTCCTCCTCAGGGCCATGGTTCTCACAAACGTGTCAGCTCCTGACTTTTCCGGCCATCCCGAGTCCTCCCCCCCTCCCCCGCAACGCCCTGGCCCCACCCCCCCCTCCCGCCTGTCGCGCATGGCCCGGCGCAGCGCCTTCTCCACGTCGCTCCGCTCGGCCGCCAGCCACGCACCCAGCGCTGCCAAGGACACGCTGCGCACCAAGGCGCCTAAGCGACTTCGGCTATGCGTGGTGCAGACGAAAAGATGGCGAAACGGTAGACACAAAGCGAACATCAATCCAAGGGGCGGGCGACGGAATCGATCTGAGTCTGCTGAGTCGCCGTCTCCGCCGAGAAATCCGGCGGCGCATCGACTTGGCATGCCATGGCCCACTGGACGTCCGCATAGCGAGGCGTGACAGCCTCCTTTCTTTCTTGCTTGTGGGATTTTGCCGGGCCATGTCGTGACGAGCAACATTGGCAAACCATTCAAGCATGAAAGTGCTTGAAAATAATTGTTGGAATCAGACCGTGCAAAGAGGATTGTCTTGGCAAATGGGAAGCCCATGGCTTGCCAGCATGCAAGCAATGAAGGTCCCTCTATCTTGGATCAGTCGCTTTATGCCACGGTCGCAACAATGACGCCAGAACACTGGCAAGCGCCTACCGTGTCCGGCCTTCGCTCTCATCGCGCAGTGTGTGAAGAGCGTGACAGCAAGTCATTGTTGCTCAGAATGCCTGAGCTGATGGCCCCATTTATACGGGCATTTCGTCTCACCCGCATGCACATTCGCTCCTTCATGGCCCGTCTTGTCCATCATGTCAACTGGATGTGTATGTAAGCTAACCAAACGGCACCACACAAGCAAGCGATAACTCTTTTATCCAAGCAATGTGTTGGTGCCAGGGACTCATCTTCCCCTGTCAGATGTCTACGGCTGGGTGGGCCCCATGGGCCACCACAAACTCTCAAAAACTGAAGAACGGGTGTGCAGACTGATAGCGCCCGCCCCTGGGCCGGGGCCAGGGGCACCCAGGCCACAGGGGGGTCTGCCACCAGGGGAAGTGAGTCACCCACCGGCTCCGGTCACGGGAGCATGGGTGGGCCCACGCTAAGATCAAATGCATCTCCATTCAGGAGACGCGGGAGAAAAATGAACTCCTCGCAGAGTTCCTGTTTAGGAACTCTGTGCAAAGGGTCGAACCCCGAGAAATCTGGGTGCGTCAGCTCATCGGCCCACTGGTTGAATTCCCGGGGCACGTGGTTGGCCGCCAGCGAGCAGCCATGGGTGTGGAGCAGGAAGACCAGCTCCATCAGGATAGCCGCGGTGTAGGGCTTCTTGGATCCAAGGTTGAGCATCGCCATGACGTTGCCCTGATTGTCACTGCCCACCGGGAGTCGGACCCGGGAGGACAGAGGGCCTTGGTGCGTGAGGATCATGTTACAGAGGAAGAGCGTGCCCAGCATTTCCAGAGCCGCAATCCTCCGCTTGGGATCCCCATTCTTGAATGCCCACAGGTACTCCTCCACGTGGATCTGCTCGTGGAACCAGTACACCTCCTTCTTCTCCGGCTCCACTTTGTTGGAGCACCAGCCTCCCACAAATGCCAGTCCTTCATCCGAGGCGCTAGCATCGCTGCAACCCCACCAAGAGGACTTCGACAAGTAAGGGGAGTACTGGACGAAGGGCGTGTTGAAGAGGAACCGCAGCATGAACGCCAGCATCCTGACCACCTTAGGGGGTTTCCCCACCCTGGTGGTGGCCATTTTCCAGGCCCACAGTGGCTGAAGCATCGACTTCGGTTGCCCATGGGATGCGGCCCAGGGCCCCCGCCTTCTCGATGCATCGCCTGCCCTTCCACCATGATCTGCAAGACCTCCATCACCAGGATGTGTTTGTTGGCGGCCATGAGAACCTGCGGGATGTTCGGGTGGACCACGAAGCCCAGCCACGTGTTGACCTCCGCCAAATGTGTCTTCTTCCAGCTAAGCGGGGTGCCCAAGGCCAGGAGTGTTGCCAACAGCGCCACCGCCAAGTTCACTGCCCCCTTGCTGCGAAGCAGCGACAGGAAGTCATCCACAAAGACGAAGTTCCAATCCACTTGAGGGAAAAGTGCGTAGAGGACCCTGAGTAGAAGGGCTGCCAGGCGTCCCCAGTAGGATTGGGCACTGGCCATGCCGTATGTGCCTACCTTGTTCACCCACCATTCTTCCTCAGTGAGGCCACCTGGAACCGCCAGTCCTTCCTGAGGACCTTCACTCTCCGGTGGGCCTTGGTGACGTCCGCCTTGAGCAGCACCCACCTGGTGCCCGGCTCCGGCCATTGCCAGCCCTCGGGTGGAGGTTTAGCGACCTCCCTCTCGGGGCCGGGGGCACCCTGAGAGGGAGGTCCCTCCTCAGCTGCCGCATGTAGCCAATGAAGAGCTTGTACCCCATCCAGCACCGCGGAGCCGTCGTCCTTTCCACCGTCTGGTTTCTGATGGTGTCATTGGCCCCGCCCGCCGAGCCATCGTAGATGGTGCGGATCTTGTCCCCTTCGTCGATGCCCGCTAGGGGGCCTGGGCAAAGATCCTCCATATTGCAGCCACAGCGCGCTGCTGCCTCTACCTTGGTGAGAGGGCCATCTACCATGCCCATGGGGACCTCCTCCAGGAACGCGCTACGGATGAGCTCAGTGAAGTGATCCGCTGAGGGGTAGTTACCCCGGCCCGTGTGGGATGAGGGAGTTTCTGGAACTCCGGCTCCTCCCCTTTTAGCTCCTTCTTGAGTGGCCAGATGCCCGGCGAGACTAGGGGTGGGTCCGTGACCCCTTGTTCCAGATCCCGAGGAAACTGGTGGTCGGCAAGATGTCCAGGAAGCCTTCCGCTGGTCGGCTTGGCGCCAGGATCTCCCTGATATCTTCCAGCAGGTCCTCCGGGAAGGGGTGTGACCCGTCCCCCAACGAACGTGAGGACACAGATCTTGACCCCCAGCGGGGCAGCCGTCCAAGTGAGGGCTTCCCACCCCCGTCCCCTGAGGGGCGCTGTTTGAAGGCCATCTGGAGGTACATAACCTTGTCGGAGAGATTTGGGTCGTGCGTGATCGGCAGGGTGGTGGGCCGATCCGAGATCTCCATGCAATGGCGTGCCCATGGCTGAAGGGGAAGAGTTTCACCCCGTAGTTCGACCTCCCTGCCCGCCGGCTGTGTTGGTGTCCGGACCTCAGGATTGTCTGAGGCCGAGACCGGACGTGAGCCCAAGGTTAGTCCCGCCAACGCTTGTTGGCCGGCCTTCAGCCTCAGGGACTGGCGCTTGTTGTCCCCCGGCGTGTGGGGAGATGGTTCCCTCTACCGCCTCGGGGGGGTCGTTGGGTCCCGCTCTGCAGAGGATGGCCGCTGCGAGACCCTGCATCATCTGCTCTGGGCACCGGCTAAACTCACTGGAGTTGAGCTTTTCCCCCCCTGGGGTGAGCTCCGTGGTTGCATCGCAGATCATGCCAATGGTGAAGGGGAAGGTCCGTTGACAATGTCGTGGACTTCACTACCACCTGGCCCAGGCGGCACTCGTCAAACTTGATGAGGGAGTGGTGGAGTGCGTTCGCCCATTGAATATAGGCCCGTGTGACCCAGATCGATGAGCACCTTGCTGCGCTCGGGCTCTTGCTGCACTCCATTGGGTCCATCGGGTGCTCCAGGAAGGAGGAGCCCACCTGCGGGACCGTTCGTTGACCTAGTCCTTGGTAGGCCAGCGAGGTCAGGTACATCTGTCGGAGCATGAGCACGCTGTCGTTGTCCGTGTCCTCCCTTACCCGGGGCTCCAGGTCCTCCAAGCCCCACAGGGTCTGCTCCGCCCTGCCCCTCACCGGCGGCGGGCCTCCCGGTTTGGGGAACCATCTGAGAATGCTCCACGTTCTGCAGTTGGGGCCGCCCCCCACAAAGGCGACCTTGCCCGCCATGGCCATGGAGCACATTGTAGAGTATGGCTTGTCTCCCAGCATGTCATGTCCAAGATCGCCACCCTTTCGCCTAATGTCCACTGCCCAAATGTACTCCGAGAAGGCCGGGTTGTAGGCATGGAGGTTGGCATCCAGGGCCCCCGCGTCGTCCTTCCCAGCGTACAGCATGAGGGTCGGCTTCGACGACTCCGGCACCGGTCGTGGCGTCCACCTTAGTCTGGACCTCAGTCTTTCCGGGGTGTCTCCAGGGGAAGGTGGGGCTTGTCCCTTGCTGGGGTTTCCGTGTGTCCTTTGTCCGACCCACTGGTCGTCTGGCCCTGGGCTTGCTGCTTGCCCTGACGGTTCTGCCCGCCTTGGAACGCCCCTTGCTGGGCGGATCCCCACCTCTGGGTCTCTCTGGGGGTTCTTCCCACTGCCTCGCTGGGTGCGGGGGAAAAGGGTGCTTCCGCCCTTCTGGAGTGCCCTGGCTGGATCCACTCCCTTTCTTCGGTGGAGGGGCTTCCGGGGCCGGTGGCACCCTGGAGAGGTCCCCTCCCACCTGCGGCCGTCCTGGCCTCCCCAACTCTGTCTGCCTTCCGCTGTGGCTGGGATTGGCTCTCCTCCCTTCGGAGACCAGGCAGCCACGGGGCCCATGGCACCCTGAGTGGCCTCCTGTCACTTGGGCACATGCTTCGCTGGGGGGGCATCACACACCCCATCCTTCCTGA
Organism: Effrenium voratum; assembly: GCA_963377175.1. Classification (NCBI taxonomy): domain Eukaryota; class Dinophyceae; order Suessiales; family Symbiodiniaceae; genus Effrenium; species Effrenium voratum. Next base: position 102,604 of record CAUJNA010002791.1, on the reverse strand, counting down.
CCATCAACCGCATGATCCAGGGCATTTGTTGTGAAGGTGATGATCCCTGCAGTACGCCACCCCTTTGGGATTCTTGAAAGCCCAGTGGTCTGGCCATGGGGTCGAGGAGGTGTTGGGGCTTGGAATGGGTAGGCAGCGAGGACCAAGATCCTTTTCCCCCCTTCTTGGGCTTCTCCCACTGAGTCTGCCACACCTTGGGTGCCTTGCTCTTGCTCTTCCCCTTCGTCGGCGCCCTGTTGAGGTGCTCATAGACCTCCCGTTGCCAGAAGAGGAAGTCGCCCCTGATGTTCTTGAGGGCTTCGGAGAGAGTGGTGCCCTGGTGCACCATCTCGTGAATCTTGCGCCATGCATTGCGCTCTGCAAACAGCAAGGTGGTGTCGCTCGGGGGAGGTTTCCTGCCGGCTATGTCCTCCCCATAAAACCAGGCATACCAGTCATCCAACTCCTCCTTGGTGACCCTCAGGTTGCCAAATTGCGGCAGTGCTGCCGTGCACATCAGGAGCGTGCAATCGTTCCAGCTGGCGCCGAGATGTAGGGTGGCTCCTCACCTCTTCTTCATCCTCCCTGTCCCAGCCGTCCACCGTGATCTTCTTGTGGGTGGATGAAGGGCGTTCCCCTTCTTCCGGGAGCGCGCTCACGATGTGTTTTGCCGGGATGTAGCCCAATTCGCCCTTGGCAATCATGCGCCATTGCTTCTTGAGGTAGCCATCACTACCCTGGAATTCCAACCTCGGCTTCGGGGCCCCATGCGTGGCCACGTAAGCATCTTCCAGCTGGCGCCTGTCACACAGGACTTCTAAGGGAGCCTTTATCGGGCCCGCATGGCGCGCCGGGTGGTCACCCTGGTTGCCCCCCCTGACCAAGTTTGCTGCCACCCGTACTGCCTGAAGGAGGCGCATTGCCGTGAAGGCCGAGGTCTGGGCGTTGAATCCATTCTCTCCATCCTGGAATCCCAGGTCCCGGGGACCATTTTCCCTGGCCGCAGCCCCCAGTGCCGCTTGGATGACCCAGGGGATTTCCTTGCCCACCAAGATGGCCGCCAGTGGCTTCTGCAACTTCGCCACGTCTTCCTTGATCGCGGCTGGGACCTCCTCCAGTGGTTTGGCGGGCGCCGCAGCCATGACCTCTTACCTTGGTGTGGGTGGGTGGGTTTTCAATCAGCTTGGGTTCCAGGAACCCAGAGCAAAGCTTGAGCCAAAATGGCACATGCCATTATGGTCAAGCATTCCACACACAGTTCATGTTTCCACATGCGTTTCAACATTAACAAAGTGTATGTAAGCTAACCAAACGGCACCACACAAGCAAGCGATAACTCTTTTATCCAAGCAATGTGTTGGTGCCAGGGACTCATCTTCCCCTGTCAGATGTCTACGGCTGGGTGGGCCCCATGGGCCACCCACCACAAACTCTCAAAAACTGAAGAACGGGTGTGCAGACTGATAGCGCCATTTCCGAAGGACAGTCTGGCACACCCGCCATTTCCGAAGGATGCCAGTCTGTGCTGAGGGCAGGGCCGGGGGCACCTAGGCTTCCAAAGGTAGGGCCACCACCTCGGTCTCCGACTGGGTGTCCACCGAGTCATCCGTTTCAGAGCCCGAGTCCGCCGAGAGTCCAAGTCCTCCTGCAGTGCGGGGACCTCCGCAGGCTCCAGTACCCAGTCCGCCGGGAAGCCGTACCTCTTGAAGCAGCGTTCGCACTTGCCATAGGCCTCTGGCTCCGACATGTAGTCCAGCACGGAGAGCTCCTGGATCTTGGAGGCCGCCGGTCGCCACCCACACCCCACAGCCGTGCCTTCGTCATTCAGCAGGTGGATTCTGGCCTGGCCGGCGTTGCCTGTGCGTTTGACTGCCGCAACAACACGAAGGGGGAAGTTCGGGGTGGTGGGAAACAGGTCCTTGACCTTCACTGGTGTGTCCTCGGGTCCCTGTTCCACCAATGACCATGAGCGAGTCGATGGTGCGCTCCCTGAGGGTACCGTGGGGGACGCCTCCCCTTCCCCTTCAGTTTGGTCCTTGTGGCCGTCCGGTCCCGCATCCGTGATTTCCACTGCTGGCGGCGGGAGCGGGTCCGCCCAGTCCGGGTGGTTCAAGTCCTCCCTGCGTTCCCTGCCTGGCCCGAGGTTCAGGTTGGGGACCTTCTGCGCTACCTGGCCCCAAATCTCCACAACGACATTGCGCTTCTCCCGCACATAGACGTCTGCTGCGCTCTCTGTGAGCCAGTTGCCTAAGTACATGCGGCGCTCCCGGGGGAGCCCCATCTGGAAAGCGCAGTCCGGGATGAACACTCGGAATGAGTGCCACGTCAGCGGCTTCACCAACCCCAGGGTCAGTCCCCGACGGAGAAGAGCATCCTTGAGCCATCTCAGAGCTCTTTCTGGTGCGGAAGGTCTCGGGATCAGCCCGGCGAAGTCTTTGCTCACTGTCGGGAGCAAGTAGTCCATGTCCTGGAATGCCTTCTCGGATACCAGTCGCCGGACCGTGGCCACCCAGGTAGTCCACCAGGGGATCCCCGTGAAGCTGTACTTCGGCGCAATCAAGGGGACCGGGTTGCGGTTGATTCGTGCTGCTGAGACCGTCTTGGTCTGCCAGGCCTTCAGCTCCACGGTGTTACTGGTGTGGATCAGGTCCTTAGGGTGAACATGCTGGAGGTCATTGAAACGAGCGCTGCACCCTACTTGGAACCGGGCAAAACCCAGGATGAATGCGTCCAGTACCTCGTGTCTGCTCCTCCCCACCGCCTGCGTACCAGGTGATCGTAGCCAGCCCCTTCCTCCAGAGCCCATATGACCTCTTTGCTGGGGACCACCGCCTTGCGCTGCGGCCGGGTGACCGTGTCCGTGAGCGCCTCTTCCAACGAGCTCTTCTTGGACTTGAGGCGATGGAGCTCGTCTATCTTCAGCATACCGAAGGTCTTGGGATACCATTTGAGGGTGTTCCACACCTGCCGTAGCTTGTACGGGGTGACCTCCTCTTCGGCGAGCTGGTTGAGGAGAGAGCGGACATGTCGTTCCTGCCAGGGAATCACCGTGAAGCCTGACCAACCAATGCTGCCTGAGTGTCCGGAACCTGCCCCAGGAGGTCCAATGCCTCCTTGCGGAAGTCCTCCCCCAGGATGTCCTGCATGTACGTGATGTGCTCCGCAAACGGGGCAAAGTGGGCGAGGAGCCGTTCCGCCCATTTCCCGCGCATATGGAGTTCCAGCGCTCGCTGGGTCGTGGGCTCCATTTCCCTTATTTTGCCCGGGCGCCAGTGCCTCCACTTCAGAAGCTCCGGTTGTTGGAGTGGGGGTGGGTCATCTCGTGAGAATCACCTCAATTGGTCCTGGCGGTCCCATTCATTCTCCACCGGGAAAAGTCCTCGCTCCCTCCGCATTGCGGCCCCGGCGTTGCGTCTTCACAATCAACGGCAAGGTGGTCCAGGCCGAGTAGATATACTTAAATGTGAACCTGTGGGCGTACACTCCCGTCAGGCTCGGCAGGTCCCACGTTCTCGTCTGTCTGGCCCAAAACCCCTCGCCCAGAAGATACCAACCACCTGCTCAGGCGCCGGGCGCTCACCCCGGTTCACCTGAGCCCGGATCTCCAAGGCCGTGTAGATGACTGGGTCGATGTGGTTCTGCTCGCACGTGCATGGGTGAGTCCTGCGCTCAAGGGCCAGGAGCTCCTCCGGCGCAAGCTTAAACTGCTGGTCAGCGCCCCGGGGGATCTCACCGCTTGCGTGCTTCCTCCAAACCCCCCCAAACATCCGGAGCTCTCCCTGGTGCCGCTTCATTGCTCAGAGGATAAGGGACAGCTTGCCGTCCTCAGAGTTCAGGTCCTGCTGGGACATGGGCTGGTCCCCCGCACGGGGCCGGTGGCACTTGGCGGGGGCCGGTGCCTCCAGCTCGGGCATCTCCTCCAGCAGTGCCTCCTGGTGCCACGGGTTCTGCGACGCTCTGAGCATCTTGATGTAGGGGACATACTTCTCCTTGATGTCCCCCACCGGGGATGTGTCGTCGGGGTCCTCCAGCTCTAGGGGGCAGAATAGGCCCCTCTCCAGGGCCTTCCTGAGATCATCCGGCCACGCCGACACTTGCAAGGGCTTGAGAGTGTGGTTGAGCATCCATGCCATGCCTGGTTGGTGTCCTGGATTCGCTTGTTTGCCGCCTGGGCCGCCTGAATGCCTGGCTGGCGTCAACGCCCTTCCCCTCCAAGTACTGGTCTCTCAGCCTGGCCTTGAAACGCTCCAGGTTGACCTTCCTGAGGGCACGGGCTCCTTCGTTGGCCACCTCATCTGACGGCAGGGCCTGCATGCCCTCCTGGAGGGGCGCCAGGATCGCCATCTCGTTGTCCAGCATCTCCTCAGTGACCAACTCCTTGTGCAGCCGCCGTCGGCTCCCGTCCCGCAAGGCCCTTCCTGATCGCCTGGTCCACCTGGGGATGGTAGAGCTCGAAGCTCTGAGCCTCCGCCTCTTTCAAGGACCGCTGCACTTTGACCCGGATCTCCTGGCTTTCCCGGACCTTCATCGCCTCGTCATCCGCCTCCATGGACAGGATCTCCTGCCGGATGTCCACCCGCATGTTAAGCGGGACCGCATCTGCCATGGTGATCTCATCAGCCGAGTCCGTTTTTGGAGGGGTTTTTCCAAGACCGTGCCATCCACCAAGTTGCGGTCGGCCTGTGCCAGGGTACCACCGGGGCGAACGGCACCCAGGTCCCCATTCCCGCTGCTGGATCCAGATTGGCTTGCCCTCCAAGATGAGCAGGTTGTAGGTGATGCCGTCCGCCTCATAGGTGCCGGGGCAGACCCAGCACTGCTTGGGCAGCCAAGCCTCTGCCCACCCCATTCCGCATGCCTTGCACATGAACTTGTAGTCGGAATGACCTGCGTCGAGCCTGTACATGCGCTGGGTGCCAATACACGCCTTGTTCCTCTGGAACTGCGAAGCCCAGACCTCCTCCTGGCGGAGCTGGATCTTCATCGGGACGTACGCCTCCAAGATGCGGATCACCAGGTCCTCCGTGAGGTTCTTCCCAACAAACTTGTAAAACAGGGAGACCGCCTCCTCCACCGTGATGTCTCTCAGCAAGGTGGCCGCCGACGCTGGAAGGACTGGAAACAAGTCCGGGAGGTCCACCAGCTTGAAGTACCCAGGTTTTCCGTCCACCGGCACCAAGGTGACAGGTTTGTTGGCCTGAGACGTAGCCTTCTGAGAAGCCGCCACAAAGCCCTTCAGTCTCTTCGTGGGTGGCGTCTGCGCCTCCTCCGGTGGTGTGGCCCGCTCCGTGCCGTCCGCATCCCCCATGTCCCTGTCGCCCTCCTCGGCGGGGCCAGGGGCACCCAAGCCGGGAGTCGGTGTGGCAAATGCCACTTGGAGACGCTCCAGTGCACTGGAGAGGTCATTCATCACATCGGTCGCCGAAGCTGACGGGGGGGCCTCGGGCTCGTCCAAAACCAAGCCGGCCGCCACTGCCGCCTCCCGTGTGCGAATGTCCTGGGCCTCCTGGCTGGCCATTTCAACCTCCTCCACGGTGAGTGTCTGGTCCTCAATCAACTCAAAGGAAGTTGCCGAGGTTGCCGAGGAAGCCATTGCTTGGTCGGGGTTAAGTTCGAAAATGCAAAAGATCAAAGTTGTTCAATCAGCTTGGGTTCCAGGAACCCAGAGCAAAGCTTGAGCCAAAATGGCACATGCCATTATGGTCAAGCATTCCACACACAGTTCATGTTTCCACATGCGTTTCAACATTAACAAATTCAGCTTGTGGCCTATGCAGAACTGGCACAACGCTCCCCTCTCCTTACGAGTGGCGTGCTTTTCCTAATGACCTGAGCAGTTTCCACAACTGTGCCGCACTCACCTGCCAAGTGGCCAGGCACCTCAGATCTCCGGCCCACTGACACCGAGAGGGGCTCCTGGTTGCAGGATCATGCAAACAGCTTTCAGGTGAGGTTTCAGCGCCCCTCTATCAACATCAAGCGCAGTCAAACATCAGCCTGAACTTTTAAACCACGCCACACTATAGGAAAACATCTAAAAAGCCAGGCCGGTAAAGAGCGCAAGCTCGTTGGCCAAGAGCTGTCTGAGAAGCTTCGCCGGTTCCCTTGCAAATGATCGGCTTTCTATTCTGCTTGTCATCCCTCATCTGCATTTCACTAAAGAAAGCACCACGCCGAAAGCCCGGAAGAACTTCCAACGTGCGCTCCGCTTTCCCCCTCCTGCAGCCACCGCCGGGGGCTGGGTGCGGAGCGCCGCTCTGGGCGCTCCAAAGTCAAAGGCCGCTCCCGGGTGGTGGAGGAGGAGTTGGTGGGCGTGGGCAGGGCCTAGCGCAAAGAGCCACGTCTTCAACCATTGGCGTCGGATTGTGTTCACGGATTGGCAAAAATTCCACTTGCCCGCGCCCCAAACAAGGCGACCTGATGTGCCCCTGTTTCTTGCTTCCACTTCTACATCCCTTGTCCTTCAGTCTCGAAGCACTCACAAGAGTCCTCAAATCTCACCAAATCCATCTTCAGTTCCCCCTAGAAAAGAAAACCACCCAGAAGTACTTCACAGAATTCCCTTTCTGCAAAACACACGCACAGAATTATTATTGAAATAAAAATATAATAATAATAATAATAATAATAATAATAATAATACTAAAAACAAAAAACAAAAAACAAAAAACGACCCCCCTCCCCCAAACCGCGCCTCCGTGGACCTTCCCTCCAGCAGCTCCAGCCGCTCAGTGAGGCCCGCCACAGCCTTTGCCACGGTGCCTGGCAGTCGCCCCAGCAGCGGATTGCCCGGCGGACTCCGCGCCCCCCAAAACATTCGCGTCCCCCAAACAACATCCCAATAAAACAAAAGGGAACCAAGAAAGATGGAGTCCCCAAACAAAAACAAACCTCGGGTCCCCCAAAAAGCTTGCCCAAATGGGCCAAAGTGGCCACCACTTGGGCCTGAATAGCTGACATGTCGCCGAAATTGTTGGCATCCTTGACGTTTGATGGTTTGTGACATGAAACCGAATGGGAGCCACTTGCAGGGACCTCGTACAGTAGCAGAGTTTGAACTTTGAATTGATTTTTCCCGGCCTACTGGCGCAAATGCCATGGCCACTCTCAGTTCCATTGCAATCCCCGCCTAGTTCACAGCTGAGGCGGTCATTGGAGTTTGTGCCGGCAAGCTCTTCGACCTTCGTACAAAGCCTCAGCAGGTCTAGCGACTCCCTCGAGCCTGGCGTGCTTTTCAAGCGAATCCAAGGTACTGGGTGGCATGTGACTCAGTCAGCTCTCGTTCCAAGATATTGACAACTAGTCCGCAACGAAGCGGTGACCTCAACAAAAGCCATCTTGACGCCTGCGTGGTTGTCCAAACAGTTTGACGCTTGCAAGATGCAGAACGGCAGCCTTACTATGCCTTGGGGTCATGCCTCTCATGCTGCCATTCAGTTCAGCGACATGCTCAGGGCATCCGCAACGGTGGCCACCTCTTTGCGGACAGTGCTGACCTGCGTTCAAAGCCCTCGACGTGCAACGACGTACGGGATCAAAAGCGCCAGCAAATGGCCATCCAATGTCTAAAATAGTTGCTGTTTCAATCAGCATTGCCTGATCTAGCTTTGCAACGTTCAATTACACTCAAACCTTGAGAGTTCCCATCTCGATCTGCACTGGGCCCATATCGCCTCGACCAAGTGCGCCTTTTAACAAACAACTCATGTTTCTGAAGCCGCAGAACGTCACCTCGCTGATTAGACTTCCGGCAGGACAAGGAAACTCACAGAGCGTCGCATGACAAATACTGTAGTGGGATCGCTAAGCGACTTCTGATCCCGCTAATCCTGACAGAGGTTCAACTTTGGGCCCCTGCAAAGGGACCGGCAGCATGTTGCCCATCAACAGAAGCGAATATAGTGGGAAGCCAAACCATCGATTCAAACAGCTCAAAACGCGCACGAGAAGGACATGACTTCAGGTAAGTGACTAGTTAATGCCAACACCCCAAGAAAGAAGCTTCTCTCAAACGTGCAAGTTGTCAAATTTATGATCCTTTTTGGACCCGAGGCAAAACTAGTGGCGCCCCACATCCATTTCGCCTCTTACTCCCGCCAACCCCACAGCTCCGCGGGTCAGCGTTGCCTCCTGGCAGCCGCCTGGGGTGCCCTGGGCTCTCAGCTCTTGTAGCTCCCTCTCCTGGCCAGCGACTGGCACGGCAGCCCACCTTTTAAGGCCTTGCTCCTTTTTGGGGGGGGCACCCTTCATGGGCAAACCGAAGGGAAACCGATGGGAAACCAAAAGGAAACTTAAAAAGGAAACCGAAAACCCACTCCGGGGTCCCCAAAGGTTGAGACGATTGGCGGCCGCTGAGGGCCGAATGGAAGGGACGCTGGCCAGGGAACTTGGTGAGATGATGCCTGATGGGACATTGAGCGCTGCCTTCTCTGCCGATCTCCAGCTCCACTGCACACATTGTAGACATTCGAGGATTCAACTGGAGCTGCAGAGTGCGTTGATTGCTTGGAATGGATGCCGGCGTGATCAAGCAAGCATTGTCCTTCTGTCTGACCGTCTCTGTCTGCCTTTGTGCCTGTTTGTATGCGTCTGTCTCTGTCTGTCTCTGTCCGTCTCTGTCTGTCTCTGTCTTTCTCTGTCCGTCTGTCCGTCCCTGTCTGTCTCTGTCCGTCACCGTCTGTCTCTGTCCGTCTCTGTCCGTCTCCGTCTCTGTCTGCCTCTGCCTTAGTCTGTCTCTATCCGTCTCTGTCCGTCTCTGTCTTTCTCTGTCCGTCTCTGTCTGTCTTTGTCCGTGTCTGTCTGGCTCTGTCTGTGTCTGTCTGTCTCTATCTGTCTCTGTCCGCCTCTGTCTGTCTCTGTCCTTTGTCTATCTATGTTTGTCTATGTCTGTCTCTGTTCGCCTCTGTCTGTCTCTGTCCGTGTTTGTCTATCTATGTCTGTCTATGTCTGTCTCTGCCTGTCTCTGCCTGTCTCTGTCCGTCTCCGTCTGTCCGTCTGTGCCTCTCTGTCAGTTCGTCTGTCTGTGCGTGCGTCCGTCCGTGTCCTTCCGTGTAGCTCATTGGGCGAAGGAAGACTGTTATGCGGCTCATGGATGTGCAGCAAGATTGAAAAAGAAGACCTGCAGGGCAGGCATGCCGCAAACAGCAGTTGACGCAGCGTGGAATCGCTCTACCCTGCGAATAAGCTTGAGCGCGACCTTCCTCCAAACATTTCCAGGGCTGGAAAGAGCCAAGAGCAACTGGTGGTCCAATCTTCTGCCGTCATTCTTGCTTCGCAGCTGCGGGAAGGAACTCCGCACTCCTGCTGTTGCTGACGCTGCTGGACGGGCTGCAGCATGGCGGCCACGGCCTTGGGGCTGAAAAAATGGATGAAACAACTTGATGATTTTACAATCACTGGTCTGGTAAGTTCATGTAGCACGCTGGTCTTTCAACACTGCGGCGGGCAGCTTGGCTTGAAAATGCATCACAAGTCAGACAACAGGGCAAGTGGATGGTCAATTAAGCCGTTCACAAACTGCACATTCGTAAGGCGCTGACCACTTTGTCCATGGATCCCTGAGCTCATGTCACGGCTCAGGAACGGATTTCATGGGACATGGATAACCAAGAGATGGGCCCACAGCTAGGCTTCTAAAGATGACAAATAGTGGATAAAGCGAGAGATTGGAGGATCTCTTCGCATGGGAGCGAAAGGTGTCGCTATGAGAACTACTTAGCTGAAGCTAGAAAATGTGGATGAAAACCCTTCTAGAATCAATAGATAACCGGAGAGTCTTGTGCAGGAGCGAAGTGGCGAGACATTCACTTCTTCTCTCATGCTGCTCATCATTGTTAAAAGCTCAGGTTCCTGCCACATGCTCTGGGCAAGCCTAGCAGCAAAATCACGAAGTGAGAACACTGCGCCCAAACAACACTGCTGAAAGCAAGGCAAATCATCCGCCAGCGCCTGGTACATCTTCAGCACGTCCTGTCCCACGGAAACGTGTACGGAAGAAACAACGCATTCTGACAACGCCAGAAGTTTCAATACGTTGGGCAAGATTGGCCTTGATCTAGAAGCTAGGTTAGGTGGGCCGCCGCAACGCACAAGAGACTACCTGTCTCCGTTGCCCAGAGCATCATCACCTTGATTTCGCTTACTGCTCATCAACTATTGCTGCTGACTGCAGTCCACTGACGTAATGAACCAACTGCGCAAGTCGACAAGAAGTTGTGGATTTGCGTATGTGCCCTTGGCAGAATTTGCAAGTATTCTGCAAGTCGGTTCTGTTTAATTGATTCCCTTTGCAAAGTGGGCTGCTAGCTCCACAAATGTACTCTGGACGTTTGTTGGAGAACGACAAAGACATGCCTCGTGGCTTTGCGCCAGTTGGAATTTCAATTGCTGCCACAAACCAGACATGGGCTTGCTAGCCTTTCAAAATCATACTTGGATAGACTGCAACCGATGTAACCGACAAATACTGGAAAACTCTTGATCACGCGGAGCAATGAAACTAGATGCCGAATATCCCAACAGAATGAAACACACGTGGATCCGCGGCCAGACATGCGACTCCCTCTGTCTGCGCTGCCGTGGAGCAGCTACCTTTGAAAGTATCAAGACAAGCACGGAGTTGCATCAGCATACCTTTGACGTATCTGCAAGAATGAAGACATCAACCTTGGCACAAGTTTCACTCCGCGTGCGAAGTGTAGATTGAAGTGAGAGCAATGTGTGGGGTTACTTGCCGAAGTTTGAAAGTCACATTTTGTGCGGTAGTGTTTTGCTCATTGGAAAGGGTTCATCGGAGAAGTCAAAAAGTTGTGACCTTGTGTGGGACCGCAGAGCTGTGCAAGCAGACCTGCAAGGAAGGATTTGCAAGAGCCGCTGTGCAAAGCAGAGATTAGCAAGCAGAGCTGTGCAAAAGCATCTGTGCAAGCCAAGCTGTGCAAGAGCAGCTGTGCAAGAGCTGTGTATGCCCGTATTTGTTTCGAGCAACTGGAATCCAAAAGACTGCAAAAAGATCAACCCGCAAACTCTGCAGACTCCCGGCTTCCAAATGACAAAGGCCCGTGCGGCGTCCTGCACAGAGGCCTTGAGCTCCTGCTGCTGGCCCTGCAGCGCACTCACCGAGCGCTCCAGCTCCTCCAGCCGAGCCTCGGAAGGTGCGAGTGACGGTCCACCAGCCGAAAGCCGAAGGTGGGACAAACGGCAAAATTTCAATCCAGCCTCAAGCTAGTCAGCTAGTCCCCCCAGTTGCGAGTCAGACATTGGGGCAAGCCGGTTCGTCTCATGGAACATCCGGAAATGGGAGGTGTGCCCCTTCGGTTCCCCTGTGCGCACGTATTTTGCTTGTCCAGTCTTGGAGAAGGATCGAGCGGTGGCTGCAAGAAGCCATCTTTCTGCCTTCACTGCACACACGCGGTCACACGGCCGCAATCAGTCCCTTTAAGGGCCAGCAGAAGCCATCATTTCTCCAGGCTTCACACTTGCACATCAACTGCTTGCAATCTGCAAGCAAAAATTTAAGGCTCCAGTTGGCGCAATGGAAAGCCCATAAATGTTTCCAGGAACATCTCCATATCGCAACTGAATCTTGGGCTGCGCTGTTGGCGAGTTGAAGCAACAATCTACACATTGCAATGTCTCACAAACACTCGGCCACAGCTCCGGTCCAAAATCGTTGGCTTCGGAATCAACCCCGACTTACCTTACTTGCACATCTGCTTCACCTTCGCGGCAAAGACCTTGCCCTGCTTCTTGGCAATCCTCAACTCGATCGCGCTGGGCTGCCGGCTGCCATCAGGACCTGCAAAAGTGCTTGCACCCCAGGGGGAGCCGCCATGGAGCTCGGTCATGTCGAAGGCATCAGCGCCTGCTTGGTAACCCAATGGAACGTAGATCATGCCATGGTGCACCATGTTAGTGATGGTCGTCATGTGCGTGCTCTCCTGTCCACCATTGAGGGTGCCGGTGCTGGTAAAAGTGGCGCAAAGCTTCCCTGCCAAAGCGCCGGATTGCCACAGAGAGCCCGTGCTGTCGAACAGGGCCTTCATTTGCGCTGCTGCAGAGCCAAAGCGTGTAGGAATACCGAAGACCAGGCCATCGTAGTCCGCCAACTTGGCCACCTTCACATGGTCCATGACTTCGTCCTGCGGCTTTGCTGGTGCTCCCATCTTCTTCAGCACGTCCGCTGCCAGAAGTTCGGGCGCCTGGAACAGGTCCACGGTCAGTCCTTCTTCTTTCATGGCGGCGGCCAGTTCATCAGCAAGCTTCTTCACATGCCCATACATGCTGTAGTAGACCACCGCCACCTTGAACTTGCGGCTGGAAGCCGGCGCCACCGAGCGCTTCACGGCATTGCCGAAGACCTCGCCGTGTTTGCCCGCCACCTTGAGCTCCAACTGGCTGGGCTGCCTGCTGCCATCAGCTCCGGCCAAGGTCGAGGCGCCCCAGGGCGATGCGCCGTGGATCTCGGACAGGTCAAACTGACCATCCGTGCCCGCCTGGTATCCCAGCGGCACGTAGGCCATACCATGATGTACCAGCTGAGTGAGGGTGGTGAAGTGCGTAGTCTCCTGTCCACCCTGCTGGGTGCCAGTGCTCACAAAGGTGCCGGCCAACTTACCCACCAGCCCACCTGACTGCCAAAGCGAGCCAGTCCCATCAAAGAAGGCCTTCATCTGCGCCGGCATCATGCCGAAGCGCGTGGGCATGCCAAACATCAGGCCGTCATACTCAGGGAGTTGCTGTAAGAAACTTCGATCCAACAGCATCACGTCCGCTGGCTTCTCCGGAGCAGACATTGCCTTCAGGACCTCTGGTGAAAGTGTTTCGGGGACCTGGAACAGGTCTACATTCACACCAGTGGATTCAACGCCTGTCTTGATCTGCTCAGCCAGCGCCCTGATGTGGCCGTAGGTAGAGTAGTAAATGATGGCCACTGATGGACTGCCTGCCCGTTTTTGCGCCAGGAGGCCTGCCTGGACCGGGAGGCTCATCTCGGTCTGGACGGACGTGCACGCGTTGCCCATCGCGATAGAAGCAAAGAGCGTGTGCAGGCGGTGTAACGGGGAAAAGCTGCAGCCAAACTGCACCAAACACGCATCTCTCAACCAGCCATCAACTTCGGCCGTGGCAACCGACTCTGCAAACGACGCTATGAGTTCCTGGCGCCAGTCTCCGTGCCCTTCCCGCCTCGACTACCGAGTGCTTCAAATGTTGAACGAATGAACCAGTAGGGAGCAGGCTGAGGAACCCTTTCTTCACATTGTCACAAACACACCACGAGTGTACCAACAACTTCTGGGCAAAAGGCTTTCGCCGTTGCCGAATCCCACTTCAGGGTTCCATCAGTTAGAAAAGAGCCAAATTTGGCACAAGTCATGCACGTTGAAGTTCAGCGCCAACTCAAAGAACAGCCACACGCGAATGGCTCTGCACTTTCGCACGGTCTACCCTCAAAAATGGGTGAGTGGTCGCACAAAACCAACTATGCAATTGCGAAAAATGATGTCCACCAAAGGGTCCAGCTCCATGTGTGAAACAAACAAACAAACAAACAAACAAACAAACAAACAAACAAAAAAACACAGGCAAACGAACTGTCAAACAAAACAAAACAACAACCACAGTAAATGAAAACCCTGTTAACAACTAACACTTGAAAAAAGAAAAAAGAAAGAACAAAAACAGCAGCCGTGCTCCGGAGGGCCCCTTTCGGAAGCCCCGCCGGCCAGCAGCTGCGTCTGCATTTGCTCCAGGACCTGCTGCTGCTGCGCCATGGCGCCCAGAGCCTCTGCCACCTTCGCTCGGGTGGCAGATGGTCCACCAGTCGCTTAGCCCGCAAGGAAGAAGAACGTGTATTTTTGCAACGCTGAAGGCCCAAGGCCTGAACCAGAAATCCGTTGAAAGCTTTTGGATTGCTTGACTTTAGCAGACTTCACCCGAAGATGCAGAAACAAAGTTTCGCCGCGACCGTCAAGGCATGGCGGAAAGCCAAGGCATGTCACAGGGCATGCTTGCGGTTTCATTGACAATCACCCACCACGTGGCCGGGTAATATTTGCCAAAGCGACCCTGCAGCAAGGCTTTCCATCAGGACATAAACATCCCGTCCAATCTCATGAGCTGGATCCGCTACCTGAAACGACGCCCGGCCTTTACATTTACCGTAAGAACTTCTTACGTGAGAACCGATTAGTGTAGACACGATGTTTGGGGGAAATGGTTGGAATGGTTCTTGACAGGAACCGTTTCAAAACTACGTTTCAACCTTTTGCCAACCCTTCTTGTCCACCCTAAAAATGCCCTGCCCCATGTTGGGCGAAGTTGGGCAGGGTCACCAACACAAGTTGGAGGGCTCGTGCCCAACGTTAGACGACCAATGCAACTTCATAGGCACTAAGGTCAGGAAACACTGTTTCAAAAACGCATTGCTCTTTCCTGCAGTTGGCTATCAGATTTCAGAGGCGGCGGAATCCGCATGCTTGCCTAAGAAAAAGGTGGTCCGACAAAACAAGACACATTGAACTCATCACGCCTGCATGGCCCAACTTCTCCTGCCCTTCAGCCAAGATCCCACCAAACCAGGTCTCACAGAGTCGTCCCTCAAACGCGTGGAGCACTCGGCTAGGCGGTGCTTGCCTGGCGCTTCTCCTCCTGCAGAGCCTGCAGCTGGCCCTGCAGCTGTCGCACGGACTGCTCCAGCTCCTCGGCTCCGAGACACCGCTTGCCGTGCCGGTTGGTTTTTTTTCTTGTTCGCCCATGTTGAGTCATTCTCGTCATTCTAGTCAAATCCGACCTCTGACATTCGAAGAAATACGAAGGTCGGCAGCAGTGCTACAGTGCTACAAGCCGTAAGTTCTGCTCGGCAATGCCATGGGTCACTTCAAACCCGGTGGCCCGGATCACTGGCTTCAGGGCTTCAATCACATCGGAGGTCTTGCACTAAGCGAGGCATCTTCGAAGTGCTTTTTATTTATCGCCAACATCTGAAAAAATTCGGCCTCTCGGTTTGAATGGAGTTGACTGCCGAGCGCTTCACCGAGACGAGTAATGATTCAATGGCTTTGCATATGTCGGAGCGCTTTGTTCAAAAGAAAGCTCGCTTCTTCGACACCTCCCTTAAAGGGCAGTCAACCCTTGGATTGACGTCAGCTCAGATCGTTTGTGAACCAGCATGCCAATATGGCCCGTGCTTCAGCATACCTGGTTGGCTAAAGAGTGCATGGCACAACCTGCGGATCAATGATCAAGCAACCGCGGAATTAATCCACGCCCCTTGAACAGGAAATGGGAAGCAAGCATTGCCGATCTATCCCAGAACTTGTTCTACCTTGCGCAGATACTCGTAGGCACATCCCCCACAGCTGGCTCCTGCTCCCTGGCTGAAGCCTCGCACGGCGCACCCAATCAAAGCCGATAACCACCGCGGGCACACGTTGTCCCAACCCAACGCTTGTCGAGCATGTAACTCGCCCGCAATGCAAGCCTTCCTCTGGGATACTGTTTGAAGCATGCTGATAATCGATTTGGTGCAAGCTCGACATCATAGACATGTCCAGCGATTGATATGGTGAAACCTGCGCTTCGGCAAGTACAATACTTCGATCAATATTGAAGATTGCCACGCGCTCCCGGCAAAAAGCATGGATCCAGAACCAGGGTGCTTGCCAGTCTTTACATCCCCTGCAATTTCTGAAACTGAACATGGGGTAGGATTCAAGACATATGACAGCTTTCTTGTCCAGTGTTCTGCCGGTGGCTTGGTGTCCTCCTGAATCATGTGGCAGTTTTTTGTTCAGGTCGTGGCACGCGGCCAATATAGTT
The DNA here is from genome assembly GCA_963377175.1 of Effrenium voratum. Lineage (NCBI taxonomy): Eukaryota > Dinophyceae > Suessiales > Symbiodiniaceae > Effrenium > Effrenium voratum. The sequence continues at coordinate 86,809 of CAUJNA010002791.1, read as the reverse complement.
CAGCCGGCGTGTCAATTCGCATGCGGTCGATTGGTAAAAACGGAGCTGTACCAAAACTAAAACAGGTAGATCTTGGGGGTTAGCATCCACACCCCGCATCCTGGCCCTCGTTTGCACTCACCTGGCTTTTGTGGGAAATTTTAGTGAGTCCCCCATGTCCCACCCAAATGAATCGTGGCGATTTCAAAGGGCTCTTCAATAATCCAAGGCAGACATCCCCAACCCTCAGTCTGAATGAATCAACATGAATCAAGACTGGCCTGCGCAGCATGGGGCATTGCACCATTTCCAGACCAAGCAGAATCAAGACAAAGCCGACGCTGCAAGCTGAGATCCAAAAAGATGAAGCTACACCAAGGTGTGGCGTCTCTCCACCAATATCGGAAGAGTGCTTTTGGCAGAAATGCCAACAATATTGGGCCCGGACCCCTTTCAACAGCGTGCCACAAGCAAATCACTACCAACCGTTTGGTCGATCCGTGCAGCTTGCACCTCCATCTGCTTCACCTGCTGTTGCAACTGCTTCAAGGACTTCTGCTGCGAGGCAAGGCTGCCCGCCAAGCTCTCCTTGCGATGCATCGCTATCGAGAACTCCAAACAAAAACAAGGAGCGGTTCATTAGGCAATTGACTCGCGTTGCCATTCACAACATCCACCAGGCAGAGTCCAGCGCTGCTGGCCTATTGCCAAAGAAGGCTGTGTCCTTCTAGCGATTGAAACTTCTGACGGGCTTCCCCTCTCAAGAGGAACGAGAACTGTTGACCCAGGCGCTGGGTTTCAACTGCAGCAGGTTGCAGAGGCGAATACAAGTGGCCAGACGGCCACTGCTAAACCCATCATCAAATACTGAAGTTATGTGCTGCTGCCTGATCCAGTAAGAAACAAAAAGAAGCGAGCAGCACACGGATCAACATCTAAATAGCTCTTTCTTGCGGCTTTGCCTTCACTTTGGAACGTCCGCCAAGTCACTAGCCCTTGCCAGCCAAGCACAAACGAGTCTGAGACACAGCAACAACCACGTCGTCTCCTCACCCTCTTGGCTGGTGCCACACCTCACGTTGAGCTCTTCCACCCCACGCCTGTCTCAAGCTGAGGGCTTGTTTTTTTCAGCATATTCTGTAGAGATGACAAGGATGGCCGCTGTCCTGCCTGCTGATGTGGGTGTGGGGGTTGGTGACACAAATGCTGGTGAGATCGGTGCTGTCGATGTTGCCGATGTAAACAATCTTCGTTGAAGAAAACGAGTTGATGCTGGCGTTGCTGCGGAGAATAGAAATGATGGCTTGGCTGGATATACCAGCGATACTAGCAAGGCGGTGATGCCAGCAATGCCGACGCTTGCGAGGGATGCCTACGGTATTGAAAATTATACTTAGATGATGTGAGTATGGTGCTGCTCACGTCCTCGCCTCAAGGCGTTGAGCATGGCGTCCGTGGCGGTGTCAGTGGCATGCCGTGCCTCCGCGACCTGTCGGGCAACTCGCCGCTTCCGTTGACCGCTGGATCAATCACTACAGACTGCAGGTTGCAGCCGGCTATTCAACTTCAAGAGAAGCCAATGATCGATCCATGGGCATTCCAAGGGATCAAGCCTCGAGCAAGAACCTTGGTCATGTATGCATCAAGCTGATAGAGACGTGAGAAGCAGAATGGGCGCCCACCCGTCGGGCGAAAAATTGGACAAAGTGCGAAGGGCTTCAGTTCTAATTCTGCATGCTACTACGGCTGGCGAAGCCAATGTCAAGCAACACCGGCAATCAAGCACTGCGGTGTTCCTTCTACAAACAGCGCAAACATCATTTTGCTTTGCTATGTGGCACAAGCACTAAGACAATCTTGCACACAACATGCAACATTCGCGAATGCCCTCCCTTTTCATTCCCTGACTGCACTCAAGCAGCTCTTCTCTCTCGGTTGCCTTCCTGCTGCATTTCAGCTCGGCCCTCAATGCAGCGACCAAAGAGAAGCTTGGCGCTGGGGGTATCGCTCCATGGCCGGGCTGGTCAGACTTTGCTGAAACCCACGCAGGGTACAGCGGCGTTTGCCGTCAGCACCGCGTGTTGGGGAACGATGCAGCGAAGATCTTTTGGAGATCCAGCTGCTCTAATTGAGCCCGAGAAGGGCTGGCTCGATCTTGGAAAACATTTGGGGGATGGCGCAAAGTCTGGGGCTGTATCCTCTGACATTCCAAACGTCTTGACACCAAGAGTCGTACATGAGAAAGTTCCAGAGCTGTGCATGCCTGGGCTCAATGCAATTCCGATCAGAGGGCTCACGATGCCTGGCAGGCCCAAGACACTGCGTCGGCTCCGCAAGCCACAAGCGCTCACAACGACTTTAGGAAGCGGAAAAAAAAAAAACAAAAAGAAAAAAAAACGCGACGCGTCGAGCCCAAGGAACTTCCCCAAATCCTGACCTTGTGCACCAGGCCAAGGTCTTCGGCGAGCCCCAAGGCCTGGATGTCCTGAAAGCTTAAGTCCCGCAGGTACCTTCGCAATGCGTTGAACAAAGGTCGCATCGCTTTGATCCGTCCTCGGGGATCGGGTCTGAATGGTCTGAATCATATGCATGTGTTCAGTGATTGGCATAGCCACATGCATCAACATTCGCAGCCCGGAGCGCACATGTCGTGGTCGAGCTCAACCCTGCGAGGCAAACCGTCACAAGGCGCAAGCTTGGGGCAGAAACCCCCCCTTCGCGGCTGTTGCTTTTTCTCCAAACCATCTTTATTTAGTGGACCTCGAAAGGACTGCCAAAGCACTGATTCGCACAGGTTCCAAACCAGTTGCCTTAGTCTGCTCGCGCCCAGCCGCCGTTCGCAGTAGGGACCATCCGCACACCACGGTCGTGCCGGCGGAGGGCCATATTCCTGCAGCGGGTACAGAAGGCAAAAAACGAACGAACGCCGATTCCGGCATTACTTGGCGCATATGTGTCTGTGTCTGTGCGTGTATTCTATCTGTGTGTGTGCTTGTGTGTGTGTGTGCGTGTGGGCGGGCGGGCGGGCGGGCGGGCAGGTGGGTGGGTGGGTGTGCGTGTTTCTATGTTTGCCATGTGTATGTTTGCGTGTGTGGGTGCATTCATGTATGTGCGTAATGTGCTGTGATTGCATGAAATGATGATGTGATGAAAGTAATGCGGTGCCATGCATGCGATGTTATGTAATGTGATGTAATGTAATGTAGTGTAATGCAATGTCTTAATGCAATGCAAGGTAATGTCATGCAATGCAGTGCAACGCAATGCAATGCACCAACGAAAAGAAATGTAAACGTTTGAAGCATGTGCATGTGCATGTAGGTTGGTGAGTATAATATGTGTGTGTGAATAAGTATGCCAATAACTGTGTATGTAGGTCGGCATTTTGGCAAGTACGCATGAAACTGTGTGGTGACATGCAACATGTGGGTGTGTAAACACGTGTGGGTCTGCGTGTCCATTCAATTCAAGTAAAGGAGCGAACAAACTGCATCATAAGTTTACTCTCACCACATCCAGCGCAAATCATTCAAAAAACAATGGCTGGCAATGCTGCAACCCAAGGTAGGGCATGCTGCCAAGATTGCAGCTTGGCTACGTGATCAGATCTCAGCTATCAACAATCCCTGGATCGAATTAATTATCCCCTTGAGCTCTCACACTCAAAGCAGAAGGGACCCTTCATGATATGCTGAAATGCCATCAATCGAATGGGCCCTGTCGGTCACACAACTCCCCCAACTTGTGTGACACACTGTGATGCAAATTGCAAAAACCTATCAAGCCCTCATCACCAACTCTAAGCTGCGCGTCTACTTCGATAAGCTGCCCTTCTGATCCATTTAGCCTTCAGTCTGCTGCCTAATGTTTCATCCCGCGGTCCGCGCCGGCCATCAGGTAGGGCTGCACGGTGAACAGCCAACCTGCAAGGAGTGGGATCTGAGAGTGGTCAGAAAAAGAAAGGCAGGGAGAGAGAGAGAGAGAGGGATTCCAACTCAGTCTGACTGTTCCTCGTCATCAACAACGTTATTCTGGATGTGTGAGAAAGTCTTCTGGATGCGCCAAACCACTTCAAGTGCTGCTGACGTGCCCGTGCCTTCTTCATCCTGCTTCACTGCCATGATTCTCCCGATCATGTGGCCTTCGCAGCGTCTGCTCGAGCTTCTGTACAAATGCTTCACCAACAGACAGCAAGACCTCAGCTGCAGCTGTAGATCTTTAAACATGATCAAACAATTGACCCAACCCTAGTCACCAAGCAGTAGCTTTCAGGAAGCTGCTACCTGAATGCTTGGAAAGAACGCCCTGGCCTAGAGCTTAAATCACACTGGTCTCCACCAATCTCCAATTCCATGCGGCGCCTAGCATGCGTCAACTTAAAAATCTGAAGCGTGCCTTGGTCAGAAAAGCCTGGACTGCTCTCCCAAACCTCAGCGTGAACAGAGGTCAACAAGCTCTCAATGTAGCCCAGCTGTGTCCCTACGCATCAACCCAACCCTGTATGCCTGACAGGCATCTCAAGGAAACTGCACCAATTTCCTCCACGCTGGCCCAGCTCCATCACGCTTCTCATCTCAAGTACTCAAGTGGCTTCCGCTCTCCAAGTGTTCGTGCCAGAACTGGGCCCAGAGCTGCATAGTCACGGAGCATCAACTCCGGCAGCTTCTGCAAGTGCAAAACACTGGCCTCGAGCGTGCTATGCGTCAGTGTCAAATGGCATGGTGTGTCCTATGCAAACAGCCCCTACTGAAAAAAATGAAAGGCGGCCTGTTCGTGCTCGCATGTTCTTCGGCTCCTCACCGATGTGGATACTACTCAAAGTGGGCAAACTCCGTGCTTGTTTGTTTATAGACGGAAATAAACCGTGCGAAGAAAGCGATCAGTTGGAGCATGTGACCAAGCCAATCTGCCCACGTCCATTTCCTGTGCATCAAAAGAGAAACCTCGCCGTTCGATCTCCAGGCCGCGGCCGTCACCACGCGGTGCCGCACCGACAAAGTGAAGAGCGGCTTCACCGCCTGCACCTAGCATTCTGCGAGACGCCCCGGCACTCGAAAGAAGCAGTTGGACACCGAAGCGGTGTTCAGGTGAATCCTGAGAAAGTCCCCAATCCCTCTTGACGCATGGGGCATCGCTGTTCCCCCTCCGGGAATGCATCCCCTTAATTTTACGACTGGGTTGTCGGGTTGTCGGGCCGTTGCAAGCAGATCGCCGATTCTGCACTCCAACCTTTTCCAACTGCTGGCTTTGCCAGACATTCTCCGAGATTTATGCTAATGCAAGTCAGCTGCATCTTTGCCTCAGCTGGATTTGACAAGTTTGTTTCGATTGGCAATCACATCCTCAAGTGAGATCATGAAATGCATGTAAATAAATATGCAAGTCACCTGTGCTAAGTCTGATGTGCCTGGATCTACGGCCAAGCATGAATTGCAAATCCACAGTGATGGCGCAACTGATAGAGCAGCTCATAGGCCTCTTGTCGTCCATGGAAAGTGTGAGTCCAACCAATCGCCTTCTGAGTGAAGTGCGTCTCGATGAACAGCTCATCTACCAGTTTCCAGTGCATTGACAACAAGTCCGCCAGTATGCCCCACTCAAGTGTTGCATCTTGTCCCTCAAAATCTGTGTCCCACATGAGAGCGACAAAGTCATCCTCCGTGACCCAGGAAGGAATCGCTGCAAAAATATCTGCATCATCTCGTGTTGCCACCTGAGCAGTCATCTGCCGCGTTGTGATATTGCGACTCAAAAACGCGGAAGGCACGTCAAGCGCATGAGCATCAACCAAATGAATCTGATCGAAGTCAAAATATGGGCTGTACATGTCCATCAAGTACTTGGGCGCACGACAGAAGCGGTTTGCGCCAACAACAATGAGAATCCTTCGCTTCGCATTTGAGAAGTTTGCAAGCGCAGGAAGCGGCAAGTAGGGCGTAAAGTCAATGAGGGTGGCATGAGCATGGTACCACAGATTCCGCAGGTCTGGAAAAAGCGGCTCCAGCTTGTCAACAAGGTCCCAGTGCGGCTTCATGCCTCCACAAGGGGGCAGTGGGAAGCGCGAGCACTGCGGGGCGTCGCGAATGGGAGTTGTGTAGATCTGCATCAGCTTGTGCTGCGCCAGCACGATCCGGGGCAGCTCGTCCACTCTCCGATGCCATTGATTCTCGTTGATTGCATTCCACGCAGATGCGCAGGCGCTCATCGACCTGCAAACCCTTGCTGGTCGACTTGCAGAGGGACGCTTAAAGCACTTTGCAGTCATGCTGGCCAATCGAGCAGAGTCTGAGATACCCGAAGCATTGGCCGGACAAGCATTGAGGAGGGAGTCGAGCTTCCAGAATCCTGACTCTATTGGACACTTGATGCTTTGCCTGACTGGCCTGTCGATATCACCAGCCCACCGGCGCCTCCCAAGAACGCAATTGAACCTGGCTTCAGCTGACAAGCCCATCGTCTGAGGTGTGTCCTGCCTCTTAAAGGGCAAGGTGCAGCTCCTGGCGTCCGCCACCACCACAGTCGCGCCTGACCCACACGGCGGCAGCCCAGAAAACGCCCGCGTGGGGCCGGCGGTTGTCGTGGTGGTGGTGGTTGTCTGGACAGTGGTGATCAGGCTGTCAAACATGGCTTTGGCATCCAAGGATCCCGGCGCACGAAGGAAGGACTGCATGAGCTCCTTGGCAAACGCCTGAAGCAGCCCGCTTGCATCATTCCTGGACAGAGAGTGCCAGCATCTGGTCACTGTTTTTCAACAGATGTGTAAACAAAAAACAGTTGCATCGGTATGTCAATGATTTGGCCCCCTGTCATCCCGGAGATCCAGGTCACCATCACATCGCTCACCTCTGACACCTCCGCGACATGCATCAGCACGTTCTGTCCCAGGAAGCCTGCCACGAAGCCACTGCACCAAAAGTCGTCCAGGCAAAAACCAAGCCAAAAAAGACATGTGAACAAAACACCAGGAAGGACCTTGTGGAAAGAAAATTCGGGCCCGGCCTTCCAGGCCCCCGTGCGCCAACAGCCATGGCCCGAGGTGGTAACCGGCGAAGCCGCGGCCGGTGAAGCGCAGGCCCTGCTGCGCAAAGTCTGTGGCCGGGGCATTGGTCTGGAAGCTGGGCACGGCAGAGGGGAAGTGCACTGCCAGCTGGTCGGTGACCACCTCCGAAACTCGTTCCGAAATGCGATTGAATCCCCATGAGAAATGCGGTGGGCCCCATCCCCTCACAATTCATCAGAAACTATGGATGATATCGTCAGCTTCTCATTTGGGTGGATCTCAATAGGGGGGACCCAAATGGTGTTTTTGTTCTTGGTTTCCGTGCAAAACAACTGGGTGCCGCAACAAGTCTCAAAACGTCAACAAATGCTACGATTTTGACTGCAGCCTGCCTCGCGAAAGCTATGAGGGGAGAGAAGGCAGGCCTTGCACGATTGCCGCAGCGTCGCCCCCAGCAGGAAGAGGTCGTAGGCTGTGGCACACAGGCCAATGCCTGCACGCAGATTCCGCTCGAAGACGCTGGTTTCGGGACTCTGAGCGCAGCTAGATCTGTCCTCAGACCGGTAGTAGGTCTGTTCGGAGATGCCCAAAGGATCGAAAAGGAATCGACGAGCCGCAGTGGGGAAGTCCATTCTGGTCCTTCGTTCAATGGCAAGTTCCACCACCGCCCACTGCATGTTCGAGTACACAAAGGTACTGCCAGGAATGGTCGCCTCCTCTACATGGCTCAAAGCTCGCTCTGCCAGCTCCAAAGGAGACCGCACTTCCTTCGTCACCCACTCAGGTAGCCAGCGCCACATTGGAAGGCCCCCTACACCGGCCATGACATGCCGCAACGTCAAGTTCTTCATGACCGGGTGCTGCTTCCAGTTCGGGAACCATTGCCCGCTCAAATCCAGAATACCTATCATGGGCTGGTCAAGGCCCGGCAGGATCTTGAGCTCGACTAAGCGCATCACAAGCAAAGCTGTTGCTAATTTTCCAGCACACCGAGTCCATGCATTGCTCTCATGAAGAGCAGGCACCGTGGAGAACACTTGAACTGGGCTGGTTGCATTTGCTTGGCTGAGAACCCACATTGACGTGGCTGTTCCTTCCACAGACTCCGCGTGGACCTCTTCTGTGACAGTCGTCGCCGGTGACCCCAAGATCTGGAGCGCTGCGGCGACCCTGCCAGTGTGTATGGCTCTAACATTTGCCTGCAAGCACCGGGGCAACACTTCGTTCAGGTCTTTCAGGAGCAGCAAGATCTCCTCATTCCCGATGTCGCAAACCAGTGGCACACTGCCAGCCCAACGCACAGCTTCATCAAGCTGCGAGGGGCTCACATAAATGCCTGCGAGCTTCGAAACCAGTCTGGGCTCCAGCAGCTGCAGGAGCTCCAACCCGTCTGTTCCTTGGCCGTTGGGGATGCCAATCGCATAGCCATAGGCCACTGGCTGCTGCAGCCGCAGGATCTCTGCCGTCTCCTGGCAAAGTTGGTTTGGACAACTCCCTGCCTCAAAATGCAAGGTCACTCAAGCAATGATTTGAACTTCATCCGTGCTTATACAGGCTCAGCCTGAACAGGTGGCCCATGTGTCCCGCTCCTTGGCCGGGCAGAAGAAACGCAGCGTGGTGAGCTCTGGCTGCGCCATGCGCCGCGGGAACCTCAGCAGCAGCTCTTTCAAAGCCGCCTCCGCCAGCAGCTGCTCCCCGCAGGGTCCCTTCAGGTCGAAGGTGATGGCCACCTCGCGCTCCGAGACTCCAAGCGGGTCGAGATTTAATTTGGGAGTATGTTTATTTATTTTGTGCATTATTTTTGTTCCCGAAAGCATCGCGAAGGGTTCTTCCGCGCGGAGCTCTCGGACCAACTTGCATAGAGTCACTGGCGCAGAGTCAAACACATAGAGCCGGTGCATGGAGCCAAGTGCATAGAGCCAAGTGCATAGAGCCAAGTGCATAGAGCCAAGTGCAAAGACCCGAGTGCATAGAGCCGAGTGCACAGAGCTAAGTGCGTGGGGCCAAGTGCATAGAGCCGTGCATAGAGCCAAGTGCGTAGAGCCAAGTGCATAGAGCCAAGTGCAGAGAGCCAAGTGCGTAGAGCCAAGTGCATAGAGCCGAGTGCGTAGAGCCAAGTGCATAGAGCCAAGTGCGTAGAGCCAAGTGCATAGAGCCAAGTGCAAAGAGCCAAGTGCGTAGAGCCAAGTGCATAGAGCCGAGTGCGTAGAGCCAAGTGCATAGAGCCGAGTGCACAGAGCCGAGTGCATAGAGCCAAGTGCATAGCTCGGCGTTAGCATGTAAGTTAAGTTTAGGTTTCTAGGGAGGACTGTGATCGTCGATCGGGTTTGCGACCCTGTGTGGGGATCGGCGTGGTCGAGGTGCAAAAACTCGAGGTTTTTTTGCGATTTCTGATCCGCCCGCGCGACCCTCTGCGGGGATCGGCGTGCAAAAACTCGAGGTTGGTTTTCTTGTTGTTTTTTGGTTTTTTTTTGGCGTTTTTGCGGCGCGCGGATGAACCCTCGGCGGGGATCGGCGTGGTCAAGGTGCAAAAACTCGTGGATTTTTTTGCGTTTTTGCGGTGCGCGTGACCCTCTGCGGGGATCGGCGTGGTCGAGGTGCAAAAACTCGAGGATTTGTTGCGTTTTTGCGGTGCGCGGATGAACCCTCTGCGGGGATCGGCGTGGTCGAGGTGCAAAAACTCGAGGATTTGTTGCGTTTTTGCGGTGCGCGGATGAACCCTCTGCGGGGATCGGCGTGGTCGAGGTGCAAAAAACTCAAGGTTTTTGCGATTTCTGATCTGCCCGCGCGACCCTCTGCGGCGATCGGCGTGCCCGCGCGACCCTCTGCAGGGATCGGCGCGGTCGAGGTGCAAAAACTCGAGGTTTTGTTGCGATTTCTGATCCGCCCGCGCGACCCTCTGCGGGGATCGGCGTGCAAAAACTCGAGGTTGGTTTTCTTGTTGTTTTTTGGTTTTTTTTGGGGCGTTTTTGCGGCGCGCGGATGAACCCTCGGCGGGGATCGGCGTGGTCGAGGTGCAAAAACTCGTGGATTTTTGCGTTTTTGCGGTGCGCGTGACCCTCTGCGGGGATCGGCGTGGTCGAGGTGCAAAAACTCGAGGATTTGTTGCGTTTTTGCGGTGCGCGGATGAACCCTCTGCGGGGATCGGCGTGGTCGAGGTGCAAAAAACTCAAGGTTTTTGCGATTTCTGATCTGCCCGCGCGACCCTCTGCGGCGATCGGCGTGCCCGCGCGACCCTCTGCAGGGATCGGCGCGGCCGAGGTGCAAAAGCTCGAGGTTTTTTTCATTTTTGCGGCACGCGGGCGAACCCTCTGCGTGTCGAAGCGCTCTCGCTGCGGCGGCGTGCGTTTTTCTTACTCCCAAACTAATCCATAAAACGAAGGGGGGGGGGGGTTGGGGGAGGCGGCAACCCCCCCCCCATGCTGATTAAAAATGATGATTCAAGTAGGGGCAAAAATATCAAAAAGCATAAGGGGGGGGTTTGGAGGGGGCCCCAAAGTAGCGGGGGGGTTTGGGGGGGGGGGGGGTGAGGCCCACTGCCCCAGGCGCCTATCCCCGGAGAACTGGAACCCTGTGGTAGTTGAGGTCGTTGTTGGTCCCTGGATCTATTCCGGGGAGAGTCCAATATGCCAGTAATGGATGATTGGAGGATGGATTGTCCCTGGTGGATTGTCTGATGGCTAGTCCTGTAAGCGGCCTGCAATGGCTCTTTTGTCCTCACGCTCGGATGGTCGTCATTATGCAAAAGGGGCCTTGAGCCAAATGTTGCGGGAGATCAATGGTCTGAAAAACAGAACAGAAAACAGACAAATTTCTTTTGATCTCCAGCACAAAGTATGAAACACTGTTGGCTTCATGGCCTTTGACCGTAGCCTTAATGTGTGCCGTAGCCATGTGATTAAAAGTGCCGGATTCATCCTTTTTCTGCTGGATGAAATGTCTTGGCCTTCGAAATGGGAAACACTATGTACGCTTCTTTTTGGATACCTAATTGTATCAGAGGGTGATGTACTATGTACACGCGGAACAGTTGTCACTCACTCATGGTATAGTCTTGTAGAAGAGGAGGATCAATCATCTGGATTGCTCGTGGTGCTGAACGTATCTTCATGGTCAGTCGGATCGACGCTACCATCGGCGGCTGCTGTTGGATTGACTGCCATGGTCTCCATAATCATTCCAGGTCGAACTGCTATAGTCCTTCCACTGCTTCTGATATCCCCACTGCTTGTTGTAGTCCTTGTACTCCTGCATGGTCCAGGATTGTCTCTTCTTGACGTAATCCTGGTATCTCTCAGAGCTGCGTTTGAGAGGACTGTGGGAGTCGGAGTCCTGCGAGCCGTTCATGACATTTCATTGTTCACGTGCTTGTAGCGCTCTGCGGATGAGACCTGGTAATCGAAAATGGCCTTGTCTGGATGGTTCCGCATGAATTCCAGTTGTTCATCATCCATACTGTTCATAGTCCTGCTGGATGTTCGTTTTGCCCCATCCAAATACGATAGTCATCATCACATCTGGAAATGTTCGATCAAAACCTGATCCGCATTTCATGTACAGGTGATGACGGACAATGGATTTCAGGGTGCACGAAGTCTCCACTGTATACTCCATTCTGTCCACGAGTGACAAATTCTTCGTCGCATTCCACAGTCTCTGATATGCTCTCATGAGGATGTTCACGAGACCGTTGGTTGGATTGTAGACATGCTGGAGTTTGCTGTAGGTGTTCGCCGATTTGTTGGCGTCTCCGGTGATCGCATCGCATCGGTACAAGGTCACGAGCGGCATGATTTCATTCTGAAGATCTTCCTTTGCTGCTCCATGGCTAAGTGAAGGATGGATGTGGAAGACTCCAATGGTTGCGAATGGTAGATCTGCCCTCGTTATGTGGCGGTCGTCATACTCGTAGTATGACTTGTCGGATGATTTCGGGATCATGCCACGAAACTCATCACTCTGCTCGATGTGGAGAACGACGATCTCCTTGTCTCGGCCATGTCCTTGGACAATGGTGCGTGCTGGCAATCTCGATCCAATGTACTTCTTGGGTTCGGTAAACATGGATGTTCCTGTGGTTGCCAAGCAATCCGAGGTCGGAATTTCGTATTCGGGATCAGTGCCATCTCCTTTGGTTCCGAAAAAAAACATCTGAACATTCCGAATGTGGTTCCCCAATTCTGGCTCCTGGTAGAAATGTGTCTTGCCAGAAGTTCCACTCGTGCAGAGGGTCCGCCGCGGACAAAGCATGCGATCGGTCTGGATGACCATTGCTTGATCACAATGCCCTTGTAACCGTATCGGATGAACGTCTTGATGAGCTCCCTGGATTTCTCATCATTCGGACTGAAGAATGCGTCTGCCTCATTCAGGCATAAGATGTGTGCACTGTTCTGCATCATCATCTTGACGATCGGTCGATCCTTCATCGGCATGTTAGGTTTCCATGGTTCAGGGTAAGGATGTTGATCCCTATGGATGAGGTGAACTCATGCATGTTGAGATAGTCCACGGAAGGACGGTCAGTCGGCTGCATCAGCGATCCCAGGATATCGGCATAGGCTCGGATGATTTTCGGGTCATCTTGTGACCTGAGCTTCTTCAGTCCAAGCGGCAGCTTGATCGGATATCCGGATCCTGGTTGAGCTTGCTTGTACTCGTCAATGGTGGGACATTCTCCTCGATGAGGGAAGTAGAATTCTTCTTCACCGAGATTGACATCAGGATCGACATGTGCCAATGAGGCTCTCTCGCGCTCTGTCAACTTGGGATGAGCTCCTTTCAGATCTTTGTTGAACTGGTTCATGAAGCGTTTGAGTTCTTCCTTGATCCCCGCGAGCTCTTCCTCTGCGTCCTTTTTGTTCATATCTATTTCGAGATAGATTCCCTTGAGTTCTTGGATGAACTCTTCTAGGTTCACTGAATTGTGATATTCCACGATGACCTTGGGCTTGACGGATCTTTCCCCGGAGGGTTCCATCATTTCTCCTTCGGTGGAGTCCTGATCGGTGGAATGCCGTCTCTTCTTGGTCTCTGAGGAGGTATCTTTTTCCTTGTTGTGCTTGGTGGAATTCACATACGTGAAGAAGGCATCGGCGAATTCGCGGATCTTGGTGTCGTACATCTCGTAATCTTCATGATCGAGATACTTCTTCATGATCCACTTGTTGCTCGCCATGAGGCTGCCATCAGGTTCGAATGCTGCAACAATGTTTCTTGCCTCGATGGTTTTGTCTGTCAACGCTGTTCTCTCTTCGGAAAGGCGGATGCCATAGTCTTGGTCCTTGAGAAATGCAAGGATCAGCAACGCATCTCTTCCTGCTGGCACATGGGTCAATGCGGTTTCTGACTCATCGTCTTCGAGGATGACGTCATCGATGCATGCCATGTGAACGTGCATTCTCCCCGAAGGGTTTGACTGGGACTTCCCAGATTTGAGCCCGTGCTCCATGATGCTGTAGAGCTGACTTCCATAGGTTGCATGGAACATGAATGTGATGGGCTTCTTCGAGAACGGCTTGATCTTTCTCTCTTCTTCAACGGATGGTGGTGCCGGCCTTCGCATTCTGTACTTGGGCTGAGCTGTGCTTTCATCTCCATGAGGCGCCTCGGATCTTGACGGATGCGGACTTGGCGGAATGGATTCCGTTGGCAAATCATAGTCCGGTTCGTCGTAATGAGGCTCTTTCTGCTCAGAGAACAGGGGTCGTCCAAAGGATTGGATATCGACTTGTCGTGTGTGTCCGCTGTTGCATCTCACATAGAACTCCATCTCAGGATCAACATAGAAGTCCTTGCCATCGGGCCTGAGTGCACTTTGTGCGGATCTGGTGTTGAGCTTGTCGATCCATCGATTCCTTGGAACAATTTCTCCCCGTGCCTTGCGCTCATTATATGTCCCGTCCACGGATGGAAATACGAAAGCAATTTCGAAACGTGATTTTCCATAGCTCGGGAACATAGCCATCAAGAGAAGTCCTGGCTTGTTTCCAATGAAGTTCCTGGCATGTGTGATGCAGGTCAATGCGTCATAGAGCTCGACGGATCCATCAGGACCCATTTCCACCTGCCGTTTGCATTCCTTATGGATTCCATGCCTTGGATCATGTCGAAGACATCCGGAAAACGATCTGCTCATTCTCTCAATTCGCCAGAGGATGAGATCTGTGATCTGTTTCGCCTTGGATGTTTCCATGCGGAAATATTTGCAAACCTGTTCGACATTCTGGACGGTCTTATCGAGATCAATGTTGCCGTTGTGGCATACCATCGGGATGATGTCGGTTCCGTAAACTTCGGATTGAGCATTGCTGTAGCAGCAGATGCTGTAGACCTTCTTGATGAAGTCCATGTATTGCTTTTCTGCATGAGGTCCTTCACCTTGGAGTGTCGGATGCCAGTAATCGTTGAATCTTGCCTTCAACCAGAATACCTTAACTCCATGCGGTCTCTCGTGTTCAGGAACGAAGTGGAAGTCCGGATTGACATCAAGGATGGTTGAGCATTCCTTGTAGTATTCGTGCACAAACGTCAGGAATTTGAGTTTCCGAATGGTTCTGGGTGCACGGATTCCTTCTGGAGGCTGATGTTCGTATCCGATCCATATGTTACAAACCACCGATCGTTGGATGTGAGAACAGGCCGCATCACTGGTCGCCTTGGAAGTGCAGGTCGATCACCAGGATGATTGTCGGATTCCGTCTCGTCATCCAGGGTGTTCTTTGGTGCTGGCTTGACCTTGGAGACAAGCCTCAATGTCGGTGGCGGTGACTTTGGAACAAGTTTCGGATGTGGCATCGCCTTTGACAAAGGCCTTCCTTCGAGAGGATGCCCTTCTTCATCTGAATCATCATCGTCGGAATCTGGATCATAATCAACCTGCTCCATGTTGACATTCTCGGGTTGTTGAGAGGCGGATGGATTCTCATCAGCGACTTGCTCCATGGGGCAATCGGATGTCTCATCTTCCTCATCACGAGCAGGGGATTCCTTCAATGGTGACGCCCGTCTCTTGATCATCGGCTTTGGCACAGGTGCCGCATCGCCGGATCGTCCAAACATCAGGTTGAGGATGGGCATGTCAACGAGATGATCGAGCATACAAGATTGCAAAGGTCGGATTGGTTGTAAACCGAAAGTGGCTGCGGAGGCAGACACATATTTCTTGAGATTCAAAATGGGTCAAGTGCAAACACGCGCATCACGGAATTGAGGAAGTGAAAATATGCAAAACTGAAAAACTCATGCATCAGAATTCGTGGACATGCGGACCATGCCCAGGTTCCCCAATAAGCAAACATGGATTCTGCTACACCGACTCCTGCAAAGGCAATGATGTCGGGTCCGTGCTTCGTGTTGTGCGCTAGCCACTCAACCAAGAATGCCTTGTTCTGCAACATGGTACGGAAGGGTGGATGTGCATCTACATTCAAGAGATTGCCGGTGAGGACGGCCTTGATGAGCTCGTCTGCTTTAGCTGAATGCTTGGTCAGCGAATCTGCCAGACAATCTTCACTTCGTACATGTGCAAGGTCGTGCATCTGTCCGCTGTTGCTTTCCTTTCTCAACATCTGGATCAAATGCATTGTTTCTTTCTGTTCCGGTTGATGTGTTGTGGATGCTGTGGTGACAAGATTGTTCGCATCAGTGCGGATGTGCACATCTGCAATTTCGCCCGTTATGTCTGACCAAAGACCGCGAAGAAATAATGCTGAACCGTAACAACGCATTAGTCCGTGCAACTCTGCAACAGTAGTGGACATGGTTGTGGCGGTGATCTTGTGCGTCTCATAGTCGACCAATGAGCCTCTCGAATTCGATGAGCCCTGGCGAAGATCTCTTTGTTCTGCAAGAAAAATAACATGCGCACGCTGGGATGACTTATCCTCGTTGTTGCGATAGGATGCGTCTGGATAGCCAACTTTGCGTGTCTTGCCACAAAGGGGCCAGAATCTCACGCTAAGCGGGATGCTTTTGAGGGTTCTGACCTGGCTGTCTTGTTAATGGCGCGAACGTCCTCAATGGTTGGTGATGATGCCTTGGATGCACGCCTTGAGAATTGATAACCAATGTGGAATTGCGTTCGCGACTGTAACCAGTTGATCTGTGGAGTAAGAGGAGTGTCGTCCTTCAGGTGTTTGTCAAAAGTGATCTCCTGCAATTCGTCGATGGCAACGTTCTGATGAACATTGATGCACCAACCATGCTTGTCATCTTGCTTCCATTGGACGCGCTGTCCTACGCAACCATGTTTGTCCTCGGAACCAACCTGAAAATCTTGCCGAAGTCGTCCCATGATGTCCTTCTCGAACACGTCATCCCCCGTCATAAGAAGATCATCTACATGAAGAGATAGGACTCCATGAACTTGTCGATTCTTAGCATTGTTACCAGAAACAGGATCCATTAGGTAATCAACTGCTCCTTCTAGATCGAAAGCTGTGGATGATTTCTTTTCACTCACCAATGCGGGCTTCGGAAGCTGCTTGCCGTAGTACACGTATGTACAACGGTCTGCCCGGGTTGGCACTAGTCCGTACGAACGGAGTGCCGAATCAAGGATGTTCCACCATCGACGTGGTGCGTCATTCAGCCCGTATGCAGGCTTCTTCATGCGCGCTCCAATGTGGGGTGGATATCCCATTTCAGGAGGTATCTGACAAATGATGTCACGAGACTGGTCATATGCTTCGCCTTGGAGAAACGCTGTCTTCAAATCCATGTGGAATATATTCCAGCCTTTATTTGAGGCTGCTTGGATTGCAAGGCGGAAACCACTCCTGGATGCAGCAGGACTGTCTGTCTGCTGATCATTCTTCTGCTTGTCTTGGAAGCCTCGGAGGACCCAGCGAGCCTTGCTCTTCAAGAAGTTACCATCCTTGTCTCGCTTCAGGGTTAGGACCCATCGACCGGTGACCCAGTTCCTGACCTGAATCTTGCGTGTATCGACTAAGTCGGACACTTCATTCTCAAGCCATGATTTGCACTCAAGCTGCTTAGCTTCAAGGAATTGCTTCTGATAAGCTCTGATTTCCGTGGCTGTAGCTTCCTTCCGCTTCTTGCCAATGAGTGCGGATGTGGATGAAGCCTTCAAGGATTCTTGCTTGGATGAATACAGAACTAGGAGTGCACGGTCATCGTCGGTCATGTTCTTGCATAGCTGGTCAACATGATTCTGATCTGTGTGTTTCTGATGAGAGAATCCGCATCGGGGCGATGGACTGAAGGTCCCTTTCACACGTCCAAGTAGGACAGGGTTGCCTTCGATATCTCTCGGAACCTTAAAGGATCCGGTATTCGCACAGATCTTCTGTTCGGCTGTCATGAGTGACCAGTGCGCTTCATCTAGAACTAGGATCTGGTCCTCTGAGAGTCTTCTGAATCTCCATCTTCCTGGTCAGTGTATCTCATGGTTCTTTAACTTCCAGTGCCGGATGAGGTTGGAACATGAGGAATCAGCTCTTCCTCACTTTCATATTGAACCGGCAAATTTGCTGGATTGTTCGGATTAGAATTGGATGAAGATGCAGTCATGTCTGGGAGAATGCCCAGGTGACTCATCATTGTCATCTGGCTTCTTCTTCTTCTTCTTCTTCTTCTTCTTCCCAGTCTTCTGCTTCTTTGACGGACTGCCGGTTGTTTCCTCTTGCACAAGTGTCGGCGGTTCAAGATCTTCATCTTATTCCTCTGCTTCGGGATTTGTAAGAATCGCAGGTGGTGAAGGTACCACGACAGTCGGAAGAATTGGCTGAGATGATTGCGACTGTGACGGCAAAGAGACATCACCCCCCAGTCGATTGAGCCCACTTGAGGATGAAATGGACTGTGTTTGCCGTTTAAGCGCTGCGTCTCCTCCGCCAGGCTTGTCGTGTGGCGGCAGTGGAGGATCCACTGGACTGTCTGGCAACACACTGCGTGGTGCTGGCGGCATGGGATGATCAGGCTGATGTGGGGGATCCGGAGGAGGATCTGACATGCTCTCGTCCGGAGGTGTTGGAGGTCTTGGATCAGGCATGGGATGGTCCGGTTGATCAGGTGGTTGCTGTGTGTCAGGTTGCTGAGGTGCATCCGTGGGATCCAATGGATCCGTCTCGATGGGCATCGGCTTGATGGCCGGCGATGAACGACTCATGAACGGATGAAAACATCACAGCATGCCACGTCTTCGGATCATACTTCTCCCAATTGCATTTTGATGCAGGCAAGACCCAAATTCTATTCAGCTGATCAGGCTGCCAGAAGGATATGATTGCATCGTCCGGAGGTGACGCAATAGGCATATTGATGCCAATGGTGTGGACGTATGCAGTGCATGCATCATACTGAGTGGATGAGATGCACAGTTGTCTCAACTTCTTGCAGCCGTTCCACGTGTTCTAACATCGCCAGTCATTAGGATCTTGCTTGAAGATATCAATTTCAGTCCCAGGTGGGTACTGCTTCGTCGTCTTCTGGAATTTCTGAACTAGCGGATCTTGAATGACTAATGGTTGAACGTCCTCGTTGAACAGCAGGTCTTGGATTCTGACTGCAAGACTGGTGCTGGTCATGTTGAACTCCTTGTCAATGGCTTCCATCTCCTTTCTCAGGATATCAACCTGCTTGATGGTGAATGGTTCAAAAAGGTCCTCCAAGAGGTACACCTCGTTGTCAAGCGGTTTCACCTGCAAGTGTCGTAAGATGATGTGCGCAAGATCCTGACAGAACTGGTAAGGATACACCTGTGCCAGTTTGGTTTTGCTTCCGAAGGAACCAGCGTTTCCCTCTAGGGGTTGGTGTTCATGCTTTACTGAGCTGGAAAAGTTTTTACACCTTCTGAAGATCGGTCTCATAACCTCGGAAGGTAAACAGTGCATCAAGCTCGTGGGCTTGAGACTTCTGGGTCCGGATTCAGGATCTTTTAGTCCGTATGCACAGAAATGGAAATCTCCCCAGGTCACGGATGGGTCTGAAAACAATTGCTGCATGCATTTCAGATACCATATCCTGGATGTCTGAGGATTTTCGATAATGAAGTATCTTCTGTGCTTCAACTGATAACGCGCAATGGATGCCACAAATTCAACCTTGGGAAGGTAGCGTCTCCGCTTTTCCCCCACCTTTTGCTGGTCTTGCTGGATGTTCTGCATATTTGACCATGGTCCACAGACTGGTGCCATAAGGATGACATCAGGTGCTTGTTCCCTGATGATCTCCATGACCATGTGTCGTCCCTTGGTCATTACATCGAATCCTGTGCGGATGTCCACGGGAGTCCCAACCTTAAGACCTGACAGTGCGCAGCATTGACTGAATCTGGCACTTCCTGCAAAGATCTCGAGAACGTGGATCTTTCCCTTACGTACACAATTCCAATGTGCTTGTTCAGGAATGGATGTTAGGTCCTCAACGAACATGTTCTCTGCTGGATGAGGTACTGCAGGTTTTGGAGTTGTTTTTCCCGCGATACGTAATGGCACTGAGCTTCGTCATGTTAACCTTGATGAGTCGAGTCCCAAGATCAAGTCCTACCATTGCTCCTTCAATGGAAATGACTTTTCCCTTTAGCCATATTCCTCCCTTGCTTCCATCGGAACGAATCTTGGATTTGTCTTCCTGCCAGTAAAATACCTTGTCCTTACTTGAAGAGGCTTTGAACTCATTCGGAGATTTTGAGCAAGGTCTCGTCGGATGTCCTCGGATTGACGTGCTTCTTGGAAAGCTTGCTTTGACAGCTGCTTGATCTGGATGGCTGTCATCTCTTCTTCATTCCTGTCAATCGTCAACTGAGTTGGAGTTGCGACATCGAGTTGGATGAGATCTGCTGGTCGTCTTCCGAATGCGAGCTCCAATGGAGTTACTCCCTGGTAGGTGACGGTTTGATTCCTGACAGTTGCAGCGGCCTTCACCAGTTGCCTATAGGTCACTTTCTTCAGTGTTGCACGTGCAGTGCCTGCTTTGATGGAACTCAGCATGATCTTGAGTTGTGCCTTCAGGAGTCGAACTGCTGCTTCAGCTCGATTTGGCCATGGTGTATTTGGTCCCAGAGATATCGGAGTGATGTCAAGGGACTGATAGACATGTTCCCATGTGTCTGTCATGAAGGCTTGATCTGCGACAACTGATTTGGGCTGCAAGTGGTACTGGTCAAAATAGTTCCTGAGGACAGTGATGTTCTCGACTTCTTGCGTAGTTGTCACTGCCTCTGCAGTGAGCAATGTTGTTGCTCCATCCCAGGATGACAAAAACAATGATGTCGAAGTCCGCTTGTCTTGCTTCGTGATGGTGCATGTTTCGCCACTTGGCAAACTTCGCACTCACTTCGGATCTTGTCGAATAGATCGAATGTTGATTTCGGCAAATGAAGTGCTCGGGTTCTAAATCGAAATTGATCTGTCGTCATGTGATGATGCTGCAGGTGGAGTTTCTTCAATTCTTCTGGATTCGACAATCGCTTGTGGATTCTGCCTAGGGCAAGCGGAAGCGATGTTGGTTCTTCTGAGGATGGTGCGAAAGGGTCTGGCTCAATAGTCAACTGGCCCCTCTTGTCGATGATCCTGTCTGCTGCCGATCCTGGACCTGCTTCTACGTCCTTCAGCGAATTGTCTGAGAAGGTGAAAATGGTCTTACCTATCCACAGGTTAATCATCGGTTTATTTGCCTGGGATGTAAGTCTCCAATTGTCTTCCAAGATATCTGGATCTCCACCTGTGGATGCATCAATGATCTCCGTGGCACGTTCTCGGCTGATGTGATCAGGATTGGTTGGACATTCCTTGGCTCCATTTGGTGTGAACAGCGCCTTTCGGGGCGTGATACGCACACGGATGAGATGCTTGTTCTTCTTGTCAAGGATCCAATGGTCCTGCTTTTGAGATCCAATGATCTTAGGAGCTGCTAGGTGCTCCTTTGTCTCGGATGATTTTGCTGCACAACCAGTTTCGCTCCTGGTGAGATCCCCGGAGGAAAATTGATGCTGTTATCATCGTCATAGACATAGTTGGTGAGGCCCTTGTGAGCAATTTCTCCATGCGCCTTCACTCTTGCAACTCCAGCGAGATCGACGAGTGCATGTCCTGCACCGGATACTGGAACTGCTTGACGGTTCACGCCAAAGACCTTGCATGTGATCTTGTCACATTGAGGTGTGTGCTCGATGGTCATGTAGAGGTTCCGCATCTGGCTGATGTTGAGAAGGATCGGTACAGTTCCTTGTTCAAGGATGTCGATGTTCGTACTGCATGGAGGAGTTGTGTGATATCGAAGATGCAGGGTCCAATTTACCCTGGCGGTCTCTCCGTTTGCAAAAGTGAACTTGGTCTCGGCCGGGATGTACTCGTAGGAGATGATGTCCTTCATTGGTTCGATTGCCTGGGTAAAACGCTGGATTGCATGCCAGCTGCCCATAGATCTGGTACATCCATTGTCCAGAATCGCATAGGTCGGGTTGTGCTGAGGGTTGATGACAGGCGCCATCAGCTTTGTTGCCAAAAGGCTGTGATTTGTTGTGACGGACAGATTGTGTTCTGAAACTGTATCTGATTGGATCAGCTTCTCGTGGATGGCCTTTTTCCCAGGATACTCATATGCATCATGGAATGCCATTAACGCTTGTCCTGTGCTGGATGTCTCATGGGATGAGTACCAGCCATGTTCGTTCCATGTCCATGATTGATCCCAGTCTTGGTCTGTCCAAACGGCATAAATAGGCTCTATGGATGGTGCAGTCTGCTGGATGGCGGGCTGCTCCTCCGTCTTTTCTGCGGTGGCTGCGAACGTCTTGGATTTTCCTTTTCCTGTCCGCTCTTTCCTTTGCCACTCTCATAGGATGGATAACCTTTGTTTCCATCATAGGGTTATTGGAATTTTGATTTTCCTTTCTTTCCCTTCTTTCCTTTGCCTTTTCCCAAATATGCCTGGTCGTAGGGATCATAGTTTTCGTTGGCCATATTGGCCTTTCCGCCAGAACCGCTTTTTCTGAAGGGTTTGAAGCCACCTCGTTGGGGACTGCCCTTCTTGTTTCCTGATTTCCCTTTCCCTTTTCTTTTCTTGAACTTGAAGTTCCGCCCCGACACTTTTCTTGCTATGAACGCATCGTTCTCCTCGAGGACCCAGAACGTATCTTCATCGTTGTTTGACATGAATCCTTCAAGCCCTTCTTCATCCTCAACCCAGAAGCCTTCTTCTCCTTCATATTCACCTTGTTCGATGATGAAGAATGTGTTGCTTCGGCTGCCTCCTTGAGGTCGGATGGATGGATCTTGGATCGATGTCCTCGCTGTGATGAAGAGTTCATGGTAGTGTGTCTTCAGCATCTCATAGCAATAATTCTCGAGTGAGATGTTCCTCAATGACATTGCACTTGTGAGTCGTTCTCTTTGTTGATCTGACAACTCACTTTGTAGAATGAAAAACTGTGCAATGAGATTATCCCCGAAGGGAAATGCGTCCCGCTGTCTGTCCTGCATTCCTTGGATATATTGTCTGAGGACTGTAGGATCGTCCTCATTTAGCAGGGCTGGAGGCGGTGCTCGAGCACCGGCTGCTTGCTGATGTCGAGCAATTGTTCTTGCATTTGCGTCCTGTACGGACTGTCGAAATGATGGAGACTGTGCCGTAAAGATTGGCATCAGGTCCATCCACGCTGCCTTCAATCTCATGCGAAGGATTTCGAATTTTGAGGTAAAAATGAGGAACTCTTGGTTCTGCCTTCTGTGGTTGAAGAAACTGAGGAGTCTGTACAGATACACGTTGGTCGCACCTTTCAAAAAGTACTTCTTCAGCGTGTTCTTGAAATAGTTGACTCCTTCATCAAGATCTTGCAAGAGGTCATTTTGGAGGACGGCCTTGTACATGTAAGCATCTCCAGTGAGTCTGCTCTTAAGCAATGGACCTCGCTGGGCTGCTTCTACTGTGGTGATTGTCACCCAGTCGTCCACGAGTTCTTCATACCTGAACCAGCTGACTTTTCCGTCATACGATGGCGGCTGCTTGGCGGTCATCGATGAATTGGGTGTTTCCTCCGTGTAGCTCGGCTTTGCCAAACTTGTATAGGCTTCCATGAAGCCTTCTCCATCTGATGACATCTTCCCTTGGATCTCTGCGGAAAACCCGCTCCGCTACCACAAATTGAGGCCCACTGCCCCAGGTGCCTATCCCCGGAGGGAACTGGAACCCTGTGGTAGTTGAGGTCGTTGTTGGTCCCGATCTATTCCGGAGAGAGTCCAATATGCCAGTAATGGATGATTGGAGGATGGATTGTCCCTGGTGGATTGTCTGATGGATAATCCTGTAAGCGGCCTGCAATGGCTCTTTTGTCCTCACGCTCGGATGGTCGTGATTATGCAAAAGGGGCCTTGAGCCAAATGTTGCGGGAGATCAATGGTCTCAATGTGATAATTCAATTAGGGGCAAAAAATCCTAAAAGCAGCGGGGGGGTTGGGGGGGGGGCTGAAAAGTGATGATTCAATTAAAGGCGCGGGGGGGTTGGGAGGGGGCGGCAGCCCCCCCCATGATGATCGAAAAAGTGATGATTCAATTAGGGCCAAACAAATATACCCATGTCAGGGGCAAAAAATCTAAAAAGTAGCGGGGGGGTTGGGGGGGGCGGCTGCCGCCCCCCATGATGATCGAAAAAGTGATGATTCAATTAGAGGCAAAGAATCTACAAAGTAACTGTCGCATGATGATTGAAAACGTGATGATTCAATTAGGCGTGCATTCTAATCGAAAGGGGGGTGGCGGGGGGCACTGGAGAGATGAACTTGCGATGCTGGATGCGAAAAGCCAAAGCCAGAAAGCCGCCAAAAACCACAAAGCCAAAAAGCCACCTGCCGCAGCGGAACTGGCAATGCAGAGGATTCGAAAAGACAAACAGACAGGAACTGTGAATGCAGAGGATGCGAAATGAGAAGCCACAAAAGCCACAAAAACCCACGTAAAAGCCACAAAAGCCAAAAAGCCGAAAAGCCACCCACCCTGAAAAACAAAAAACAACCTTTAAAAAAAAACGAAGAAAAAATGGCCCTCCACTCCAAACGGGCAAAAACGGCCACGTCTGAAGCACATTCACAAACACAAAAGAAGAAACTCTTCGCGGTGCCTGGGGAAGCCAACGGATTTTTGGTGTGGGACAACTCCCCACCTCCGGAAAAGCCTCCAAGAAGTCCGCGGCCGATGTCAAGGGCTGCGGTGGGCACGGGCCTAAGCCCTGCAAGTCGGAGGCGGAGAACCCGCTGAGCAGCAGCTGGTGCCGGAAGTGCTGGCACGGGGGCGAGTGCTCGGAAGTGGCATTGCCACTTTGGGTGAAACTCTGTGACAAAGTGGGGAAGCCCGGAATGGGGATCCAGTGTGTGGAATTGTGAGTGCACACTAGCTGCCCACTCAGCCGGTTCCACACCAAGTCAACATTCAATTCATGGGCACCCTGGCGCAAGGCTCGGGAGGAAGCCAGGATAGTGTTTGGTGGACCGTGCAAAATGCCTCCGTCCAGTGCAATGACACGAACCTGTTCTCTCAGCCTTGTCGAATGACCTGCACAGTCGAACTTGTTGCAAGGCCACGCAGAGTCGAATTTAAACATCCAGCCCGCAGTGAGCACAAGTGCCACAAGCAACAAGCATAGCGTCAGTAGACGCCATCGAACAACAAAACTGTGCCGTGAAAAAACAATCGTCATCCGGACAATACCGAATGAGCTATGCCCTAGCTACCAAAGGTTTTGGACCCAGAGCTGCGCGAGCAAAACAAACAAATCAACCAGACATGCCACGCAATGCTGCAATTCAGGAAGCGGGGCAAGGAAGGGCTGGCAAAGCCAGACTGGGAAGCACCAGAAACATAGTCTAAGCAAATGCAGCACAAAGGAAGAGCAGAGCAGGGCAAAGGATCGCAGAAGAAGGCAGAGCAGGAAGAGTGGACGGAGAAAAGCGAAATGGGCAAGCATGTCAGCACACTTCAATGCGGATCAATGTACCAACATCAATCAAGCATGACGATAGATCGGCAAAGGACCGCTGAAAAAACAATATGAGACACCGACCAGCACAAGCGTCGGCATTCCAAAACACCGACCGACCGACCGACGGACCAACCAACTAACCAATCAAGAAACCACGAAACCAAGAAGCCACGCAAGCAAGCAAGGCAAGGTATGGCCGGGCAGCATTGGAGGTGCCGGCAGCTCAATTCTCAGAGGATAGCCCAAGCCCATCGCTGGATCTCAGGGTCCCGGCTCTGAAGTAGTTGCCTTGCAACCCGCTATGCCCATCCAGTCGCACCCGCACAGCTGTGGATCTCTCTGGCACCTCCGTCTGGCACAAAATGCGCAAGAGTGGGCTTCGGATTCACGGTGAATAAAGAATCCGGATTCGATGACGGTGGATTGGCGCATGCAAATCACGAGCCTGAGGCAGTCAGATTGAACTTGAACTCTAGGCAGTTGAATGACCAACACAGATGCGAATTACTTCAACCTGATATCCGCAAGTCTTGACACTGCGCTGACTCACTCATGCTATAGCCCTGCCTCGAGAACCACCCCATGCTCACCAACCTTGTAGGACTCCTGTCTCAGTGTCTGAACAGAGATTGGGAGGACCAAACCAAAGGAGCAGCGCCCAACCAAACAGCCAGCCCAGCGAGCAGGGCATGCAGAGATCTTGAGACAAACAAGCAAAAGCATATCTTCTGTTCACATTTCGATGGAGCACAATAGACACCCAAATCGAAGTGCTCGAAACTCGAATTTGTATTCAGCACGAAAGAAAAGGAAGTTTCAGTATGTACTAGAGTTACTAGAGGAGGCAAGCAGGCAGAAACAAGACGTGATCACAGACCAAGCTGAATACGGGATGCCTGCAAGGATCCCAAGAGGATTGGAATGAGGAATCCTTCGACATGCAACAACCAAGTGTTAGGAATGGGCATGGCACCAGCACGTTGGCCGAAACTTCCTGCAATCTGCAAATCCGCTGTGATGATGGACACTTGTTCAAATGGCAATGAAGCTCATGTGGGGCAAAGACAAGACGCCTCACACGCCATTGTGTCAGGATGCATCCGAACCCTTCAGAAATTCAAAGCGGGTGCTCACTTTCCCGCACCAACCACACTGCTGGACGCAAAGGCCACTGGGAAGGCCATCACAAACAGCAGCCTCGTGGTGCGCCGGGTTGTGCCGGTGAACTTTGACCACCACCCGGTCCTTGCGAAACCATGGGGACTTTTGTGGTGGCCTCTGGCCACTCCTGCTGCTTTATTTTTCAGACGCACACACAAAAGCTACCGTTCGGAAAACGCTATCAGAGATTCCCCTCCCACAGTGAAGCATACCTGGAAGTCATTCTGAGGCTGCGGCACCTGGCTTGAAGCTGTGAACGGCCGCCATCCGCAAACGGCAGGTTGCAGCTTGGCTTCGCAAAGCCGGTTTAAGGATGCACTGCTTGTTGCATTGCAATTCGACTGCTTGGCTTGGCTGGGCAGCAAGAGCTCAGTGAAAAAAGGGATCTTGGGGGCTAAGTTTGTCTGCTACACATGGTAGAGCGGTAGCACAATGGGCTGGCATCCATGGTCCACAGAGCAGCTAGTAGCCATCAGCCTACAGAAGCAACAAACTTGATAAGACACTCATGCACACAAACGTGGCACTGCTCCGCTAACCGGCCGGTGTCGCTTCCCTACCACGCTCCAAGTGCCCATCCCGCCCGCGAAGTCATAGGCCTTCCGCTTGGCCGCTTGGATCCCGCCTGGCCGATGGAGGCCATGGCCTGGCTCAGCCGCGCCTCGAGGTCCTGGACCTGAGACGCGCGAGCGGCTCGAGCTGCGCGTGCAAACCATGGAACTCCGCACAAAGATACACAGGCTTGCAGTCCATCACGTGTTTACCTTTATTTATGTACATACATATAGATATGCTAACCCCCCCCCCCCATGATGCCCCCGACTCGTTTTATTTGAGCTGGCAAGCTGCAGTCATCTGACGACGTCTGATCAGATTTAAGAAGGGATACACAGATTCCATGCTACCAGTGAGGTGTGAAAGCATTTCCTCTAGTGGACAAAGATCAACTCCATTACAAAAGTCCGCGGAAACAAGCATTCCAAGCAAAATGTAGACATGCTAGTCCCCACTGCAAGTTCTAAAAACTGGACCACCACAAGGAAAATTGGCACTCCTGCCATACACTTTCACCACGTTGCGCAGATACTACAACGCGCGCCAAAGAGATCTATAAAGCGCTGCCTACAGCTTGGAGGGGGCCTGGACGCCCTTACAGAATCCTCCTCTTCTTGCAGGAGCAAGATCACCCGGAGCCACCAGTGAAGGTCTCGAGTTCAAGGATTCGTGCTTAAGGCCTATAATATAGCATACTATAGATTCTACATACAGTACTATCGAGTTGGGATGTAGCGCTCGGACTCAAGCCTTAGGGTTCAAGGCTTGGATACGAATGGACCTGGTCGGGGTACCCTTTTGACCGTGTACTATGCTATGCTATAGTATACTATACGATTGTATACTATAGCGCGTTATAGTATAGTATCCTGAATCGACCCGACCCTGCAAATTGTCACAGCAGGTCGTGGCGGGGCTATCGCGCTATGTAGTATTGCTATGTGGGAATAGCAGTTTCTGCAAGTATGAGTGTGGTTGCTGCCGCTGACCATGTGTTGGATGGGATCGCTTGAGCGCGGGTCCTGACCATGTGTTGCATGAGATCACTTGGACGGGGGTGCTGACTGCTGACCAAGAGTTGACGGATCACTTTTGCGGGGGTGCTGAATCACTTGGGCGGGAGTGCGGACCATTTTGCACTCTGACCCGATAGCGCGATAGACCCTTTTGTTGAAGCCACGCAGCCTGACCCAGGTCTGGGTCACCGTCCCTCGAGGAGTGGATGGGCGAGACTTGACAAGCTTGCAATCAAACTGTAAACGACCCTGCAATTATGGCTCGGCCAAGCTCCGACCACGCTGCGCGTGATCGCGGCTGATCCTTGGTCCCGATCTCATCCATGCAGCACGTGTGGGGAGGCGTCCATCGGCTTCCGTTACACGTGGCACACCCGCCCCAGTTCCACGGCATCACCGCCGCCACCCGGCGATCTGCGTTGGCCCAGGAAAAGAAGTCTACCGCGTCACGTGCGCACATGTCGTCGTAGCAGGTCTTGTTGCAAACATAAGTGCCATTGGGGTAGTGGTTCACGTTGCTGCCAAAGGAGCCGGGTACCAGCATAACTTGCTGCTGTGCTGTGAGGTTGGGGAAGATGTACAGGTCGTAGAAGGCCCTGACATTATCTTTCACCCAACCGGTTTCGAAACCATCCATGTGATATACGTCAACTGAGAACCAGTCCAGAGCCTCTGGGATCCGGAAGTCAGCGCAGGAATTTCCACAGCTATCTTTCTGTTTGGTTGCAGGAAGACTGGCCTCATTGTACCAGAGTATGGCCTGTCCTCGAGGGAAGCTGGCTCGGACCGCGTTTGCAGCTGCCTCCAACGTCGTCTGGCTCATGCAATTCCACCGCAGCTCATCTCCGAGATTAAACCCCAAAAGGGTCTGGTTGGAAATGAGATCGCGTGCTTGGCTTGCTACTTCCTTCCAGCGGGCTTCACTATCTGGGCGCAGCTGCAAATTGTCCGTGAAGAAGGTACTTTGAACACTCAGCAGGCTCCTTTGGCCATACTCTGCTGCCTGCAGGGCATCTGTGAGGCTGCCAGCTTGGTGCAAGTTGGTAAAGGCTCCCGTCACGTGCACATCGTCGTCATAGAAGCCGAAGTACTGGGCCCTTCCCCACACACAAGGGCTGAGTGCAAGGAAAGCCCAGGATAGTAGGGCACAACTCCCCATGGCTGTGTTTATAAGCAAATCGGAGGATGATCGATGTGCCGTTGCCAAAATATGCGGTTGCCGCAAGGACAAGCAAAATTTGTGAGTCCCCTGGTCCTTTCTTGGGGAAATTCAGTGAATCCCTATCCCAACAAATGGACTGTTCACAACTGGATATTTTGACCGAACCTCCTCTGAGGACTCCAACGCAACCAAACTTGAATATCCGTTGGTTGACAACACCCCGGGCTGCAGTGAAGATCTATTGGCATCTTTGAATGTGCGTGGGGCGCCCCTCCCCCACATCGTTGGCGCCTTCTGAGTGAGAGCTTCCCGGCCTCACGTCAGGAGTGTGCCAAAGGCCGCTGCCAAAGGCAACATGAGTCAAGCATCAAAACCTGGTCCTCAAGACCCACGGTTGGGCTGTCGCCTACCCTGGAATTAACTTGGATTGGCCTGCAAGGAACGCCCGGCATTTCTGGGCCCCTGCTCTGCTCCCGTCGCTCTTCGGCACTCGGCAGGGAGCCTGCAGGACAGGAAGCAGAGCATACCTTTTTGATCACACAAAGGGCCCTGGCACAAATCATTGCACCGGAACTAAATATTATGTATATATATATATGTGTGTGTGTGTGTCTTCACCAACTGGAAGATTAGGCAATCCCCGGCAGTCAAAAACCCCCGCCGCGCCTGCATGACTCACCAATGCCTCGGACTTGGAGAAGGCGGCCTCCTCACGTCATGCGGCCCCTGGATATGTACCTTTTGGAAATGGAACAACTGATGGGAAACCATGATGTGTTGATGGAGACTTTTGTCCACCGGTTTTGAAATGGGCTATGAAGGCGACGTCAAAGCCAAGCTGACATGGCCTTCACTGTTCCCGCGACCCTACAGCAGCACAGCGGTGCCTGCTTTCAATGGCCAAAGTCAGCACGCGTGAAACTGCGAGTCCCAGATTCTTCTGCCTCCTGCTCCGCTTGGAGAAACGGTCCGCAGATCAAGAAGACTGCACTGATGAAATTGAACGCTCCAGGAATGATCTGGTTGCGTTGCTTCTGCCCTCGGCGGCAGAGCTCGTGGTTGACGTTTAGCTCCACCCTCACACTGCGAGCAGTGCGCACCCGGGGCTGCAATTTGAGCTCATACAATCGCAGATCCTGCGCTGGCGCTTATGGCCGCTCTGCCGGTGAGCACTGTGGTCGAGCTGGCAAGGCTACACACTGCATGCACATTGCTTTTTTGTCTGCCCCTTTGTGAAGATACTGAACTCAAGTTGAGCATCCAGTGGTTGCAAAATGGAACATAGGCACGAGCCTGGCTCTTGCCTTTTGGTCAAGGCCCAGGTATTTTGCTTCTGCGCAACTGCTGAAGAGCCATACAAAATACCTTGTGATTTCAAGAGACCTTTCTGCTTGCGGCTTCAGAAGTTGCACGCCTAAAGCCGAGGTCGCTATGCCTTGAACACAATGGCATGCATTGGGGATGGTATGGTCTCTGGTCTCCTGGGCAATGGCCAGGCAACGTTGGCACCGTTTTGCTGGGGAGGTCTGCGCTCAGCTCTGATTCAATCAGTTGAGATGGGATCAACTGTGAATTCCCGGACCCAAACAGAGGCGCAGAGACAATACAAAGACAATCTGGCCAATTTCCGGCCAGCAGGAGGGCTCAGTTCCTCTCCCGTCTCTATGGTGCCTTGGCATTGCAAGTGGCTACCGCTGGTTGTTGAGACATTGGCTTGCGACTGGTCTGGTTCCAGCATTCTTGCACTATGCCATGAACAAACAGCCAACACGTTTCACCCTGCAGGCTCTGGCGCGCAAGAAAAACAAGCGTTTCAGGCCTGCATTGCCTTCTGACATTGCCATGGCTTGGACGACTCAAGGTGCTACAACAGCTTTGCGTCTTGCCAGATTGTCCTGCCACGTCACAGCAAGAGTGGGAAGCCACCGCTTTCCATTGGGGGCCGCGTCCTACCCAGGACCAGACGAAAGTCAAGCAGGCTGCAAACAAGCCTGACCAGGCTGCTAAAGCAATGCAAGAAGCTGGACAGCGTAGGTGTTGCAAAGCAATCCTTGGGCAAGTTGTTCAGCGCGGCAGTGAACTCTTGCATGGCTGCTGTCAGCCTGTCAACGCTCTGAACAATTGCTTCCTTAGTTGGCAGCCACAAGACTCGCTTTATGGCAGCAGGTGTCGGAGAATCGTATCGTGAAGAAAATTTGCCCCTCAGGCCAGTCTCAGGGTAACCGTCTTCCAAACCACACACACACACACCAGAAAAAGTGTCTGCTCAAAAAGGCCAATGAATGACACATCCTGATTGGCAAAAGCAGTAGGCAACGGTCGATATCCCCTTCCAATCATATTACTCATCATGTGTAGTCCTGCACTCAATTGGTACCTAATTATTCACCTTGCGGCGAGAAAAACGTCTAAAGGTGCCAAGAGGCGGACCGGTCGGTCACGGTCACCTGCGCTGTGGACCAGATTCGCTTCAGTCGTTGTTTTTGTGGTTAGGGATTGAGCCAGGCCTTGACAGGCATAAACGGAAGAACGTTTTGGGCTCATGGGGTGTCAAATTGCTGCTGTTCCAAAGTATAGGTTACAAGGAGGACACTTTGCCAAAACTGATGGGCTTGATCGGTGAAAGCCTAAAATGGCGAATGGCCTGCCTGCCACTTCACAAAACATGGTAAGCTGGTGACCGACGTTCGCTATGCATGTAAGCATTCCCGTGTGCCAACGAGCTGGCTGCCAGTGTGCGAGCCGGCAAGCGTGCGGAATGCTCGCGCCGCATGTGGGGTGCGCGGGCGTGCGAGCCGGCGAGGTTGGCGCACATCTTCAGTGCGCTCTGTTTGCGTGGGGAGGGGGGGGCGCGTGTGCGAGTGCGCGCGTGAGAGTGTGCGTGTGCCTATACTGTGAGGGCAATTGTGAGCGAAAGTGCGGGCGTGAGTCTGCATGTGCGCGTGCGTGTGACTGTGTGTGTAAGTGTGAGTGTAAGAGCGCGTGTACGTGCGAGTGTGAGTGCGAACGCGCGTGCGCGCGTGAGCGTGAGTATGAAAGTGAGTACGAGTGTGAGTATGCCTAAGCCCGCGCGCACGCGCACGCGCATAGGTGTGCGTGCGCGTGTGACTGTGAATGTGCGCGCGAACGCGTTTGGGTGTGTGTGTGTGTGTGTGTGTGTGTGTGTGTGTGTGTGTGTGTGTGTGTGTGTGTGTGTGTGTGTGTGTGTGTGTGTGTGTGTGTGTGTGTGTGTGGGTGTGTGTTTGTGTGTGTGTGTGTGTGTGTGTGTGTGTGTGTGTGTGTGTGTGTGTGTGTGTGTGTGTGTGTGTGTGTGTGTGTGTGGGTGTGTGTGTTTTTGTGTTTTTGTGTGTGTGTGTGTGTGTGTGTGTGTGTGTGTGTGTGTGTGTGTGTGTGTGTGTGTGTGTGTGTGTGTGTGTGTGTGTGTTGGGTGTGTGTGTGTGTGTG